>JAJEJO010049158.1:281000-462869 GCA_020662805.1 Glaucomys volans
AAAAGAAAAAAAAAAAAAAAAAAAAGCCTACCAACGAAGAAAAGACCAGGACCAGGTGGATTCACAGCCGAGTTCTACAAGACCGTCAAAGAAGAGCTCATTCCAATACTCCTCAAAGTATTTCATGAAATAGAGGAGGAGGGAACCCATCCAAACCCATTCTATGAAGCTAATATCGCCCTGATACCAAAACCAGAGAAGGACACAACGAGGAAAGAAAATTTCAGACCAATATCCCTAATGAACATAGATGCAAAAATTCTTAACAAAATTTTAGCAAATCGCATACAAAAGCATATTAAAAAGATAGTGCACCATGGTCAAGTGGGTTTCATCCCAGGGATGCAAGGTTGGTTCAACATCTGGAAATCAATAAATGTAATTCACCACATCAACAGACTTAAAGTCAAGAACCACATGATTATTTCAATAGATGAAGAAAAAGCATTTGATAAAATACACCACCCCTTCATGCTCAAAACACTAGAAAAAATAGGGATAGTGGGAATATTCCTTAACATTGTAAAGGCTATCTATGCTAAGCCCACAGCTAACATCATTCTAAATGGAGAAAAATTGTAAGCATTCCCCCTGAGAACTGGAACAAGGCAGGGATGCCCTCTTTCACTACTACTATTCAACATTGTTCTTGAAACTCTAGCCAGAGCAATTAGACAGACCAAAGAAATTAGAGGAATATGAATAGGAAAAGAAGAGCTCAAATTATCCCTATTTGCTGATGACATGATTCTCTATTTAGAAGACCCTAAGAATTCCACCAGCAAACTTCTGGAACTCATAAATGAATTCAGTAAAGTAGCAGGATATAAAATTAATGCTCATAAATCTAATGCATTTTTATTCATAAGTGATGCATCCTCTGAGAGAGAAATTAGGAAAACTACCCCATTCACAATAACCTTAAAAAAAATAAAATACTTGGGAATCAATCTAACAAAAGAAGTGAAATACCTCTACATGAGAATTACAGAACACTAAAGAAAGAAGTTAAAGAGAATCTGAGAAGATGGAAGGATCTCTCATGTTCTTAGATAGGCAGAATTAATATTGTCAAAATGGCCATAGTGCCAAAAGCGCTATACAAATTCAATGCAATTCCAATTAAAATCCCAATGACGGACCTCATAGAAATAGAGCAAGCAATCATGAAATTTATTTGGAGGAATAAGAGACCCAGAATAGCTAAAGCACTCCTTAGCAAGAAGAGTGAAGCAGGGGGTATCACAATACCAGACCTTCAACTATACTACAGAGCAATAGTAACAAAAACAGCATGGTATTCGCACTAAAATAGACAGATAGATCAATGATACAGAATAGAGGACACAGAGACAAACCCACATAAATACAGGTATCTCATACTTGACAAAGGAACCAAAAACATACAATGGAGAAAAGACAGCCTCTTCAACAAATGGTGCTGGGAAAACTGGAAATCCATATGCAGCAAAATGAAACTGAACCCATATCTCTCACCCTGTACAAAACTCAACTCAAAATGGATCAAGGACCTAGGAATTAGACCAGAGACCCTGCACCTAATAGAAGAGAAAATAGGTCCAAATCTTCATCATGTTGGCCTAGGACCAGATTTCCTTAACATGACTCCCAAAGCGCAAGAAATAAAAGCACGAATCAATGATTGGGATAGAGTCAAACTAAAAAGCTTTTTCTCAGCAAAGGAAACAATCAGCAATGTGAAGAGAGAGCCTTCAGAGTGGGAGAAAATCTTTGCCACACACACTTCAGATGGAGCACTAATCTCTAGAATCTACAAAGTGCTCAAAAATCTTTACACCAAGAATATTAATAACCCAATCAATAAATGGGCCAAGGAAATGAACAGACACTTTACAGAAGAAGATCTACAAGCAATCAACAGATTTATGAAAAAATGTTCAACATCCCTCGTTATAAGAGAAATGCAAATCAAAACCACCTTAAGATTTCATCTTACCCCAATTAGAATGTCTTTTATTAAGAATACAGGCAACAAGAAGTGTTGGCGAGGTTGTGGGGAAAAGGGTACACTCATACATTGCTGGTGGGAGTGCAAGTTGGTGCAGCCACTCTGGCAGTGTGGCGATTCCTTAGAAAACTTGGAATGGATCCACCATTTGACCCTGCTATCCCACTCCTTGGCCTATACCCAAAGGACTTAAAATCAGATTACTACAGTGATGCAGCCACATCAATGTTCATAGCTGATCAATTCACAATAGCTAGATTGTGGAACCAACCTAGATGCCCTTCAATAGATGAATGGATAAAGGAACTGTGGTATATATACACAATGGAATATTACTCAGCCATAAAGAAGAATAAAATTATGGCATTTGCAGGTAAATGGATGATGTTGGAGAGTATTATGCTAAGTTTGATTAGCCAATCCCAAAAATCCAAAGGCTGAATGATCTTTCTGATAAGTGAATGATGATGCATATTGTGGGGTGGAATGATGGCAAGAATGAAGAAAGGATAGAGAGCATAGAGGGAGGTGAGGGGTGGGGTTGATTTTGGGGGGTAAGAATAATAACAGTATGTGTGACAGACATCATTGCCCTGTGTACATGTATGAATGCACAGATGGGATGACTCTACTTTGTGTACAACCAGAAACACAATTGCTGTACTCCATTTGTGTTCAATGAATCAAAAAATTAAATAAAAAAAGAAAATGTTATAAAAAAAAATTCTGACTATTTTCTGGAACCTCTTTTGGGAAATAAAAAGAAATGATCTTTCAAACCCTGATAAGTCAAGAGACACAGTGGGATTTATTAGACAAATATATATTCATAGTTGAAAAAATCCCTTTATTAAAACATATGGGAAATTTTGCATTAGTTTAATAAACTGGGCACTTTTCTTGAGCCCTATTACCCTAGAGCTACACTATAATGGTTAGAATAAAACAGAAGATAAGTGTATTATAAAGAGCTATTACCTTCTTTCTTAAAATTATATTTGGCATGTAAAAGTTAAAGATTCATTTTCAGCAAACAAGAATATCTTTGCTGGTCTTATAGAATATTGCTATTATTATTCACTATTTATTAGAATCTGTGAGAAATTCTCGCATCCTGTTATTTTCAGCAAATATATTTGCATATCTCTCAAACCAGCAGAAAGAAAGCACTTGCTTCGCCTATTAGATATGGATCACAATGTCTTCTGATTTCATTTGACTTCCCCTGAACTTAGTTTTTCATTAGATTCATTTTTTAAATATTAAAATCTGTAGGATAAAAGTCATTCTCAGAAAGAACTATTAGTATACAAATAATAATTGATTATTTTCCAAATTAAATTTTTTTCTTTGGTGGCTTTAGTTTCAAACTCATTTAAGTCTTGATGCTTTCTATAACAGCAAAAACTTTTAAAATACAGTTTTCGATTCAGGTCAAACACCTAGAAATATTTTCAGAACCTTCTTCCTTAAAATAGACCTGCATTTTTCATCAAATGTACAATGAACAGCATTCTTTTTTCTTCCAATAAATATAGTGAGCACTAAACAAGCATACATGTATTCTGGAATAGAGACTAGAAAAAAGTAAAAAATCATCATCCCACTAATACAATTTTTTTTATATTATGAAAAAATGTGATGCATATATTCTTACAATATTTCTTCCTGGTTATTGTTCAAGTGTTCACATATTTGTATTTTTATATTATGTTATGTCAAATAGCTTTTTATATTGCCAGTTGAATGACATGAATTAAATTACCACAATATTTGTATCGCAATGTTTCATGATTTAATGATTTTTTTCCTTTCCTGCTACTACAATATTTTAATTGTTCCTTTATTGGGGTATGGGGGTTGAAAGGATAGTAGAAAAACAGATATTATTACCTCATGTAGAAAAATGACTGCATGACTGATGTGATCCTACAATATGTACAATCAGAAAAATAAGGAAGAATACTCCATTTATGTATGATTTATCAAAATGCATAAATGCATTCTACTGTCATGTATAACTAATTAGAACAAATTAAAAAATTAAAATAATATTTGAGGCTGTATTCAAAACAAAACAATGATTATTAATAGAAATAAAGAAAGCCATGTAAAGAGTTTCAATAAATATGCTAACATCTGTGTTAGTTATGTTGAATATCTCTAAGCTTCAATCCAGAATATATTTTTTCATTCAACCATGTCTAAGACAACTTGGGTTAAAAAAAAGGTGTGAGCCTATAGATACATGGATTTGAGAAAACATCATTTCAAGTTATAAGAAACTATATAATTTGAGGGTATTTGCTTACAGAAATATTTATTTTGAGCTCCTTTACAAGGTGCAGCTTTTTCTATTTTGCTTAATAGTATCTTTGTCAAATTTTGTTTTTGGGTAATACTGGCCTCATGAAATGATTTGGCAAATGTTCCCTTCTTCTCTAATTTCTCAAAGTTTTGTGCAATATTGGTGTTATTTCTTCCTTAAATACTTTATAGAACTCACCAGTGCATCAATATGAATCTGGAATATTCTTTGAAAGAAGGTTTTAGATAATAGACGTGTTTCCTTTCTGTATTGTTTCAAATTTGACAAGTTGGACTTTTCAAGGAATCTGTCCATTTCATATAAGTTGTCAAAATTGTTGATACATATTGTTAAAAATATTTTTATTTTTCCTTTTAATAGGTACAGTAAGGACTCCTTTTTCATAGCTGGTCTCAGTAATTTGGGTTTTATTTATTTATTTATTTTATTATTTAATTTTATTTTCTTCATCAGTCTAGTAAGAAATTTATCAATTTAATTTGCTTTTTTTCAAAGAACTAGCTTTTGCTCTATTAGTTTTCTCTATTTTTTTCTGTTTTGCTATTTCTGTTCATTTTATTATTATTTTTTCTACTTTAGGCTTAATTTGCTCTTTTGAAACTTCTTAAGATGAATCCTTACATCACTGATTCTAGACTACTTTTCTAATGTAAGAATTTAAAATGATAAACCTCACTGTATGTACTTTCACAGCAATTTTGATGTTTTCATCTTTATTTAATTCTAAATATTTTCTAAATTATTTTGTAATTTCCCTTTTTTACTCATGAGTTATTTATAAATATGTTATTTAATTTTCAAGTACTTGAGGTTTTATTCATTAAGGTAAATATCCCATTATTGATCTCCAACTTAATTTTGCTGTGTTTCAATAACATTCTTTGTATGATGTTAATAATATTGAGTGCATCAAGATTTGTTTTATCTATTTATATTGGTATATTTTAATAATAAGTACCATAGGGTGGGGACATAGCTCAGTTGGTAGAATGCCTGCCTTGCAAGCTCAAGGCCCTGGGTTCAATCCCCAGCATTGCAAAAAAAAAAAAAAAAAAAAAAAAAAAAAGTACCATGAACATTTGAAGAGAACATTTCTTGTTTGGCTATAGGATGTATTGTTTTATAAATATTAATTAGGTCAAGATGGTTGATAGTATTATTCAGACTATCCTTACGGACTTTTTAACTAGTTGTTTCACGAATTGGTGAGAGAAGGACATCAATATCTTCAAATATACATGTGGAGTTGCCTCTTTTTATTTCTTCAATTCTATTTTAATTTATGAATTTGAAGCTCTGTTATTGTATAGGTACACAACTGTAGTTGTTTTGTGTTCCTTGACTCGGCCCCCTTTATCAGTATGAAACGTCCCTTTCTGCCTCTGGTTTGTCTTTTCTTTCTTTGAAGCTTTCTTATATATTAATATAGCCAATCTAAATTTATGCTTATAATTTTCATGATTAGTTATTTACTTTCAGTTCTCTGTTTCAAGTGTCTCTTGTAGATAGCACCTGAAAAATATCTATCCTGACCATCTTTGCCTTTTTAATTGGATTGGTAGTTCATTAACATTTAATATAATTCTTCTTTTTAATTTTTATTTTTGGTACTGGGAATTGAATCCAGGGGGGCTTAACCATGAGCCACATCCCCAGCCCTTTTTAAAACATATTTTATTTATAGACAGGGTCTTGCTGAATTGCTTAGGGCCTCACTAAATTGCTGAGACTGGCTTTGAGCTTGTGATCCTGCTGGCTCTGAATTTGCAGGATCCTTCTGCCTCAGCTTCCCAAGCCACTGGGATTATAGGCACGTGCCACAGCACTGGGCCTTATAATTCTTGATAAGATTGGTTCCATGTCAACTGTTTTATTATTTGTTTCCTGTTTGCTCTCTCTTTTTTGCTCCTGTTTTCCTCTTTTCTTGCCTATTATTTGACTACTTGAATATTTTTTAGAATTTTATTTTATCTAGTGTTTGGGTATTTTTTAGTAATTTGAATTTGCTTTAGTGGTTGCTCTAGAGATTACAATATATACCTTTAACTTTTCAGTCTTCTTTGAATTAATATTGTATCACTTCACATAAAATATAGAAACTTCACAATTGTATAGGTCCATTTTCATACTCCCTACTTTCATGTATGCTTTAGTAGTCATAAGTGTGTTTATAGATATTAAAAACTTCACCAAAATGTTAGAAGTTTTGCTTCAAAGTATGCTGTGTTTTAAAGAAATTAAAAGGAAAATATTCTTTTATGTTTATCTAGATATTTACCATTCCTAATAATCTTCATTCCTTCCTAAAGATGAGGGATTACCTCCTGTATCATTTTCCCTCAGCCTAAAAAAATTTCTTTAGCATTTCTTGTAGCACAGATGTGCTGGTGATAACTTTTCTGGATTATCTGTTATCTATGTGTTTATTTTGTCTTTGTTCTTGAAGGGTGTAATCAAGCATTCTGGACTGTTAGTTTTCTTCTTTAAGCTTGTTGTATTATTCCAATATCTTTTGATATTCATTGTTTCTAATGCAAAATCAGCCATTAATCACATCATTGTATTCTGTATATTATAGTGTTTTTTGGGCTTTTTTCATGATTTCTCTTTATGTCTGAATTTCAGCAGATTGACTACAATGTGCTTTGTCATTGTATTCTTGAATGGTATAATTGTTTTTCTTCATATTTATCCTGCTTGGAATTAACTGAGTTTCTAATTTCTGTAAATTTATATTCTTTATCAAAATGCAGAAATGTTTTCAGCCATTTTTTTCAAATTTTGGCTCTATGCTGTCTTCATTTTCCTTCTATGACTCCACTTTTATATATTTTGGACCTTTCAATATTGTCATATAGTTTCCTAAGTGTTTTTTCATTGTCTTTTAATCTTTCTTTCTCTAGGTTCTTCAGATTGGATAATTTTTTTGCTTTGTCTTCAAATTTACTGGCTGTTGTTATCATCATTCTGCTTTTAATGTTGTCCAGTGAAAATTTTATTTCAGCAGTTATGTTTTTAAGATCTAGATTTTTCCACTTAGTATTTTTTTATGATTGATATATCTTTTGTGAGTCCTTAATTTTAAAAATTAATATAGTACTTTACTTCATCAAGCCTGGTTATAATTGCTGATGTAAGTCCTTATGTGCTAATTCCAACATCTGAGTCATCTTTAGATTGGCTTTCATTCATTGCCTCTTCTCTGGAGAATAAGTCACATATTCTTTGACATTTAATTTTAAATTGTATCTTGAATATTGTGGAGATTTTAGATTCTGTTATGATCCTCCTAATCCTGCTGATGTTTTTGTTTGAGCATGCAATTAACTCCATTAATTTAAACAGAAAATCTTGTCTTTTGGGTGACAGCTCAAACCTTAGTTCAGTTTCTAAATCCTTATCTGGGTTATTTGCAGTGTGCTATGGTTCAGGCATCAGTAGAAATTTAGCTATATTTTAAACATAGAAGTTAGAGCTTGCTTTCTAACTTCTGGTTCTACCCTCACTTTCTAAAGACTCAAATTGCCTCAAACTCTGTTTTGTTTTGTTTTTTTAATTCTTTGTACCAGAAAAACTAGAGTATTAGAGTTCTGCACAGCGTTACAACTCTAACCTGAACTCAGTCTATACCTCCTCCACCCAAAAATATAAAACACCTTGTGCGGCTTCCTTCTCCCAAATTTTCAATTCTTTTCCAAGACTCTGCTACTTTTTACTTACTCTTCAGAAACTCCAAACAATTGCACTTTTTAAAAACTTCGTCAGTAGAAGGTTGTTACTTGTAGAAGAGTTGTTTTAGGAGCTAGTATAGTCATCTAAATAATTCTCTATGAATGTTTTTTTCTCTTGAAAGATATTTTAGAAATTCTCATAGAAGCATTCTCTGTAGCTTTCAAAAGAATAAGGACGTGCACACACACACACACACACACACACACACACACATTCCAACTTTTTCCTCTCGATGTCTATCCCCACCCACTGGATGTGTCTATTATTAACAATACAGTCTATCTCCTGTCTCAAAAGTTCCAGTCTCTCACACAATTATATTTAAGTACAAAGTCTTTTGAATTCTAAAAAAGAAAAAAACAAAAACAAAAACAAAAAAATGAATCAAATTATACCCTTTGCTTTCTTTTCTTAATGTGACATGGGACTAAATTTCTATGTTAACATACATATACCTAACCAAAGTTGTTTTAATAGACCTTATTTTTTTTAGAGACATTTAGGTCTACAGCAAAATTGAGGAGAGGATACAGAGATTTTCCATGTGCTTCCTTCTCCCATATATGTGTACACTTCCCCATTGTTAACATCACCCAGCAGATTAGTATATTTGTTACAATTGATGAACCTACTTAGACACATCGTTACCTTGCACAGTCCATAGTTAACATTATGGTTCATTCTTAGTATTATATATTCTGTGGGTTTTGACGAATGTATAATGACATGTATTCATTATTATGGTAGCATCAGTTTCACTGCTCTAAAATCCCCTTAACTCTGCCTATTCATCACTTTCCTCCAACCGCTGGCAACCATTTAAATATATTTTCTATATCCATAGTTTTGTCTTTTTCAGAATGTCATATTGTTGGATTCAGACTAAATAACTTTTTAGGCTGGCTTCTTTCACTTAGTATGCATTTAACTTTCCTTCATATCTTTTCATGGTTTGATAACACATTTCCTTTTTTTGTGGGGTGGCAGTCTGGGTATTGAACTTAGGGGCACTTGACCACTGAGCCACACCCCCAGTCCTATTTTGTATTTTATTTAGAGACAAGGTGTCACCTAGTTGCTCAGCTACTCACTGCTGCTGATACTGTGTTTGAACTCGCCATCTTCCTGCCTCAGTCTCCTGAGCTGCTGGGATTACATGTGTGCACCACCATGCCTGGCAAATTTCTTTTTAATACTAAATAATTTACATTGTTTAAATGTACCCAGTTTATCCATTCAGTTGCTGAAGGACATCTTAGTTATTTTCAAGTTTTGACAATTATGAATTAAGCTGCTGTAAACACACAGGTATAGGTTTTTAAATGGACTTAAGTTTTAAACTTCTTTGGGTAAATACCAAAAACCATGGTTGCACATGATATGACAAGAGTATGTTTAGTTTTATAAGAAATCAGCAAACTGTCTTCCAAAGTGACTGCACCATTTTGCATTTGCAATTGCAATTAGTGAAAGTTCCTGTTTCTTGCCAACATTTGATATTATCAGCGTTCTGCATTTTGGTTATTCTACTAGTAGTGATGTCTTATTCTGTTTGTGCTGCTGTAACAGAATACCTAAGACTGGTGATTTATAAAGAACAGAATTCTTTCATATTCTGGAATCTAGGAAGTCCAAGGTCAAGGTACAAGCATGTTTAATGTTTGTTGAGGTTTGCTCTCTCTGCTTTCAAGATGATGATTTTCCGTATACTCCAGAGTGAAGGAGCACTGTGTCCTTGTATGACAGAAGATGGAAGGACAAAAATGGATGCACTGCCTCTATCAAACCCTTCTATTACAGCATTAGCCCATCCATGAGTTGTAATGAACACCTCCCAAAAGGCCCTAGCTCCCAGAAGTGTTGCACTGGAGATAAGTTCCAGTACGTGAGCTTCGAGGGACATATTCAGACTACAGTAAGAAGTATCTCATTGTCTTTCTTTGTATTTCCTTTGTGACAAATGATATTGAACATCTTTTTATGTTTATTTGCCATCTGTACATCTTCTTTCGTGAGGTGTCAAGGTATTTTGGTCCATTTTTTAATCAAGTTGCTTGTTTCCTTAATGTTGAGTTTGAAGAGTTTTTTGTACACTTTTGGCATATTTTGGATAATAGTCTTTAATCCAATATGTCTTTTTCAAATATTTTCCCCCGGATTGTATGGCTTGTCTTTTTATTCTCTCTCTCTCTCTCTCTCACTAGGGTTTGAACCCAGGGATCCTCTAATACTGAGGTACATCCCCATACCTTTTTATTTTTTGTCTTGAGATACTGTCTCACTAAGTTTCCCAGGCTGTCCAGGAATTTGTGATTCTCCTACCTCAGACTCCTGAGTAGCTGGGATTACAGGCCTGTACCTCCTAACCTGGCCATTTTAGTCTCTTGACAAAGCAGAAATTTTTAATTATACCAAATTCCAACTTCTCAGTTCTTTCTTTCATGTATTGTGCCTTTCATGGTATATCTTAAAAGTCATCACCAAATCCTTTGTTTTCTAGATTTTCTCCTACATTATCTTTTAAGAGTTTTATGGTTTTATGTTTTACATTTTGAGGTGACTTTTGAGAAAATGTAAGGTCTTTGTCTGAATTTTTTCTTTAATGGAGATGTCTAGTTGTTTCAGTATCATTTGTTGAAAGGACTACGATTTCTCCATTGTATTTTCTTGCTCCTTTGTCAAAGATTGGTTGACTATATCATTGTGGGTCATTTCCTGGGCTCTCTATTCTGTTTCATTGATCTGTTTGTCTGTTCTTTCACCAATGTCACTCTGTCTTGATTACTACAACTTTATAGTATGTCTTGAAGTTGGGTAGGATCAGTCCTCCAGATATTTTCCTTTAATGTTATGTTGGTTATTCTGGATGTTTTGCATCACCATATAAATTTTAGAACCAGTTTGTTAATATCCATAAAATAAGGTTTCTGAGGTTTTGGAGTGTTTGAATCTATAATCAAGTTGATAAGAATTAACATTGTGACAATATTGAGTATGACCTATCCATGAACATTGAAAAATAGCTCCTTTTTTAAGTTCTTTTTTTATTTCTTTCTCTTTTTAAAATTCTAAAATGGTAAAAAAAAAAACACTTAACATGGGTATTTTTATTATCTTAACAATTTTGGCATGTACAATACAGTATTGCTATCTGCAGACATAATGGACAGAAATCTCTAGAATTTATTCATCTTGCATAACTGAAATTTTACACCCATTGATTGGGAACTCTGTTTTCCCACTACATATCAGCCTTTGGCAATCACAATTATATTCCTTGCTTCTATAAGTTAGATTCTTCATATAAGTGGAATCATGCAGTATTCTTCTGGGCTTTTCCAGAAAAGGTAAATACCTTTTTCTGCTTAGCACAATGTCCTTCAGGTTCATTCATGCTGTATGGCAAAATTTCCTCCTTTAAAAAAAAAAAATTTTTAAAGCTGAATAATATACCATTATTAAAAATCCATTTATCTGTCAATAGACATTTGGGTTGTTTCCACATTTTGGCTATTGTAAATGGTGGTACAATGAACATGGGAGTGCTAATACCTCTTTTGGATCCTGATTTCACCTCTTTTAGCTGAATTCTCATAATTGATGGTATTGGATCATGTGATAGTTCCATTTTTAATTTTTTGAGGAAGTTTCATAGTGTTTCCACAGTGGCTGCATTTCCACTAACTACATCAGAGTTATGACTCTGACTCCAATGACTCCACAACTTTTCCAACACTTAAAAAAACAAGGGCCATCTTAACAGATATGGGGATATCTCATGATGATTTTAATTTGCATTTCTTCAATGAGTAGCATGTTGAGTATCTTTTCATATATCTGTTCCCATTTTAAAGAAATCTTTGGGGAAGTGTCTATTTGAGTCCTCAGTCATTTTTAAATTGGATTATTAGGGTTTTTTGTTTTTCCTGTAGTAATAACTGTTTTTTATATGTTTTAGAAATTAACCCCTTATCCGATATATGGTTTGCAAATGTTATCTCATTATGCAGATTGCCTTTTCATTTTGTTGACTGTTTTCTTTGAAGTACAGAAACTTTAGTAATCCCTTTTGCCTAATTTTGCTTGTATTTTCTGACTTTGGTTTAATATTCAAGAAATCATTTCCAAGACCAGTGTCATGGGGCTTCCTTTTATGTTTTCTCCTAGGAATTTTAACATTTTGGGTCTTATATTTAAATGTTTAATCCATTCTGAGTTGATTTTCATGAGTAGTATAGGAATTCAGTTTCATTCTTTGGAATGTCATTATTCTGCTTTCTTAAATACCATTTGTAAAATATATTATCCTTTCCCTGTTGTGTCCAAGATCAATTGACTGTGTATGCATGGATTAATTTCTGGGATATTCTGTTCCAGTGGTTCATTTGTCTATTTATGCCAGTACCATATCATTTTAATATATAATATATGTAATTATGTAATATTTATTGAAACTAGAAAGTGTAATGCTTTCATCTTTGTTCTTCAAAAGAAGATCATGTTGGCCCTTTGAGGGTATTCATGCTTCCATATGAATTCTATATATATTTTTGATTTCTGTAAAACACTATTGGGAGTGTTTAATTTTTTAAAATTTTTATTTATTATGTTTAGTTATACTGACAGTAGAATCTATTTTGATATATTCATGCAAGCATGGAATATATCTTATTCTAATTAGGATCCCAGTGGATGTACACAATAGTGAAAGTCACTGTGGTGTATTCATATGTACACAGGCAAGTTATGTCAGATTCATTCCATCGTCTTTCTTATTCATATCTCCCATCTCCTCCCTTCCCTTTTTTCCCCTTTGTCTAATCTACCAAACTTTTTTTCTTCCCCTCCCTACCTGTTGTGGGTTAGCATCCATATATCAGAGAGAACATTTATCCTTTGTTTTTTTTTTTTTTTTTTTTGGATTGGCTTATTTCACTCAACACAATAGTTTCCAGATCCATCCATTTACTGGAGAATGCCATTCTTCTTTACAGCTGAGTAATATTCCATTGTACATATAAACCACAATTTATTTATCCATTCACCTATTGATGGGCATTTAGGTTGGTTCCATAACTTGGCTATTGTGAATTGAGCTGCTAAAAACATTGATGTGTCTGTGTTACTGTAGTGTGCTGATTTTTAACTCCTTTGGATATATACCAAGAAGTAGGATAACTAGGTTAAATGGTGATGCTTTCCCTAGTTTTTGGAGGAATCTTCATACTGATCTTCAGTTGCACTCATTTGCAGTCCCAACAACAATGTCTGAGTGTACTCTTTTCCCACAGCCTTACCAACTGTTGGGATTCTGACAGGGACTAAACTGCATCTAGAGGTCACTTTGAAAATATAAACATTTTAGCAATATTAAATCTTCTAACCCTTGAACACAGGGTATCTTTGCACTTGTTTGTATCTTGTTTGATTTTTTTTCATCAATATGTAATTTTTAGTGCAAAAATCCTTCAATTTATTGGTTAATGTTTGTGCCTTACGATTTTATTATTTTCAATACTGTTGTAAATAAGATTGCTTCCACAGTTTCTTGAAATGTAGTATGTTGTTTATGTACTCAAACATAACTCATTTTTATATCTTTATTATATATCTGAAATTTTAATGAATTTATTAGTTCTAATTGTGTGTGCATGTGTGTCTGTGTGTAGTATTTAGGGTAAGATCATGTACTCTGCAAACAGGGATGATTTTACTTTTCCTTTCCTATTTGAATGCCTTTTTTTTTCTACCCTAATTTCTCTGGGTAGTACTTTCAATGCTATGTTGAATAGAAGTAGCAAGAATGGGAATCATCATTTTGTTCCTGATCTCAGTGTGAAAGCTTTGTTTTTCACCAATGAATGTGAAGTTATCATGGAATTTTCATATATGCCCTTTATTGTATTGAGGCACATTTCTTTCAAGCCAGTTTTTTATTGGTACATTATGATCATACATATTAGTGTGATTCATTTACATTTTCATATATGCACAAAACATAATTTGTCAATTTCATTTCCTGGTACCTCCCCTTTCCCTCCCATTTTGTCATGCATTTGTTAGCCATTTGTATTTCTTTTTTTTGAAGAGTATGTATTTAGTTTATTCGCCTATTTATTAATTGGGTTGTTTGTTTTGTTTTGTTTTTTGGTGTTTTTTGAGTTCTTTATGTATTCTGGATATCAGTCTTCTGTTGGGAGATTAGCTGGAAGACTTTCTTCCATGCTATTGGCTCTTTCTTCATGTTCTCATTCATTTCCTTTGCTGTGTGAAAGTTTTCTGATTTGGTGCCATCCCACTTATTAACTCTTGGTCTTATTTCCTGAGGTTTAGGAGTCCTTTTGAAGTTGTTTCCTGCACATGTACATTGGAGTGGTGACTCTACGTTTTCTTTTTGCAGTTGCAGAATGTTTGAATCTGTTCTAATTCCCAGGTCTTTGACCCATTTTTAAGTTGATTTTTGTGCAGGGTAAGAGAGAGGAATCCCATTTCATTCTTATAAATATGGATATACAGTTTTCCCAGCACCATTTGTTTAAAAGGCTGTCTTTTCTCCAGCCATTTTTTCAAAAGCCTTTGAACATCTTTGTGTTGGGATCTTTGTCAAGTTTGAGAAGACTCTACCTGTGTGGGTTTTCCTCTGTGTTTTCTATTCTGCTTCATTTGTCTTTGTGTCTATTTTTATTCCAGTACCATTCTGATTCTGTTACTGTATTTCTGTAGTGTAACTGGAAGTCAGGTATTGTGATGCCCCCAGCATTGTTTTTTTTTAGCTTGGAATTGCCTTGGCCTAGAATTGTCTGGGATTTCCATTCTTCCAAGTAATTTTTGGGACTGTTTTTTCTAGTTTTGTGAAGAACATGAATGGTATTTTGAAAGGGACTGCATTGAATCCATATGTTGCCTTTGGTAACATGGCCATTTTAGCAATGTTAATTATGCCTATCCATGAACAAGGGAGGTCTTTCTATCTTCCAATGTCTTCTTCAATTTCTTTCTTCAGTATTCTATAATTTTTATTATAGAGGTCTTTCACCTCCTTGGTTTGATTTATTCCTAGGTATTTGTTTATTTTGTTGGGTTTGTTTTGTTGGGACCTTAGTTTTTTTTCAGGGACGAAGTATTGAATGTATGACCTCATGCATGGAAGACAAGTGCTCTGCCACTGAGCAAGTCAGGGTCTCACTAAGTTTCCCAGGCTGTCTCAAACTTGTGATCGTCCTGCCTCAGCCTCCTAGGTAGCTGGGATTATGGGTATACGCCATTGTGCCCAGCCACTATTTTTTTTTAGACTATTGTAAATGGAATTGTTTTCCTGATTCTATTACAGTGATTCATAATTTATGTATAGGAAAGGTATTGATTTTGTATGTTGATTTTATATCTTGCTACTTTGCTGTTTATTAGCACTAGAAGTTTTCCTTTTATTATTTGTTCTTTTTAGATATACATGACAATATAATATATCTGGCATATTATACATACATGGAGCATAATGTCCTGTTCTTCTGGTTGTACATGATGTGGAGTTACACTGGTCATGTATTCATGTATGAACATAGGAAAGTTATGCATTCTAGGGCCTTTCCTATTCACATGCCCTCTCCATTTCCTTCATTCCCCTTTGCATAATCTGATGGATTTCTATTCTCCCCCTTCTTTATTGTATTTTAACATCCACAAATAAGAGAGAATATTTGGTCATTGGTTTTTTGGGATTGGCTTATTTCACTTAGCATGGTAGTCTTCAGTTCCATCCATTTATAGCCAAATGTCCTAATTTCATTCTTGTTGGCTGAGTAATATTCCATTGTGTAAGTATACTGCATTTTCTTTATCCATTCATTTGTTGAAGGGCCCCAAGTTTGGTTCCATAGCTAGCTTTTGTGACTTGAGCTACTATAAACATTGATGTGACTGCATCAATGTAGTATGTTGATTTTTAAGTCCTTTATATAAACTCAGTAGGATAACTGAGTCAAATGGTACTTCTATTCCAAGTTTTCTGAGGAATCTCCATACTGCTTTCCGTAGTGGTTGCTCCAATTTGCAGTCCCACCAGCAATGTATGAGTGTACCTCTTCCCCCACATCCTTGCTGACATTTATTGTTGCTTGTATTCTTGATAATTGCCATTCTGATTGGAGTGAGATGAAATTAAACCTTTATCTCTCACCTTGCTTGAAACAATTCAAAGTGGGTCAATGACTTAGGCAATCGAATAAAGACACTACACCTATTAGAAGAAAAAGTAGGCCCAAATCTTCACGGTGGTAGTCTAGGTTCTGACTTCCTTAATAAGACCCCTGAAACACAAGAAGTTAAATCAAGAATCAATAAAAGGGATGGATTCAAACTAAAAAGTTTCTTTTCAGCAAAAGAAACAATAATGTGAAGAGAGAGCCTACAGAATGGGAGAAAATCTTTACCACATGCAAGTCAGATAAAGCATTAATTTCTAGGATATATAAAGAACTCAATAAACTTAACACCAAAAAACAAATAACCCAATCAATAAATGGTCTAAGGAACTGAACAGACACTTCACAGAAGAAGAAATGCAATTGATCAACAAATATATGAAAAAAGGTTCAATATCTCTAGCAATTAGTTGTTAGGCTTTTGATGGCATCTTCAATTTCATTGCTTGAAATTGATCATTTATTTGTGTATGTCCTCCTGTTTGGGTAGGTCAGATGTCTCTAGAAATTTGTTGGTGTCTTCATGATTTTCTTTTTAATTAGAGTATAAATTTTCAAAATAGTTTCTAATTGTCTTTGTATTTCAGAAGTGTCCATCATGATATTTCCTTTTTCAGCACAAATTTTAGCAATTTGTTTTCACTCTCTTTCTCTTCATTAGTGTGGCTAAGTGTTTATCAATTTTACTTTTTCAAAGAATAAACTTTTTGTTTCATCAATTTTTTGAATTGTTTCTTTTGTTTCAATTATATTGATTTAAGATCTTATTTTAATTATTTCCTGTCGTCTGCTTTTGGTGTTGATTTGTTCTTTTTCTAGGGCTTTGAGATATAACGTTAGGTCATTTATTCAGTGACTTTCTATTCTTTTAATGAATGAACTCAATGATATGAACTCTCCTCTTAAAACTGCCTTTATAACGTCCCAGAGATTTCGATAGGTTGTATAGCTATTCTCATTTACCTCTAAGTACTTTTCATTTCATCCCCGATTTCTTCTGCTTTCCATTTGTCATTCAATAGTATATTATTTAGGCTACAGGTGTTGGAGTAGCTACTATTTTTTTATTATACCATTGATTTCTAATTTCATCCCATCATGATCTGATAGAATGTAGGGTATTTCTATTCTTTTTTTTTTTTTGTATTTTCTAAGAGTTGCTTAGTGGTATAAAATGATCTGTGTGCTGCTGAGAAGAAAGTGTCTTCGCTCACTGATGAATGGAATATTCCATATAAGTCTGTTAAGTCAAAATTATTGATTGTATTATTTAGTTCTATAGTTTCTTTGTTTAGTTTTTGTTTGGAAGATCTACCTAGTAATGACTGAGGTGTGTTAAAGTCACCAGTATTATTGCGTTGCTGTCTATTTGATTCTTGAAATTGAGAACAGTTTGTTTGACGTATGTAGATGCTCCATTGTTTTGGGCAAAAATATTGATGATTGTTATGTCTTATTGATTTATGGTTCCCTTAAGCAGTATGAAGTATCTTTATCTCATAAAAGGTAGTTGTATAAAATTTGAAAGTCATAGGAAAATAGGAAGATGAAAATAAATACCCCTATCCCACCATTCAGGGTGAATGATAACCATCAGGAAAAGAGTTTCATGTATTTCTTTATAATCTTCTTTTTCTTCATTTATACATATATGTACAAATTATAACTGTATGCTCACATCCATGTATATGTAGATATCACATCAAAGAAAGTGAGATTACTAAATTTTATGGCACAGTCTGCAGGAAACACATATATGTCTATTCTGTAATTCTTAACCACTTTCTCATGAACTGTTTTTGGTGATCACCTATTAAGGGCCATTAATTTAGGTGATCAATGACCCTTAGATTTTTAAGGTCATTAACAATGGTCTTGTTAATGATAGTAAACCCCCTTATCCACAAATTTCTGCCCCTCTTTTCATAGTCCTATAGGTTGGATTATTGGATTAAAGATTATAAATATAGTAAAGTTATGATATTTGATGCTAAATTACTTTCTAGAAAAAAGAGTGATTTAAATGCCCACCCTCCCATCATCTGATGACATCTTTAGTCCAACATTTCCCGTGATGTTCCAGCAAGACATTGCAAAATGGCTTTCTGTCTCTGTCTCCCTCCCTCTCTTCTTTTGTCCCTCCCTCCCTCCCTCCCTTCCCCCCCACACACAACACACAACACACAACATGCTTTGGAGACTGTCACATCCAGCTCTTATGACTTCTGGCAGGAAAGAGATGCTGCCAACTCCTGAGGCATACACAGGGTATCTGAAGTCCTCAGATCCTGAATCCAGTAACTACAAAGTGCAACTGTCAGAAGTCTGTGTTCTGAGACTGTTGGCTACCATGGCAACAGAGGAACCACATTAGAGCCAGAAATGTGGAAGGAGAAAAAAAGGATGGAAAATGGAAGGACCCATCTCCTTGTCACAGTCCTTTTCTTTTTTGTTCTAATTAGTTATACATGACAGTAGAATGCATTGTGACACATCATACACACAAGGAATATAACTTCTCATTCTTCTGATTGTACATGATGTAGAATCACACAAGTTGTGTGATGATATAATCATATTGGGTAATGATGTGTGATTCATTCTACTATCGTTCCTATTCCCTAATCCCCTCCCATCCCTTTCGCTCCCCTCTTCCTAATCCATAGTACCTCTATTCTTTCCTAGTCCCACTTGTCCCATTGTGAATTAACAACCACGTATCAGAGAAAACATTTGACCTTTGGTTCTTTGGGATTGGCTTATTTCGGTTAGCATGATATTCTCCAGCTCCATCCATTTACCTGCAAATACCATCATTTCACTCTTTTTAGAGGCTAAATAATATTCCATTGTGTATCAATACCACATTTTCTTTATCTATTAATCTGCTGAAGGGCACCTAAGTTGGTTCCACAGTTTAGGTATTATGAGTTGAGCTGCTATAAACATTGATGTAGCTGCATCAATGTAGTATGCTGATTTTGAGTCCATTGGGTATAAACTGAGGAGTGGGATAGTTGGGTCAAATGGTGGCTCCATTCCAAGTTTCCTGAGGAATCTCCATACTGCTTTCCATAGTAGTTGCACCAATTTGCAGTCCCATCAGCATCGTATTAGTGAACATTTCTCCCCACATCCTCACCAACATTTATTGTTGCTTGTATTCTTTTTTTAATTATTTTTTTTACAGACTGCATTTTGATTCATTGTACACAAATGGGGTACATCATTTCATTTCTATGGTTGTGCATGATGTAGATTCATACCATTCATGTAATCATACATAGGGTAATGATGTGTGTCTCATTCCACCATTTTTCATATTCTCCCTCATTTCCCTCTATGTAATCTAAATTCCTCCATTCTTCTTTCACCCCCGCTCCCCCACCCTCATTATATATCACTTATTAGGGAAAACATTTGGCCTTTGGTTTTTTGGGCTTGACTTATTTCACTTAGCATGATATTCTCCAATTCCATCCACTTACCTGAAAATGCCAAGTTGCCATTCTGACTGGAGTGAGATGAAATCTTAAATTAGTTTTGATCTGCATTTCTCTAATTGCTAGAGATGTTGAACATTTTTCATATATTTGTTGATCAATTGGATTTCTTCTGTGAAGTGTCTGTTCAGTTCCTTAGCCATTTATTGATTGGTTTATTTGATTTTCAGTGTTAAATTTTTGAGTTCTTTATATATCCTGGAGATTAATGATCTATCTGAGGGGCAGGTGGTAAAGATTTTCTCCTGTTCTGTAGGGTCTTTCTTCACATTATTGATTATTTCCTTTGCTGAGAAGAAACTTTTTAGTTTGAATCCATCCCATGTACTGATTTTTTACTTTTCTTCTTGCACTTTAGGAGTCTTGTTAAGGAAGTCAGTTCCCAACCTGACATGGTAATGATTTGAGCCTACTTTTTCTTTTATTAGGTGCAGGGTCTCTGTTCTAGTGCCTAAGTCTTTGATCCACTTTGAGTTGATTTTTGTGCAGGGTGAGAAATAGGAGTTTAATTTAATTTTGCTACATAGTTTCCCCAGCACCATTTGTTGAAGAGACTATCTTTGTGTCACTGTGACCAAAATATATGACATGAACAAATTAGAGAAGGAAAAGTTTATTTGGTACTCATGTTTTCAGAGATCATAGATGTCTGACTTCCTTGTACTGGATCCAAGTTGTGGCAGCCCATCATGGGGAACGACCCAGAGGAGAAAAGGTGTCAACAAATAGGGGATCATGAAGCAGGGACAAGGGGCCACAGGAATAACAACACTTCCAGGGCCAACCCCCAGTGACCCACCTCCCACAAACATGTACCCCTTCCTACACTGACTACCCAGTGAGTTCATACAAACTAGGATGTACTCATTAGGTTAACGCTCTCACAATCTACTCCTTTGACCTCTGAATATTCTCGCATTAACAGGAGCTTCTGGGGGACACCTCACATCAAACCATAATATTCTGGCCCTGTCTCCTAACTAGCTCATATCCTTCTTACAGAGCAAGATGTATTCGGTTTCTCTCCAAGATTCTCATAGTCTCAACACCTCTGGCACTGCCCAAAAGTCCAGTCCAAGTCCAAGTCTCTTCCAAGACTCATGACAAACTCTTGGCTGTGATCCCATGTAAAAATCAAAACAAAACCCAGGTTTATGATCAAAATACAGTGGCACAGAATAATCATTCCCATTTCAAAATGAAGGACTAGGGCACAGAAGAAGGACTGGGGCCAAAATTAGACCAAGACACAGCTGGGCAAAGAGGTCCCCTGAGCCTACCTACAGTAACCAGGACTCTTGACTGTGAGGGATTATTTCCTCAGGGCTTGGCTGCATTGCACATGGGCTCTTTTAGCCTGGCTGTCTCTGCAGCCATCAGCTTTGTTCAGCTGACAGTCCACGTCACTGGCATCTCTTACTTCCTGGGGTCTCCATCCCAGCTTCAGCTTTAGCTTCACCTTTCCAACTTTAAGCATTGGTCCCTCGGGGGTAGCTCACAGGGACTTTGACCTGGCAACACTTTGCCTGGCCTCCAGGTCTTCCTTTGAAATCTGAATGGAAGCCTTTATAACTCCTTATATACGTGTCAAAAAGAGGTATTGTGCACAGCCATAGTAACTAAAAGTTGTACCCCATTTATGTCCATTGAATCAAAATGCAGTCTGTAAAAATAAAAAATAAATAAATTTTTAAAATAAGTAAAAACAAAAATAAAATAAAAAAGAATTACAAAAAAGAGGCACAGGTTTAAGCACACCTGAAAACACACAGACACACACACAGACATACACATTACATAATAGTAGAACAAAGCCAAGAAATAGCTATCTGACCTAAAAGAACCTCAGTTCAGTGGGATCTTTCACAAATTTTTGTCCATATTTCCATTCATTAAGATGTACTTAAAGTTTGCCATGACTTTCTTGCATTTTTCTCTATTGACTGAACTTAAATTTCTAGTTTCTGTTCAATAAGATTGCTGTAGGTGACTCTGTTTCAGAGTTTTGATGGCATGATGCAAGAAATAGGCAGATTTGGGGTTGGGGAAAAATACCTACTATCCAAGAGATGCAACCTGGCAAGTGCCCCCAGGTGCCCCAGCTGCCCTGAGTGATCACAGTCTCCCTGAGTATTTATGCAGGGTCTTGTGCTCATTCCCACATACCCACTTTCCCTGTGTTAGTTTCTTTCATCCTCACCTCAAAGAAACCTATCAACTAAGTCTCATTGTTTGCCCCACTTTACAGAAGAACATATAACATGTGCAGTCAGACAACTGGCTCACATTCCCACATCATACCTCTAGGTGCCTGGATTTAGAGGGAAGCTGGATTCAGAGCCCCAACCCCTAATCTCCACACATCCTCATCTCTGGAAAACTGAGCACCTGTCTCCTTTCTGATGACTGCTGGGAGAGCTGACCCAGTCTACAATCAATCCCATTTGCTGGTTCCTTGGAAGAAACTCCTCTGTGGAGAATTTCAGCTCCAAGGGAGAAGCAAGAGAAGTTGGTGGTCCATGGGGCTGGTCCTAAACAATGAGGTCCACATTTGGAACAGAGTGAAAGGAAAGTTTAAATTAAGTATTGAGCTTTTCTTTGGCATAATGAGATCTGAAATCTTCTGCTTTGACTTTTCGTGAAACCTCTGAACCTGCCTTCTAGAAAACTGAGGACTTGAAGAGAATTCTTCACTGTCTTTCCTTCTGTACAGCTAGAGTGGAGCTGTATGTTCTATGGTTACCTAACAAGTGGAGCACTTTGACCAGAATACAAACACTGGAGAAGGAAAGAATGGTTTTCCAGCCTAGATCTACAATGAAGTGTAGAGTGATCCCAAGGACAAGAGAGCTTCAAAAGAAGGCAACCAAGGGAAGGGAAAGAGGATGGGATTAGGAAAGACCATAGAATGAATTGGACAAAATTTTCCTACATTCATATATGAATACATGACCAGTGTAACTTCATATCATGTTCAACAACAAGAATGGGATCCTAATTAGAATAAGTTATACTTGAGATATGTATACTATGCCAAAATACACCCTACTGTCATGTAGATCTAAGAAGAACAAATTAAAAAACAGAACAGTCTTTTTTTAACAACTAGTGTTGGGGCAACTGGACACCCCATGCAAAAGGACAAAGTTGAACTGCTTCACACACATATGCAAGATTTAACTCCATGGCCCACAGACCCCAAAGGTAAGGGCCAAAACCATTAAACCCAAAAGAAAACATGGGAGTAAATCTTTGTAATTTCAGGTTAAGTAAAACCTTCTTAGATATAGCATCAAAAACACAAGCAATAAAAGTAGGTGAATTAGATTGCATCAAAATAAAAACTTTTGGGCAAAACCACCATCAATAATCTTAAAGCTCAATAATAAAATGGGTTAATGTCTAGAATAGACAGATCTCCAAAGAAGACACACAAAAGGCCATCAAGTCCAAGAAAAGATGCTCAACATCATTAACCATCAAAAGCAAAGCAAGAATGTAATGAGATCCCACCTTATAACCACTAGGATTGCCTCTTCAAATAGATAACTAATAGCAGGTATTGCTGAGGGTGTAGAGAAGCCAAATCCTTGTGCACTGCCAGTGGGGATGGAGAATGGTGCAACCACATGGAAAGACAGACTGGCAGTTCCTCAAACTGCATGACACAACAGCATCACTCCTAGACATGCACTCTAGAGAACTGAAGACTTATGTCTCCACAAAAACCTGGAGATGAATGTTCATTGAAGTGTTACTCATAATGACTCCAAAGTAGAAACAACTCAAATGTCCATCAGTGGATGAAGGGAAAAACAACATATGGCAGATCTACCACATGGAACATTACTCAGTCCTGAAAAGGAATGCAGTACTGATTCAGGACTCAACATTTATGAAACTTGAAATCATGATCTCAGTGAAAGAAGCCAGTCAAAAAAGATCACATATCATATGCTTCCTATAATAGGAAATATTTAAATATGCAAATGTAGAGAAAAAGAAAGTAGATGAGTAACTGCTGGGAAATACAGAGCCATTCCAAAGTTTCCTTCTGGGGTGACCAAAATGTTCGAGAATTATGCAGTGGTGATGGTTTTACAACTCTGTGAAAATACAAGAAACCACATAACTGAACAATATAGACAGTGGCATGTGAAGTATATCTCAATAATGCAGCCTAAAAGGGAAAAATAAAGCTCAGGGGCGGGGTGGGGAGAGAAAAGAAAGTTTCTTGATCTCTACGTACACAAAAGCACACACACATATTTTCCCCATTTGAAATATGCAACTCAGTAGTGAATGTCCCTGACCCTAACACTCTCCTGCCCCAGAAGAAAAGATACTTTTGTAGTTTGATATACATATTAACTTATTCAGATTTCTGCTCTAAAGCATCACAGAAGTTACAATGATGCATATTCTCCCTTGCATGCCAGACTGAGGAGTGCAGTCACTTCTAAATGATAACTGAGCTTTCACCTCTCCTAACTGACTAGGGGATTCGGGGTCCTCCCTCACAATACCTCTAGTGTTCGTTTCTTTCTTAGGGCCTTACTCAGACTTGCTTAGATTAGTTTCATTATCTAAAGTGATATAAATTGCCTTCTCTTAAAGCAAGATCATAACAAATCTTGAGTTATTAAAATGGTAATATGTTGTGGGTCTATGCTTTAGACCTGAAGTCAGTAATAACAGTGACTTTCAGAGTTAGAACACTTCCTGATATTCATTTGATTTGATGGGACTTGGAACCTAAATACATGAAGGAAGTTTCTAATGTATAAATTAAGCTAATATCATGGTTAATGTTATATGTCAACTCGCTGGGCCTTTGGGGTTTCCAGATATTTGGTTAAGCATCATTCTGTGTGTGTCTGTGAGTTGTTTCTTGATGAGATTAATATTTGTAGTAGTAAGCCAGGCATGGTGCCACATGTCTGTAATCCCAGTGGCTTGGGAGGCTAAGGCAAAAGGATTGCAAGTTCAAGCCAGCCTCAGCATCTTAGCAGAGCCATAGGCAACTCAGCATGACTGTCTTAAAATAAAACATTAAAAAGGGCTGGGGATGTTGCCTAGTGTTTAACTGCCTCTGGGTTCAATCCCCAGTACCTAAATAAATAAATAAACAAATAAATTTGTACCAGTAGACCTAGTAAAAGCAGATTGGCCTCCCAATGTGTGTGTGGGCCTCATTCAAATCCATGGGAAGTCTGAATAGACCAGAAGACTTCCCTGCCCAATGGCCCTGGAGCTTGTATATCAGTCTTCCTCTGCCCCTGGACTTGTACTGGAACTTGTCCCATCAGCTCTTCTGTCTCAGACTCAGACTAAAATATTACCATTGGCACTTCTAGATCTCCAGCTGGCAGATGGCAGGTGCTGGGACTTCTCCACTTCCGTAACACTATGAACCAACTCTTTATAAAAGTTTCTCTCTTTAAGTATACAATCTTCTATTTTATTTCTTTATTTCTTTTGGTCCTAGGGATTGAACTCAGGGGTGCTAAACCACTAAGCCACATCCCCAGCCCTTTTTTTTAAAACATATTTTTAGTTGTAGATGGACACAATGCCTTTTTTTAATTTATTTTTATGTGGTGCTGAGGACTGAACCCAGTGCCTCACACGTGTGAGGCAGGAATTCTACCACTGAGCCACAACCCCACCCCTCCCCAGCCCTTTTTAAAACATGCATTTTATTTAGAGACAGGGCTTTGCTGAGTTGCTTTGAACTTGCAATCCTCCTGCTTAAGCCTCCAGAGCCACTGGGATTACAGGCATGTACCACTATATCTGGCCTACAATCTCCTATTTATTCTGCTTTTTTAGAGATTCCAGATAATCTACTTTACCCTTCCTCCCTCCCTCCCTCCTTCCTTCCCTTCCTTTACAGTGCCAGGCATCAATCCCAGGACCTTGGACACACTGAACAAACATCCTACCACTGAGCTATATAACTCCATCCCTTATTTTATTTTATTTTGAGACATGGTCCTGCCAAGATGCCCAGGCTGACCTTGAACTTGTGATCTTCCTGCTTCAGACACCAGAGTATTTGGAGTTACAGGATGCACCACTACAACCTGGCTTCCATTTACAAAATTATGATATAGTTTAAAAGTATAAAAAGAAATATCCTGAACCTGTTGTATAATACGCCAAAGGTCCAACAAAGATTCTGGGGATTTTTGCCAGCATGCATTATCTTTTTTTTTTAACTTGTTCTAATTAGTTATATTTGAAAGTAAGATGCATTTTGACACATCATGCATAAATAGAATATAACTTCTTATTCTCCTGGTTGTTCATGATGAACAGTTAGACCATTCGTGCAATCATATATGTATAGAGGGTAATAATGTCTGATTTATTTACTAACTTTCCTACCTCCATACCACCTAACCTTCCATCACTCCACTCCATCTAACACAAAGTGCCTCTATTCTTTCCTCGCCCCATCCCTCCTTTTGTGAATTAACATCCACATATCAGAGAAGACATTTGGCCTTTGGTTCTTTGGGATTGGCTTATTGCAGTTAGCATGATATTCTCCAGCTCTATCCATTTAGTGGCAAATGTTATCATTTCATTCTTTTTTAAGGCTGAGTAATATTCCTTTGTGTATATATACCACAATTTTTTTATCCATTCATCTGTTGAAGGGCACCTAAGTTGGTTCCATAGCTTAGGTATTATGAGTTGAGCTGCTATAAACACTGATGTTGCTGCATCAATGTAGTATACTGATTTTAAGTCCTTTGGGTATAAACTGAGGAGTGGGGTCACTGGGTCAAATGGTAGTTCCATTCCAAGTTTCCTGAGGAATCTCCAAACTGCTTTCCATAGTAGTTGCACCAATTTGCAGTCCCACCTGTGGTGTGTGAGTGTGTCTTTTTCCCCACATCCTCACCAACAGTTAATGTTACTTATATTCTTGATAATTGCCATTCTGACTGGAGATGGAATCTCAGTGTGGTTTTAAATTGTATTTCTCTAATTGCTAGAAATGTGGAACATTTTTTCATGTGTTTGTTATTCATTCATATTTTTTCTTCTACGAAATTTTTTTGCCTATTTCTTGATTTTTTTATATGCCAATAGTTGCTCTGAGGCATAAGATATGGGTTTTTTGTTTGTTTGTTTGTTTATTTGTTTTTGTTTTTATTTTTAGATTATCTCTTTATTAAAGTGATCATTCACTTCCTGGATTTTCTCTCTGATTTTATTCCTTACATCATCCATTGTTGTTCATATTTGTTTACTGTGTACATTCTAAACTCCTTCTCTGACATTTCTTCCACTGTGTTGGCAATGAAATATTATTGAACTATCTTAGTTTGGGGCAATTCATTCCCTTACTTTTTAATGTTGTTACTGTGTCTACTTATCTAACAGCATGGATTTGAGACAATAGAGTTTGTACCCTGTGGACCTATTAGTGTCCCTGAATTATTCCAGTACCTCAGTGTTTAGGGGGAGACAATAATAGCAAACAATGCAAACAATATACAGCATTATACAGTTCCTGCTATGATGGGTACAATGTTAATTGTCACAATAAATAGAAATGATATGATCAGTTATTGCCTACAATAAAAACAGTAAGTTTGCAAAGTCTTTACAATATCAATGGTAGACAGGGAGAGAACAGAAGTGATTTAGGATGTGATGAATATGAGGCAGGAGGAGAGAAGATAAAGTAAAAATTTAAAGGAAAGAGAACAACAGAGATTGGTTATTAGCAGAAGAAAAGAGAGAAAGAGGACCAAGGGAAATAGGTAAGTGAGAGAAAAATATATAGAGTAAAAATTTAAGAAATTAAAAATAAAAATAAAAGAATACAAAACAAAACTGAAATATAATAATCAGTGGGGCGCGGTGGCGCACGCCTATAATCCGAGAGGCTCGGGAGGCTGAGGCAGGAGGATCAAGAATTCAAAGCCAGCCTCAGCAAGGGCAAGGTGCTAAGCAACTCAGTGAGACCCTGTCTCTAATAAAATACAAAATAGGGCTGGGGATGTGGCTCAGTGGTCGAGTGCCCCTGAGTTCAATACCTGGTTCCAAAAAAAAAAAAAAAAAAGAAATATAATGATCAAACATTCTAGTCATCACAATACTGATCAGTGAAAAATAACTGGCTTCAAAAATGCTACAAATAAGAAAAATAATAAATATGAATATGTATACGTGTCCATGGACCATTCAAGTTACAATTAAACAAAGGAAATAAAAAAGATCTTGATGAAAAGTTAAAGAATTGTTGCTGTTGGATTTCAAAAGATTCTCAGCGTCCCTTCTCAGCAGTGTTAGATGAGGTCATCTGGACTGTGATGCTTGCTCCAGCCTCAGGATGGGGTTGCTGGAAAGAGAGAGTTAATCAACCCAGTAGGCAGAGCTCCTGGAGGCAGAGTTAGGCTTAGGTAGGATCCAAGTTCTTCACTGAATGCCAGTTGGTCTGGAGATTTTAAGTCAGTGCACTTCCAGGGCCCCCTGGCAGTTGCCAGTCTATGCTGGAAGACTGCACTTAAGGGATCTCTCCTGGGTTCCACTCATGGGGCCTGTGGTGGAGGAACCAATTCTTAGTCCCTTCTGTCACCTGCAAACCCCACCTTTCCTGGTCTCCAGGGTTCAGTCTTCAAACTCAATCTCTCCCATCCCCACCATTTTTAATTTCTGGCCAGGTTTGACTCTCCCAACTGGTCCTGCAAGTGGCTGGATTGGAGGGGAAGTGGAAGAGCGGAATGGGTTTCCAAGACCAGTATTCCTCTGTGTAAACCCCTCTCTATATTTAATTTTCTCCTGGTCACTTAGGGACGCTCTATGTCAAGCAGTGTGAGTTTGCCAGGCCTTTATTTCAGGCCAAGCTGGGTTTGTCAGGAATCAGGTCCCTCAGCTGCTGGTCCCCAAGCCATGGCTGCAAACTGGTTCCTTCCTCTGTCCTTCATAGGCAGAAGGGAGAGAATCGGCTTCTTTCCTGCACAAGAATATTGTGCGGTACACCTTTCAGTTTAGTTGGGCAGGGTCTTTGATATCTGATCTCTCTGTATCCAGATATGCCTCAGGCCTCCTAAAAATGTGGGTTCCTTTAATTCCCTTATCCCTGCAATTTGCTCATGAAGGGATATTCTGGCTGGTTCCTCGGGCAGCGTTAGCAGTGGTGGTGCTGGGGATTTTTTCATTATTTTATTATATCCAACCTCTTGAGTTCTCAATCTGCTTTGAATGTTCAGTATTAAATCCCTGTAAAGCCCCCACCACCCTACTTTATATCACCCACCTTGCTGAGAAGCTGCCTATCTTCTTTCTTGGTTTCATGCAATAGAGCAACCGGGAAAGCACCCTTCTCTATTCTGCCCTCTTATAACTCCCGTTACGGTAGTTTTAGAGTAAGTCTTGAAATACGGTAGTATAATTCCTGCCATTTTATTTCCCTCTTCTGTTTTGTGTTGGCTATTCTAGGTCTACATATCTTTGACATTATGTCTTTCAAACCCACCATAATAAAATATGAAATATAAATAAAATATCAAATAAACTGAAATATTAAATAATGCATTTGAGAAAGAGTAAAGATATATCAAAAGACTCTTGCTAGTTAAACACGCAAAGCAACAGAAAGATTTGTAAAAAATAAAACAAAAAAACAAACATAAGAAAGAGCAGAAAATTTATGAGGCTTGTTACTCTAAACTGTGAAAAATGTGACGTTATTAATACTACTAGCATGAATCCCAAGAATCCATGTATGACTGTCATTCAAAAGATTTAGTTAAATAAATGTTTGAATTTGTTAATCTACTATTACCACAACTACTTCTGTTCCCCAAACCACTTAGGACACCTTGATCATGACAGATCTAATATAACTAAAATTAACAAACAGACTTCCAACCAAGTCTCTGTTTTAAAATTAGGACAACTTGGGACTGGTGATATAGCTCAGTTGGTAGAGTGCTTGCCACATAAGCACAAGGCCCTGGGTTCAATCCCCAGCACCGCAAAAAAAAAAAAAAAAAAAAAAAAATTAAATTAGGACAACTTGAAATGTTGAAATTTTGATCTAAAAGTCATGTCTATTGTGGAGAGTGGTGATGTGGATCATGGTCTTTGACTGCCTCAGAGCTGTGGCTATTCTTTGCCCTGGGAATATTCTGTGCAAAGATGCAGGACAAGATTTCCTGGAGGCTATAGCAGTGCTCTGCCTGAGGAAGTTCCATGCAAAGATGCAGAGTGTTTCATGCAAAGGCATTTATTCTTACATTTCATGCAAAGGTGTTATTATAGTTTTGACCTTGAGCTCAGGCACCAGCTGCTGGGTGTAGAGAATTCTGAGCATAACAACATAACCATAGTGTCTTGCAAGTGCTGTGACCCTCAAGCTTGCCTGCTTTGGAGAAACTTTCCCACAAATAACCTTTTGATTATGAAACTTATTTAATAAATGTGCTGTGCTAGCTCTGTTCCTCCATCAGAGGTCAGTGTCCCACCTGGTCCCAACTTTCTCTTTGTCAACGTTTGCGTGTCTTTCTTAAAACCCTGTCACCCCTTATCAGTTTCTAGGATTGGGCTGTGCAGGTCACGGTACTCTATGACAAAAATTTCACAAGAAATGGTCTATCACATTCCACGCTAGTTATGCCAATGAAGAAATTTTAAAATGAATTTGTTGCTAAGATGAACAAGTGCCTTACATTGATTCCTGATGTTTCTAGAAAACACAAGTTAATCTGAGAAAAATTCATCATGACAGTACATTCTTCTAAAGCACTATAAAAATCTCATCAGGGACAATTCAACGTGCTACAGAATTAATGTTTCTGTTTCCAAATTAGACAAGGTACTCAGAATGATGGATTTTCAAACAAGCAAGAAAGCTCAGGGAATTTTATTTCTATCACCTTTTAAAAGAAACTTAATGCTCATTTCTTCCCTTGAGTAATAGAAATTTTAAATGTCTTCTCTTTAGTACTAGCTGTTTCAGAATTTTCAGGAAATGTTAAATGTTAGAACTAAAATAATGTGATATTAAGACAATCAGTAGGGATTCCTCTTGAAATAACTTGATCTCTATTTAAGGGAAACCATTTGTCAAATATGTTCCTCAGGAGACAATATGGCAAGAAAGCATTACATGGTCAATTATCTAACATCTCATTTCCTTATTTCTTCAAAACACAGGAATTCTTTCTTTGGGGTTCTATAATTAAGGAACTTTTTCTCTTTGATGCTTTAAAATTTTCCTATGTGTGTTTTAATTTTAGAAGAAATGGTTAGGATTGGGGATCTCTTAATAGGACTATACTTTCTTTTAAAATATGAGAGTGAAATGAGTCATTCCTCAATTTTCTTAAATTAGGGCAAGTCCTTTCTTTAATATATAATAATAATAAATAACTGTATATAATAAATATTGGCTTGCTTTACCTTTTTTGACACAAGGTATGAGTTGTAGTTTATCCTCTCAGATGTGATTTTAGCAGAGGTTTCTTATTTGCCTCTTTTACTCAATGATTCACACTTGAGGCTAAGAGAAAAATCTACCTCTAACTAGAAGTAACAAGGGTAGAAAGGGCTCATGTAAATATATGAAATATATAAGAATATAGCATAGCCTAAATTTCACTTGCCATCATAAGTTTTATCACATTTTTATTTAGGCCCAAATTTATTTCCTAGTTGCTCCTGCTAATGATACGTACCTGATTTTAATTCCTTGGCAAGCATTCCATAAGTATTCCTTGGATATCTCACTGGTCCCAAACTCTCACAATATTTTTTCTGTTAAACTACACATGAAATGGAACAACAAACAAAAAACCCCAAACAAAATAAACAAACAAAACTTTCTTCTACTCTCCATAAAACAGAGCAAAGAAATTCTTTGCTGATGACTACTGCTACTCTATCAACCCCTGCTGGGAACTTAAACACCATCACATGCTGTTCCCTATATTCAACATAGTCCCTCCTATGGCTTTGCCACATGTAACAGTTCTTTAGAGAAAGCCACTCTCAGCCCTCAAGGTACACAAACTACACTGTGCATAGCAGGAGTGACCGGTGTCTCCCTTAGCTTTATAACTTACTCTATGTGTGTAATATCAAAGAATTCTGAGAGCCAGTATATTAAAGGTTTTAATGAAACATTTCTTTTGGTTTTTAGTTAAATACAGTTTTTCTCCCTGGGATCCAGAAACATGTTCAACGCTAGATTGAGAACAACTTGAACAGTAACCACCAAGCTGTACTTAAAAATCCTTATTTTCTCAGAAAAATATGTGGCCAGATCTCAAACTAAGAAGTTTGTACTCTCAAATTAAAAGAAATTTTAACAAGTAATTTTCTTTTATTTGTTAAATATAGAATTTATGGGTTCATGAAATAGGAGCCTTCTTGGGACTGCAGCATGGTGGAGCCTAAGGAAACTGGAAACCCAGATCTTCCAGCACACAGCTTCACCACTATCTGCAGGTCACAGCACTGGCCCACAGGTCCCGGCACCTGGACATTATCCACCCTGCACAGACCAGCTGGACCCCTTACTTAGCCAGGCTCCAAATTGCCCCATACACTCCCTAACCCCCAGACCCTCCCAGTCCTGAGTGCAGCTTTGTGGCCACTCACAGGTCCCAATGCCCAGCTTGATCCACCCTGCACAGAAAAAGTGACAGCCACAACTAACTGCTGAGAAGAAAGTTTCTCAGAAATTTTTGAACTCCAAGAGAAATAATTGTTCAATTTTTCATTGAGATTTTTTTTCTCTTGTCTTTTCTTTTTTCCTCACATTTCTACCTCACATTTGAAAGCAACTATTTTTCATGAATCGGCTTATTGAGGACTGGGTTGTCTGAATAGTATATTTCAGTTTTGTTTTACATTCTTTTATTTATAACTTTTTTCTATTTTAAATTTTTTATTTTATATATGTGTTTGTGTATATATATATGTATGTATATACATACATATATATATATTCTCTCATGTATCTGTCTCCCTTGATTCTCTTTCTCTCTTTATTCCTGCTGACAATTAACCTCAATTATTCCCTCTTTCACCCTTCCTGTAATTTTTTACTTCTACTTTCTCTCCTCCTTCCTCATAAACATCACATTCTACACTCATGATCTCTCTTTGTCCACCATCTGAAGTTGTAAACCCTTTTGCAAACATTGTTTTTATTGAAGGCAATAACTGAACACCTCATTTCTGTTTATTGTGATGAAACTCTAGACATAGTAGTGGAGCTATTTCGTTTAAGGCTATATATTGTTGGCATTTACTGCTGTTACTCTTTGTCTTCCCCTTAAAGGCAAGGTACTGGAAACCTTCAGGGACACTATTAGTCTACAGGGTAGAAACTATACTGCCTGGGATCCACACTGCATGATGGGTAGACATACAAATAGCATGAAAAAACAAGGGAACAAATCACTCTAAACCAAGGTGCACCAACAATAGAATCCACTGTGGAAGAAATGTCAGAGAAGGAATTTAGAATGTATATACTTAAACTGATCTGGGTGGTAAAGGGTGAAATAAGGAGTGAAATCAGAGAGAAAATCCAGGAAGTAAAAATCATTTCAATAAAGATATAGAGGACTGGGGTTGTAGCTCAATGGTAGAGCACTTCCCTAGCATGCATAAGGCACTGGGTTCAATCCTCAGCACAACAAAAATAAATAAAACAAAGGTATTGTGTCCATCTACAACTAAAAATAAACACTTTTTAAAAATTAAAATATAGAGATTCTGAAAAGAAATCAAGCAGAAATCCTCAAAATGAAGGAATCTATAAACCAAATTTTAAAATTCAATGGAAAGCATCACCAACAGACTAGACCTCTTTGAAGACAGAGTTTCAGGCAATGAAGACAAAATATATAATCTTGAAAATAAAGTTGATCATGCAGAGAAGATGTTAAGAAACTATGAATAGAACTTCCAAGCAGTATGGGACAACATGAAAAGACCAAATTTAAGATTTATCAGGATGGATGAAGGCATGGAGATACAAACCAAAGGAATGAACAACCTTTTCAAAGAAATAACATCAGAAAGTTACCCAAACTTAAGGAACAAAAAGGAGAATAAAAAACAAGAGGCTTATAGGACACCAAATGTACAAAATTACAACAGATCCACACCCAGGCACACTATGTGAAAATGTGTAACATACAGACTAAGGATAGAATTTAAAGGCTGCCAGAGAAAAATAGCAGGCCACATTTAGAGAGAAACCAATCTGGATTACAGGCGATCTCTCAACCCAAACCTTCAAAGCTAGGAGGTCTTGGAATAACATATACCAAGCTTTGAAAGAAAATGGATGCCAGCCAAGAACACTACACCCAGCAATATTAAGCTTCAGATTTGAAAATGAAATAAAAACCTTTCATGATAAACAAAAGTTAAAAGAATTCACAACTAGAAAGCCTCAACTACAGTACATTCTTAACAAAATATTCCATAAGGATGAAATGAAAAAAAAAAAAACAAAGTGAAAACCAGCAAAAGGAGGAACTACAATAAAGGAACAAATAATCGAAGAAGAAACTAATTGAAATTAAAACCCAGAAATAAACCAAAATGACTGGGAATATAAACCATATCTTAAAAATAATCTTGAACATTAATGGCCTAAACACATCAATCAAAAATGTAGATTGGCAGATTGGATTAAAAAACAAGACCCAACAATATGCTGTCTCCAAGACACCTCAGATGCAAAGACATCCATAGACTGAAGGTGAAAGAATGGGAGAAAACATATTACTCACATGGATCATGTAAATAGGCAAGAGTTTCTATCCTCATATCAGAGAAAGTGGAGTTCAAGTCAAAGTTAATCAGAAGGGGCAAAGAAGGGCATTTCATACTGCTTAAGGGAATTATACATCAACAAAACATAACAATCATAAATATTTTTACCCAAAACAATACCGTATCTACACACATCAAACAAACCATTCTCAATTTCAAGAATCAAATAGACCACAACACAATAATACTGGGTGACTTTAATACACCTTTCTCACTACTGGATAGATCCTCCAAACAAAAACAAGAAGGAAAACAAAGATGAATCTTAAATGCAGATCACCAAGACAAAGAAACTAGTCTGAAAAGGTTACAAACTGTATAATTCTACTCGTATGACATTCTGGGAAAGGCATGCCTATGCATATGGTAACCAGATCAGTGGTTGTTTAACATTTTTAGAGAAGGTAAGTTTGAATCAGAGAAAAATGATTTGTTTATGTTGTTATGATCATGGATGGTACTAGAATGTGAATACATGCCATTATGTATTTGTTAAAATAGAACTGTATAGCACAAACAGTGAATATCAGTACAGTGAGTTTTAAAAATCATTTAGGTGATTGTGGAGAAGAAGATCCCAGGATGGAAGGCAAGATGGGAGAAAAGAAAAAAGTATACCTCAGGAACTGGGGAGAGAGGAGGTACTGACTCGACTGACTTTGGAATAAGTGGAGATGAAGACAAAAGGCCAAAGAACTGTATATAAGCACTGTATTCTGGATGGCAAAGTTGTTTCTTGTCGTGGTTATAAGTGAACAATGCTGAAATCACTACAAATGTATACCAGAATTAAGTAAATGAATAGTGAATTCTGGGAGTAAAGTTGGAGAGGGAAGTGCAGACAGCAAGGAGGCAAAGGCTGGAATGACCCATTCAAAGATTAAACTAGAGATGATGGACATATAAGGGAATATTTACAAATATGTGTGTGTAAGCAAGTTAGTACACACATACATGCACACACACACATTTCCTCACTGTCAGCTGAGAGGACCTAGAAACACTGACAACCTGGTAGCAGTCAGCACATCCAGCATTCAAATCTTGGTTCCTCATAAACAAGGTTTCCTTGAAGAAATGGCTGATTCTAGAGCTGGGGCAGGGGATATATAAGATGATCCTAAAGCATCTTATAGTGCCAGAAGATAAGTGCTTAAAGAAAGCAAAACAACAATGGGGTACGTCAAAGTGGGGGAAGTGAAACAGCTCCCAACAGCCACAGCTGAAACAATGTGAATAACTAAATAACTTATTATTGGATTACAACTCAAAGTATAAAAGAAATTTCAGTGAGACCACACTGATATAAAGAAACAAAAGTAAATGTGGGAGAATATAAAACTTCCTGTATAAGAACATTGCAAATAATTTATGTAGTTATTCCACTGTCAAGGAGGTATACTCCTTAAGTGTGGGATGTGCTCAGTAACTTTCTTTCAAAGAATACAGTATGGAAAGAAGGAAAAAAGAGTAGCTTTGCAATGGGGAAAACTGAAAAATACTATCTCAGCCAGGTGATCAAGATGAACACCGACAGTGATAATTGAAGTTGATAAGCACGTACCCTTGTTATGTGAGAATGGCTCTTTACCTATGTGGTTTTCCCTCCAAAATGTGGAACCCCTTGCCCAGTCATCAGAGAAACATCAGGCAAACTCCATTTGGAGGACATTCTGCAAAATACCTAATCAGTAGTCTTCAAAACTGTTAAGGTCATTAAAAAAAAAGGCGGGGCTGAAGTCTTAGAATCTATCACTGTTTAGAGGAGCCTAAGATAACATGATGATTAAATGTACAGGATCTTGGAACAAAAAAAGGACATTAGGTAAAAACAAAGGAAGTTGGGGTAAAGCATGGACTTTAGTTAGTAATGTATCGATATTGGTTCATTAGTTGTAACAAATATATTGTACAAATGTAAGATGTTAACAAAAAGGGAATCTGGTGGGGAAGTGTGTGAAACTACTGTTTCTGCAGCAGCTGTGTAAGTCTAAAACTCTTCTAAACAAAGTTTTTAAAAAAAGATGTAGAATTTGCTTGTCATACAAGAGTACATTCATGGATAATGTGGGCAGATGAGATCCTCCAGCTGTCTCTTTGTGATTCTAGAGCTGATGCAAGGGATATATAAGATGATCCTGTGGCATCTTACAGTTACAGAAGATGAGGAAGTGCTTAAAAAACACACACACACACAACAATGGGGTATGTCAAAGAGACAGTGGGACCAAGTGAAAGAGCTGGTAGTGGCCATTACCTATCCATTAGTAGCTTATGTGAGATAGTGCCCACTGGGGCAGAGACAGTGGCTCAGTGGTTCAGTGCGCTGGGTTTAGAGCCTGCCCTCAGTGGTTGGGGTAGACTTTGTTATTAATAACTCTTGACAGACACAAACAGGATACAGCTGTGACCATAGACATGCACACAGTGCATTCACATGACTTGTAGGTTAGCTGGTCAGCTCTCCTTGGCTTCCTCTCCAGCCACATCTCAGAGCACTCTTCCCTTGATCTCTAGCTATACTGGATTCCTCTTGGTTCTTCTAGTCTGGGTCTTTGCATCTGTCTTGTATTCCATCTTTCTGCTGTTCTCCTTCCTTTCTTCTTCTCTTTCTTTCCCCACTCCCTCTTCCTTCTCTTTCCTTCCTTCACTTCTTCTTGTGTCTGCCTGCCTTTCTGCTATTACTCATATTTGCTGAATAATACAGGGGAGATGAGAGTGGAGTAGGGTCAGATAGGGAGGGATGAGCTGGAGCAGACCTATTGCCTCTCTGATATAGGATTGCTAAATGTACTAAATAATAATATAGACTACTTGGTTAAATTTGCATTTCAGATAAACAATGAATAATTTCTTGGTATAAGTATATCCCAGATAACGCATGCTGCAGTTTACATGGCAACTGTACTGGGATTGTTTTTTCCAGTACTCTCTCTCTAAATCCTTTCCTAAGGGCACATGGCAGAATTCAGAAGAAAACTCTGACCACAAATTTGAACACCTAACATTAACCCCTCTGCTCTTATTAATTTGTTCTATGTAAGTATGTTATATTGTTCTGAAATAATAGATAAAATGATCTTCCAACAACTCTCAAGTTCCTACAGATTATATTGATTACTTTCCTTTAAAAACAACATTGTGCTTTAAGTAATAGACACCAACTGGAGCCAGAAACTGGGAACTTCAGTGATAACTTCTTGTGAAGAAGGAGAACCAGTGTAAATAATTTAATGCTGGGAGAGGCAAAAACAGGAAGAACAAGAGTGTGTCAGTGTTCTTTCTATTTTTACATTTGATTCATATATATTTTCTGTTTTTAAATTTCTTTCTGTCTTTACTTCATTTAGTGTGATATTTATATGTGTACATTTAAAATATTTAGAGTTTTTACCTAAGTATTCCTTCAAAATTAATGATTTAAAAAGTCATTTGAAGTCGTTCATGTCTGATGTAGTTTAAGTATTTTGAAAGTCTTAATCTCATCCTGGTCATTGCTCCTGGTACAGCACTGAATATGCTATGGGAATTGTTGCTCTGGCTACAAAAACAAAAAAAACCCAAAAGTTCTATAGTAGAGAGTTAATGAATTAAGAGTTGCATAAGAAATTTAAGACTGATAGAAAATTAAACATACTTAAAATTTTAGGGACTTATCTTCAACTTCATGCTATGCAAACTATTTTAAAATAATAGTCATTTTAAAAAAAATCTCACCTATGTCTATTACAAAGATTAATATGGCTGTTAACCACTTTTGTGGAAAAATTTTCCCACCCAAAAACAGAAATGTAAAAGACAAAACCCAATTATTCTTTCCCCTGAAGTTCAATTCACTGAAGTCTTAAACTCGACATTTAATTTGGGCCTTATAATTGCTAATATATTTACCAAGGATGAGTTCTGAATAGTAGAAATAGTTCTCTATCTCAAATTCACGTAATAAGGTAATAATTTTCCTTTGGCAATACACTTCCTTTTAAAAGAGTATCAACTTCATGGTTTTCTCCTTTCCAGGAGCAAACATATTTGCTCATAGAACTTTGTAAAACTGAGAGAGCAGCTTACATTCTGACATCAGTTTTAGGGACAATTATGTAACCTTATTTTCTTTGGAAAATTATGGTGATTTCCTCTCCTTAATTAGTGATCATGCTAGTTAATTTCAACCCAGTAGAAAAGTGTGGCAATGAGTCCAGAAGTGTCTGGGAAGGATCTTTATTTGGGGCTATCAGGAAGAGACTTATTGAATTGGAGAGTTCACCAGTCATTTCTATGTATGATTTTATGTGATAATTTTGTCCCTATTATTATTAATAACTTACTCTGATGCATCCATCCCTTTGCTCCCTGTCCATAATCTATCAAGTGCTAAGTTGTATTTTTAAAGATGCTACTAGATAGCAAAAATAAATCTACCTGCAGAATCATCTGGTTAAGAATGATGCCAGCTTACAAAATCACCTTCTCCTCTGAGGTGTTCAGATGTTTCATAGCATAGGCTCTTAGTATCTCTCGACTACCTCCTGCTTATGACCTGACCTCTTTCTTTGATCACAGCTTGTCTGCTGTCCTCTGTCATTGTCCCCCAGCATGCCACCAATATCTAGTTCTTCATCTTAAGACTTTTCTTATTTCAAGCCCTGAACTGGCTCATCACTAGTCTCCATACCTCAGAATTCTCCTCTCATTTAGTTCTCCTATCTGCTGATGCTGATGTTAAGTCTCTAGAATGTACTGCTTTGCTCCTGGCACCAACTTTAAAGGCTCCCCATGGACTTACTAGATTAAATTCAAAATCTTCATTTAAGGCCTTCACAGTGTGAACTCATTCTCTGCAAGGCTCCAGTTCAAATTCCTTGCTCCAACCAATTGGGTCCCTGAAATCTGTGATGAACTAGAAGGCATGGGGCTTCTAGGAGAGAGGACAGCAAACTTTTTGTATTAAGGGCCGGATAGTAAATATTTTTGGATTTGTGGGCCATAAGGTCTCTGTTACAACTATCCATCTCTGCCACTGTGATACCAAAACAGCTCTAGAGGATACATAAACAAACAAATGAGACTATATTCTAATAAAACCTTACTTATGAAAGCCAAGTGCAGTGGGATTACTGGCCTGTAATCCCAGTGGCTTGGGGGGGCTAAGACAGGGGGATGGTGAGTTCAAAGCCAGCCTCAGCAAAAGTGAGACACTAAGCAACTCAGTGAGACCCTGTCTCTAAATAAAATACAAAATAGGGCTGGGGATGTGGCTCAGTGGTGGAGTGCCCCTGGATTCAATCCCTAGTTGCTAAACAAAACAAAACAAAACAGAACAGAACACCTTACTTATGGACATGGAAGTTTTAATTTTATATAATTTTCATGTGTCATGAAATTTAATTCTTCTTTTGGTTATGGGTCATACCAAAAGAGATGGCAAGCCAGGTTTGACCCATAGGCCACACTTTGCCTTGTAAGAGATCCTGGTCAAGGGATCTTGGCCAAGGAGGACTGAGGACCACAAGCATCAAGAGCAGCACCCGCCCCCATGGTGTCATCCTTTGCTATCCTTTGTTAACTTTCATCCATATTTGTGTAAACTCATATCATAGGAGATACAGACCTGCCCAACCTCTCTGGGTCTCTAATTCCCTGAGAAGAAGGTGCCCCCGCTAACCACCACACTGCCACAAGAAGAAGGAATACCACTCCTGTGTTTGAAGCATGGTCAGGATCACAGTGGGTCTTTTAGGGAAGGCAAGTCCCAGCTGCTGGCAATGAATATTATTTCCTCTTCTCACTCAGTCCCACTGGAATCTTTCTAGGAACTAAAATCTCATGACTACATCATTCTCTTTTCTTATTTCGAGGTGCCTGTCCTGTGGGTAGAGGTTACTGACAAGTTTCCTGGCAAAGTCTTCAGACAGTGTCAGTGATCATATCACTAGCTGGGGACACTGAAACTGCAGCTTAATGCTGCTAAGAAGGAAGAGAGGTTTTCTTGTTGTCTACTGCCAACGGAGGCACTGCTTATCTTGTTTCCCTCTCAATTTGAGAGCATAAGATAGTCCTCTATGCCTTGCCTGAAAACCAGATGTAAGAATTTCTAAAAGAAAAGATTAGGAGTGTGCTATATAGTTGAATCTGGAATGTCCCCCAAAGGCCCATGTGTTAAAGACTTGGTCCCCATCTTGGTGCTACTGGGAGTTGGTAGAGATGTTAAGAGATGGGGTCTACTGGATGGGTTTTGGGTCACTGGAAGTGTGCCCCTGAAGGCGATTGCACAGCTCTGGTTTCTTTTCTATTTTTCCTCTTCTAGGCCATTAGGTGAATGCTTTTGCTTTGCCATGTGCTTCCGCCATGATGTGCCACCTCACCACAGCCTCAAAAGTAATGGGGCTAATTAACCATGAATTGGAAATATCTAAAACTGGGAGCCAAAATAGATCTCTTCTTTGTTTAAGTTGATTATCCCATGTATTCATTATAGTAATAGAAAGTTGATTACCAGCGTCTTCCAACTGCCTGTGAATTTCTTTAAGAGGAAGGCGAGTAAGAGAGGGGACAATGTTGGAGGTGATAGTAAGATTGTATGTTCAGTTCTCCTTTTCAATTCCAATCTTTGCTCTTGGAGTTGGATTGTTACTGGAGGGTGATGTCTGTAAGCAGAGCAGCCAGCAGGCAGGGGTCTAGAAGTCAATGCTGATACTGCATGCTTGCCAATGGCCACTAGAGGGTGCCAGAGCCTGAGCCCAAAGGGGCATCACAGATGGTCTGGAGAATCCTTAGCCAGTCAAGAAGCAAAGGCCATAGAGAGAATGGCAATTGTCCTTAAGGATGCTCCTCTGCCTGATCATGTGAAGCAGCCTCAGGATACTGTGAAAGAAGTGACTTTTTATTTTGGGGACAATGACTGAGGCTAGGGACTCATGAAAGTGGGCTCGGGATGAGGATTGCTTTCTGGTGGCAATGGAGCAGGTAAATAAACTTTCTATCTTCATGAGTTCTCTGTTGAAACCATTAAATAAGAAACACAGTGCTAGAAAGCACAATGAATAGGAAATGGGGTAGAGATGTAAGGGCTTGGTGAACATGGTCAGGGCCATGTTCAGATGAAAGCAAGTCAGGAAGCTAGGGAAGGTGAAAAATATTCCTTCCAAGTGTTCAGTGACAGGCAAGGACAGCAGCTAAGGCTGAGCCACAGAGGTCTTCCCCACTGTACTCTCTGCCCCTCTCAATGATAACCACCCCAGTTTGCTTTTTGAAATTCTTTGAAGCAAGGAGAAAGTATGTGGAGTACAAAGGAAAATGGTCTTTGCTTGGGATCTGTTTATAAAAAATAAGATTATAAAATTGGTCTGATCTGGGTGCAGTGGAGCACTCCTATAACCCAGTGACTTGGGAGGCTGAGGCAGGAGGATTGCAAGTTCAAGGTCAGAGTGGGCAATTTAGCAAGATGCTGTCTCAAAATAAAACATAAAAAGGAGATGCAACTCTGCAGTACAGTGCTTGTCTAGCATGCACAAGATCTCAAGTTCAATCCCCAATACAAACAAAACAACACCTGTGTCAATATTGGCTTAAAGCAGCAGAGGTAAGAGAAGCAAGGCTGCTTAGAGAGTGAGCCATATTTATTGATAGCACATGACAGGTGAGGCAATTTGTGTTTCCTATGCACTGAAAACCAACCACCTTGGGTGGAAGTAGCGTGAAAAATCTAGAAAAGGAATCTGTATCCAAAGAACTTCCAGAAGGGATGATGGTGCCCAACTGAATGGTAACCCGCTGGAGCTCAGGGCTGAAGGACAAGTGAAAGCAGCCAATTGATATCAAGGGATCAACTGTGGGATGTTCCACTGGAGCTGTCTCTGAGAAATCCACAAAATTGCTCCTCAAGAGACAATCAACTTGGATCATCCAGATCACAGTAATACTTGTAGATAATACCATGACCCTTTCCCCCCAGATCCAACCCTGGAGGAAGGAGGTGAACAAAGGAAATATGAGTTGACCACATTCTTCTGCCCTGTTGCAGATTTCCACGGCTGGAGCAGACCCAATTCTTCAGAAGAGGGCAACTAAGTAAAATGAAGTTTGGAACTAGGGGTAGTGGCAGATGCATTAAAGCCCAGGAACTTGGGAGGCTACGGCAGGAGGATCATGTGTTCAAGGTCAGTCTTGGCAGTTTCGTAAGACTGTCTCAAAATATAAAATAAAAAAGGCTGGGGATGTGGCTCAGTGGTGGAGAGCCTCTGGGCTTAATCCTTGGTGCCACACACAGAAAAGTGGAGTTTGGATCTTATCTCATGATCACACTGTTTTGGGCCTCTAAACGTGAAAAAAAAAAAAAAAAGATAATTTACATATTATCCAAGAGTGATCCAAAGAACTATGAGAACTGTCCAGGATTTTCTTTTATCCAAGGACAAAATGTACTGTTTGATGGAGTAAGTTTACTAAGCTGGTGGAATAGAACACATTTGTTTTTTAAATAATTTTATCCTATTAAGCTCAGCTCATTCAATACAGTTGTTGCATTAAAATCTGTTGGAGGACATGGAATGTAGTCAGTCAGAGGTTGTTATGGTTTAGATATGAGGTGTTCCCCAAAAGATCCAGTGTTGATGCAGGAATATTCAGAGGTGAAATGATCAAATTCCAAGAGCTCTAACCTAATCAGCTCATCCTAGTTTGAATGGACTGACTGGGTGATAACTAAATGCAGGTGGGGTAGGGTTGGAAGGGGTGGGTCACAGGGTATGCCCTGGAAGGGCTCACCTTCCCTGTGGTCCCTTCCCTTCCCTCTTTCTGTTTCCTGGCCACCATAAGCTGAGCAGAACTCCTCTGCCACACCCTTCTACCATGATGTTCTGTGACATCTTGGGCCCAGAGAATGGAGTTGGCTCACCATGGACCAATGAAACCATGAGCCAAAATAAACATTTCCTCCTCTAGGTTGTTCTTGTCAGGTATTTTGGTCACAACAATGAAAAGCTGACAACAAAGTGGTTGAACGCTTGCCTAGCAGGTCCAAGGCTGGGTTTGATCCTCAGGTCTGCAAGAAAGAAAAAAAAAACAAAAGATAAATTTTAAACAAGGTGAAAAGTATTGAATAGAATGAAGGGTGGTCTTTTATGTTAATGAAATAAAGACTCTATAACAATGTTACCCTTTCCTTTATCTCTCCCTGCTCTTTTTCCATTAATCTACTAGGAGATTTTCCTCTCTCCTTGAGCTTCCAATTTGCCTTGTCTCCACATTCTACAAACATGACCTGGATTCCAGCTCCCCTCTTCTTTCCCCTGTGGTCAGAAGTTCCTCCATCCCTACATTTATTTTATGCCCAAGTATTAAAGGTTGGTTCTGTCAATAAATACATTGCTGTGTGACCTTCAGGAAGTTACCTATCTTCATTGAATTTCAATTTATCATCTGTTTAATGCAAATAAAAATTTCTACATTGAGGATTAACTAAGATAGATAACGTTTGTAAATTTCTTAGCATAGCATGTGGCACATAAAGTAAATGTGAAACAAGTTTAGTAAGAGAAGCAGAACTAGATATTTCATCTTTCGAGAGCAGAAAATGGGCCTTCTCTGTGGTACATGACATTCCAGCATATGTAAAATTCAGGATTCTTACCTGACGATGGTGATTATAATAAAATGAAATGGTAATGACAGCAGCAATGATTACAACAAGAAGATATCCCAGAATTATAACAACTGGAAGCCAATAATCCAAAAGCAATGCCAATGTGGGTAACGGGGCTTAGTAGATTATCACTGGGAAGTGAGAGTAGCAGGCATATCATATTGAGATATGGCAATCAGAGGCTTGGCTCAAGTCCTTGGTGGCTCAAGCCCAGCATAAATTCCATGCAGCTTCCAGAGAGAAACCAAAAACACAAACAGTGGTGTCCATTAGAGAATATTTAATAAATATCCTCCAACATAACATTCAGGTAGACACTGTGCGTAACATTCAGAGAGACACTGCTGATTACCTTCAGTTTTTTTAAGCTGTTCTTACTGATAAAGCAGTTTGCCATCATGTTTAAATATGAAGGACAGCAATAAATCTGTCTTTAGTCTAACCCCAGCACCATCACATAATGTCAGAAACATGAAAAGAAATGCAAATATCTAAAGGCTAGGGGAATTGTAATTTGAAATAAGCAAAGGGTTCTATAAAACAAATTGCTTCTGACAAAACCAACTGCAGTTTTGATAGAATTATGAAATCACTCCCTTATGGGATAGTTATATTTGAACATTATCAAATCATTTGGCAATTTCTCATGCAATTTTAAATAATTCAGATTAGATTTAAACATGGGCAATCACAAAATGAAATGAGTCAATGAAAACTGGTGATAAAAGGTCAGTAGATAAAAGGTCATGATAATAACAATATGTGAAGCTACAAATGGGGCTTCAGTGGGATTGCTCTTTCCATGTTTGAAATCTTGATTAAATAGTGGGTGATGGAGTAACAGTATAAAAATATAAAATGTTATATTAGGTCCTCTTCAGGAAAGTCTCTGAATATAAAGAAAAAGAAACTCATAGAAGTTAAAAAAAATTGCAGCAGGAAATAAAAAGTTGCCCTTAAGTTGTAAAATTCGATATAAATTACGTGGTATAAAGTATTATAATTCATAGGCTTTATGAAGAATATTTGGTAATGCCTGTAAAGGATTTGGATAATGGCAGACAAGATATTTGAAATAAATTCGTGATTACAGTTTTTCTTTGCATCCTAACTCAAGTTCAAGTTGATATCTGTATAGACTATAAAACAGGAAAAGAACTAAAAGCTGAACTATTAACTGAATGATAATAGAATTATAATGTGTAAATAATGGTTGTGTTTAAGTTAATAAAGAAAACCAGATTTAATTTTCCATAAGGCTGTGCTTTCCTCCTATTTATGTATTTACTGTGGCACTGGGGATTGAACCCATGGGCACTCTACCACTGAACTATGTCCCTGTCCTTTATTTTTTAGCATTTTTTATTTTGAGACAGGATCTTGCTAAGTTTCCCAGGTTGGCTTTAAACTTGTAATTCTCTTGCCTCAGCCTCCCAAGTATCTGGGACTACAGGCATGTGTCACCACAACCATTGTTATTTATTTTAATAGCAATTTGAAAAATAAATGCAAGAGATGATGGATTGAAATTGAGTAAGGGACACTTTGGTGGGGGAAAAGTACGAAAATAAAGTATAACAAATGCAGGGTCCAGATTGGTAAGGAGCCCTCTGAGGTATCTGGTTTTATAAACTTTAAACCTATTTCATTGTAGACAAAGTTGAGAAAATATACATGTAACATGGAAATGTAAAAAATTATGTGCAACTACATCAATATCACTTATCAAAATTATCAGAGTAGAATTTCTGAAGTGTAAAAAATATATTTGCACGTTACCAATGAGCAAACTGAAACTCAAAATGATTCTGAAACTTGCTCAGAATGACAGAGGCATTTTGAAGCAGGGCCGTCTTCTGCTTCAGTGCTCTTTCTTCTCATCCACTGGGTGATGACATGAATCCTACGTCTCATCTCTCTCCTTGTTAAAAAACTAGTTAAGAGCTTAGAATGCAGCAAAACTATTGGCACTTAAGTCTTCTATTATGGTAACCTTGACCTCTTTCTTTCTGTTTCCTCATCTATAAAATGCAGATAGGAATAGCACTAACTTCATAATGTTGTTGAAAGGGTTAAATTAGTTAATAAGTATAAGATGCCTAGAAGAGTTAATAGCACTTAGTAAATATTCAATAAGTAATGGTATTGTATTTGTTATTATAAGTGTATATTTCATGCTACTAAGTTTAATATGAAACATCATAGAGGTTTTTTTTTTTCTTCAGTGCTGGGGATGGAACCCAGGGTCTTGTGCATGCTAGACAAACACTCTGTCACTGAGCTATGTCTCCAGACCCATCCTAGAACTTCTGTTTTTTCTTTTCTATTATAGAGCTTTTAAAGATGCTTTTCTGGAATATATGAAATAAGAAAGAATTTATTTCCCAATTTAACCATCTACTATTTTATGTCTCAAAGAAGAATCTATTTTTTCTCTTATTTACTAACTTTTAAAATGGTTGGTTCTCAGTAGAGTAGAGAAAGGGAATGGAGAGAAGGGGAGGAGGGGAGACCATGGGGAAGTACTGGGGAATGAACTCCCCCAAATTCTGCTGTGTCCACAATGGATCTTATTTTTACATATGAATACAATGCACTTCTTCAAAAATAATAAATAATAGAAGGGAAATCAGTAAAGGGATGGAGGAATGTAGGAAAAGGAAAGGTAAAGGGGACTGATATTGATCAAATCATGTTATGTGCATATATGAATGCAGAATAATGATTTCCACTATTATGTTTAATTATAATGTGCCAATTAAAAAAAAAAGAAAAGATGTCCCTTAAAGATGAATGGGAAAAGAGGATGGGCTCATTGAAGAGATACCCAAAAATATAACCCTGAATTGTGACTATCATTTACCAAGAGTCTGATCGCTGGGCATGGTGGTACACACCTGTACTCCCAGCTACTAGGGAGGCTGAGGCAGGAGGATCACAGGTTCCAGCTGCTCAACCTGGGTAATTTAATGAGAACTGTCTTAAAAAAAGAAAAAAGAAAAAGGAAGGAAGGAAGGAAGGAAGGAAGGAAGGAAGGAAGGAAGGAAGGAAGGAAGGAAGGAGCGAGGGAGGGAGGGAGGGAGGAAGAAAATAAAACGGTTGGGGCTGTAGTTCAGTGGTAGAGTGTCCCAGGTTCAATCACCAGAAGCAAAAACAAACAAAACAAAGCAACACACACACACACACACACACAACCCCAAAAAACTTCGAATAAAAATAATGTATATGACAACAACAGAAAAAGTTGGTTTATTGACCTGTCTTAAACTAATTCAATCTCTTTTTCTTTCTTTTCTTAGTATTATTATAAACTCATTATTTTAAATGTATTTGGTGAGTTTTGGTTCATTGCAGTTATCATTCTCACTGAACCTCAAAGTAGATCATCTGTGGTTAGTAGGAGTCCAAGTTGACTGTTGAGTCCTTTTTGTGAAAGGATCCCAGTTGACTGATTCCTTGTAGACTTGCATATTTCCTGCCTCAGACCTGGGATCCACCATGTTTTCAGGGATTCCTATTTCCCTTTAGTGGAAAGTGGTATTTAGAGAACACAATCTAGAAAACCGTTTTAGGGAACAGAGCTAAGAAATTTTATTTTGTTTTATTTTTTTGAAAGATAAAATGAATTACAAGTTGATACTAATATGTCAAATTCAAGGTTACAATATTTGTACATAAGCTCTTCTATTTTTTCTTGTGCCTATTAGAGATTTATTTATTTATTTTTCAATTTTTATTTTTACAGACTCTATTTTGATTCATTGCACACAAATGGAGAACAACTTTACATTTCCATAGTTGTACACAATGTAGATTCACACCATTTATGTAATCATACATATACAAAGGGTAATACTGTCTGTCTCAGTCAACTATCTTTTATTCCCCCACCCTCTCTCACCCCATTTTCTTCTACACCAACCAAAGTTCCTCCATTCTTCTCTTGCCCTGACCCCTCCCTGCTTTATGTATCATCATCCACTTATCAGAGAAAAGCCTTTGGATTTTTTGGGCTTGACTTATTTCATTTAGCATGATATTCTCCAATTCCATCCATTTACCAGCAAATGCCATAATGTTATTCTTCTTTATGGCTGAGTAATATTCCATTGTGTATATATTCCACAGTTTATTTATCCATTATCAATTGAAGGGCATCTAGGTTGGTTCCACAATCTAGCTATTGTGAATTGAGCAACTGTGAACATTGATGTGGCTGCATCACTGTAGTATGCTGATTTTAAGTCCTTTGGGCATAAACCGAGGAGTGGGATAGCTGGGTCAAATGGTGGGTCCATTCCAGGTATTTTGAGGAACCTCCATACTGCTTTCCAGAGTGGCTGCACCAATTTGCAACTCCACCAGCAATGTACGAGTGTACCTTTTTCCCCACATCCACGCTAACACTTATTATTGCTTGTATTTCTGATAATAGCCATTCTAAATGGAGTTAGATGAAATCTTAGGGTGGTTTTAATTTCTCTAATTACTAGAGATGATGAACACTTTTTCATATATTGATTGGGTTCTTTGTATTTTTGGTGGAAAGTTTTATAAGTTCTTTATAAATTTTGGAGATCAGTGCTCTGTCTGAAGTGTGTGTGGAAAAGATTTTCTCCCACTCTGTAGGCTCCCTTTTCACATTATTGAGTGTTTCTTTTGCTGAGAAAAAGTTTTTTAGTTTGAATCCATCCCATTTGTTGATTCTTGCTTTTATGTCTTGCATTCTGGGGATCTTGTTAAGGAAGTAGATTCACAACATGATGAAGCAAACATGATGAAGATTTGGGCCTACTTTGTCCTCTATTTGGTGAAGGATTTCTAATCTAATTCCTAGATCTTGATCCATTTTGAGTTGAGTTTTGTGCAGGGTGAGAGATAGGGGTTTAATTTCATCTTACTGTATATGGGTTTCCAGTTTTGCCAGCACCATTTGTTGAAGAGGCTATCTTTTCTCCATTGTATGTTTTTGGCACCTTTGTCTAGTATGAGATAACTGTACTTATGTGGGTTTGTCTCTGTGTCTTCTATTCTGTACCATTGGTCAGCCTGTCTATTTTGGTACCAATACCATGCTGTTTTTGTTACTATTGCTCTGTAGTAGAGTTTAAGGTCTGGTACTGTGATACCTTCTGCATCACTCTTCCTGCCCAGGATTGCTTTGGCTATTCTGGGTATTTTGAGGCTATTGGAAACGGAGTTGATTTCCTCATTTCTCTTTCAGATGATTCATCACTTATGTATAGAAATGCATTAGATTTATGTGTGTTGATTTTATATCCTGCTATTTTGCTGAATTCATTTATGAGGTCTAGAAATTTTCTGGTGGAGTTTTTTGGATCCTCTTAATATAGAATCTTGTCATTGGCAAATAGTGACACCTTGAGATCTTCTTTTCCTACTCGTATTCCTTTAATTTCTTTGGTCTGTCTAATTGCTCTGGCTAGGGTTTAAAGCACGATGTTGAATAGAAGTGGTGAAAGAGGGCATCCCTGTCTTGTTCCAGTTTTTAAAGGGAATGTTTTCAGTTTTTCTCCATTAAGAATGATGTTGGCAGTGGGCTTAGCATAAATAGCCTTTACAATGTTGAAGTATGTTCCTACTATCCATATTTTTTCTAGTGTTTTGATTGTGAAGAGGTGTTGTATTTTGTCAAATGCTTTCTTTGCATCTATTGAAATAATAATATGGTTCTTAACCTTAAGTCTATTGATGTGATGAATCATATTTATTGATTTCTGGATGTTGAACCAACCTTGCATTCCCGGAATGAACCCCTCTTGATTGTGGTGCACTATCTTCTCAATATGTTTTTGTAAGCGATTTGCCAGAATTTTGTTAAGGAATTTTGTGTCTATATTCATCAGAAATATTGGTCTAAAATTTTCTTTCCTTGATGCATCTTTGTCTGGTTTTGGTATCAGAGTGACACTAGCTTCACAGAATGAATTTGGAAGGTTTCCCTCCTTTTCTATTTCATGAAATACTTTGAGGAATATTGGTGTAAGTTCTTCTTTGAAGGTCTTGTAGAACTCAACTGAGAATCCATCTGGTCCTGGGCATTTTTGGTTGGTAAGTTTTTGATGGTTTCTTCTATTTCATTGATTGAAATTGATCTGTTTAAATTGTTTATGTCCTCTTGGTTCAGTTTGGGAGGATCACATGTCTCAAGAAATTTGTAGATGTCTTTGATATTTTCTATTTTGTTGGAGTATAGATTTTCAAAATAACTTCTAATTATGTTATGTATTTCAATGGTGTCAGTCCTGATCATTCCTTTTTCATCATGAATTCTAGGAATTTGAGTTTTCTCTCTCCTCTTCGTTAGTGTGGCTAAGGGTTATCTATTTTGTTTACTTTTTCAAAGAACCAACTTTTTGTTTTGTCAATTTTTTGAATTGTTTCTTTTGTTTCAATTTCATTGATTTCAGCTCTGATTCTAATTATTTCCTGTCTTCTACTACTTTTGGTGTTCTTTTATTCTTTTTCTAGATGTAATGTTAGGTCATTTAGTTGTTGACTTTTTATTCTTTTCTTGAATGCACTACATGCAATGAATTTTCCTCTTAGCACTGCTTTCATAGTGTCCCAGAGATTTTGATGTGTTGTATTGTCTTTCTTATTTACCTCTAAGAATTTTTTTTATCTCCTCCCTGATGTTTTCTGTTATTCATGCTTCATTCCATAGCATATTATTTAGTCTCCAGGTGTTGGAGTAGTTTCTGTTTTTTATTTTGTCAATGATTTCTAATTTCATTCCATTATGATCTGATAGAATACAAGGTAGTATCTCTATCTTTTTGTATTTGCTAAGAGTAGCTTTGTGGCATAACATATGGTCTATTTTAGAGAAGGATCCATGTACTGCTGAGAAGAAAGTGTATTTGCTCATTGATGGATGTAATATTCTATATATGTCTGTTAAGTCTAAGTTATTGAAGGTTTTATTGAGTTCTATGTTTTCTTTGTTTAGTTTTTGTTTGGTAGATCTGTCCAGTGGTGATAGCAGTGTGTTGAAGTCACCCAGAATTATTGTGTTGTGGTCTATTTGATTCCTGGATTGAGAAGAATTCATTTAATGTACATGGATGGGCCATTGTTTGGGGCATGAATATTTATGATCATTTTGTCTTCCTGATTTATGGTTCCCTTAAGCAGTATGAAGTGACCTTCTTTATCCCTTCTGACTAACTTTGGCTTGAAGTCCACTTTATCTGATATAAGGATAGAAACCCCCACTTTTTTACTGAATCCATGTTTTTTTCCCAACTTTTCACCTTTAGTCTGTGAACATCCTTTTCTATGAGATGAGTCTCTTGAACACAGCATATTGTTGGGTCTTTCTTTTCAATTCCATCTGCCAGTCTATGTCTTTTGATTGATGAGTTTAGGCCATTAACGTTCAGGGTTATTATTGACATATGATTTATATTCCCAGTCATTTTGGCTTATTTTTGGTTTTTAACTTGACTTGGTTTCTCCTTCATTTGGCTATTCCTTTAATGTAGTTCCTCCCTTTGCTGTCCTACATTGTTGTTTTTGATTTCCTCCTCATGGAATATTTTTCTCAGAATGTTCTGTAACTAAAGGTTCTGTACACAGGCTTCATAATATTCTATGTAAATTCTTTTAGCTTTTGTTTGTCATGGAAGGATTTTATTTTGTCTTCAAATCTGAAGGTTAGTTTTGCTAGGTGTAAGGTTTTTGGTTAGCAACCAGGGTCTTTCAGTGCTTGAACTATGTTGTTCCAGTTCCTTCTAGTTTTTAGGGTCTGGGTTGAGAAATTCATATTGGTTTCTCCTTATATGTAATCTGAGACTTTTCTCTTACAGACCTTAAAATCCTGTCTTTATTTTGCATGTTAGGCATTTTCATTATAATGTGCCTTCATGTGGATCTGTTGTAATTGTGTGCATTTGGTGTTCTGTAAGCCTCTTGTATTTGATCTTCCATTTCATTCTTCAGGTTTGGGAAATTTTCTGATATTATTTCATTGAATAGGTTGCTCATTCCTTTGGTTTTTTATCTCTGTGCCTTCCTCAATTCTGATAATTCTTAAATTTGGTCTTTCAATGATATTCCATAGTTCTTGAAGATTCTGTTCATGATTTCTTACCATCTTCTCTGTTTGGGAAACTTTATTTTCAGGATTCAATATTTTGTCTTCATTGTCTGAGATTCTGTCTTCCAAGTGATCTAGTCTGTTGGTAATGCTTTCCATTGAGTTTTTTATTTGGTTTATTGTTTCCTTCATTTCAAGGATTTCTGTTTGGATCTTTTTCAGAATCTCTATCTCTTCATTCAAGTGATCTTTTGCTTCCTGCAATTGCTCTTTCAACTGCATATTGGAGTGATCATTCATTGCCTGCATTTGCTCTCTTATCTCATCCATTGCTTTGCAAATCATTTTAATTTTGTATATTCTGAACTCCTTTTCTGACATTTCTTCTACCATACTGTCATTGGATTCTATTAATGTAGAATCTTGGTTCGTTTGGAACACTTTCTTCCCTTGTTTTTTCATGTTGTTCATGTATCTTCCCCTCTAGCAATGCAGATCTGGGGTATTGTAGTTTCCCCCTATGGACTTATAATAAAGGTTTCCAAAACCTTTTCTTTAAGGGAGAGATCAATATTAGCTACACCCAGTACAGATAATATGCATCCCTAAACAACACAGCCCCTATGAAGACATTAACAATATTGTCATAATACACAGAGAGGATGAGTTCAATTATTATCTACAGTATAACAAATAGATTTGCAATGAGGTCTGCAGTTTCTAATGGAGGACAAAGAGGATGGGGAGGGGTGTAGGATGTAACTGTTAATGGAATAAGAAAAGAGTACATAGAAGTTCTAGATCATAGGAAGAGTGAAAGTGTAATCAAAAGAGGTTGGTTGTTAGCATGAGAAAAGGGAGAAAGAGACTCTGAGGAAACAGGTAAACAAAAGGAAAATAGAGAGCAAGAAAAATAAATAACAAAAATTCTCAAAAAGGAGAAAAAAAGTCTATACTACAACAGTCATATACTATTCAAACCCCCATTCTTCAGTAGCCTGATGCATGAGAAGTACCTGACAATGAGCTTCCAGTCTCCAGCAGACATCTCAGGATGGGATTTGCCCCACCTAAAGATGGCAGCTTCTGCTTCCAGGATGATCCAAGATGGTTGTGCTGGCTTCCAAATATATTGACAAATGGGAGCTGTAGTGTTGAGCATGGGCACCACGTCTGTGTGGAATGTGGTTGGTCAGGCTGGGGTCCCCTAGAGGTGGGGAGTGATTGGTCATGCCAGGGATCCTGCAGTTCCTGACTATTTTCCCAAAATGGCCCAGCCACATGTAACCAAACTTGTGGGTACTGTGACAGTGGACTTCCAGGCAATAGCAGGCAGCTGGCGTTCTGCTGGTGATCTGTGGGTGGCATGCAGGCTACCAGTGGACAATCAGCAGGTGGACCTTGGCAGGTGGGTGATGGATAGGTGAAAGGCAGGTGAAAGGCAAGAGGCAGGCAAACTGGCAAATGGCAGATGATAGGCGGCAGTCGGTGAACAATACAACCTGAAGCTGGATAGTCCATAATGGCTGTCTGTAGCTGGAAAGAGGAAAGAACCAGTAGCTGTGCACTCCAAGAGGCTGAAGCCTCAGAACAAGAGGGATCAATGGTATTACCCTAGTCCTAGGCTTCTGGAAACTCCCTGGAGAATCATCGGCAGAGTCCACTTTGGAAGAGTGAAGAAGGAAGATTGCAGCAGCAATCAACCATTCAAGAAAAATCGAACTTGCATCTGCTCTCTTCTATTTTTCATATGAATCTTTTTTCTCCCATGCCAAGTATTCTGTTTATCAATGATGGTTGAGAATCATAGAACTAAAAATATTAAAGATATCCAACTAATTTGCTTTATCACACATAATCTTCTCTCAAAAACAATTCCTACACTACTGCCAACAATATGATCACCAGAGTTTGGGGTTTTATTTTATTTTTTACACTTAATATCATGAGACATATTCCACAGAGGATCTGTAGTCAAGTATGTTTTACAATTATTTGAAATTATTATGTTCTGTGTAGTTCTGCCACCAGCTAGATATGCATTTAGGTTTATTGCATATAATTAGAATTTTTATTTAAAAATTTTATTTATGTCAGAATTTTTATTTAAATTTTATTTTACTTTATAATTAAGCAAAATATGTATGTTTTTCTAAAGTCATAGCAATAAAATAAGGTGCATACCGAAAGTCTAACTGTGCACTTTTTTCTTTGCCTTTCTCTCCTTCATAGATAACCACTTTAAAAATTTATGGTTTATTATTTTAATATAAGCAAATATATGGCATATGTATTTGCACAAATATATAAATATTTATTTGTATGTCTCTTTTCTTAAATAACAAGTAAAAATTGTACACTTTTCCCCCTACCTCGCTTTTCTTCACTAAAAACCATAATTCAAAGATGATTCCAAAGTAGCATACATAGTAATATTCCTTCCTGCTTTTTTCAGTTTTAAAGTATTCCATAATGTGGTCTCACTTTATCAGTGGTTCTCAAAACCTGATATTTGGACCAGCAGCATCACGATCATCACTTTTAGAAATGCATACTCTCAAGCCTCACCCAAGATACTGAACTGGAAGCATGCATTGGGGCCCACTAACCTGAGTGTTAAGAAGTTCTCTGAGTAATTCCAATATACCAAAAGTATTTGAGAATCACTGGACTATAGTTTATGTCATCACTTCAGAGTAGGATTATATTCAGTATTTTTCTACTACAAAAAATGGATTCCCTCTACTTATATCTGTTTATATTTTTACCTGTGTTTCTTTGGAGTTGATTCCTAGATGTGGGATTCTTGGATAAAGGAGAAATTCATGTATAATTTTTCTAGATTGTACCATGTATAGTGTTTCTATTTATGTAGACCTTTCCAACAGATTATATTGTCAAATGTTTGATATAAATGTAAATTTTTATGTAAAGATGAGAAATGATGTCTTTGTGATGTTTCCATTTGCATTCTGTTCTGGTTGAAACCATTTACATTTTTTCTGGGCTCTAGCCCATTTTTCTATATGATTAATGCAGTTTTTATTTCCTATTTTTATAAACTTTATACATAATAAGTTTTTCATGTTATTTCTTTCCAGTTAATTTTATTTTTTCTTTGCTTAGCATATCTATTTTCAAGAAAAATATCTTTTATTTTATGTAATTGATTTTTCCTTAATCTATACACTAATTTATTGAGTTTAGTTACTTTTCAATTTGGCCCACCCTAAATGTCTCTGAGAGTCTTGCACAGAGAAATTTCTTCTTCCCAAGCTAACGCCTTGAGAAGGTTGAGCAATGGGAAACTAAAGAGAAAATAAATCTCCACTGTTGGAGTGTGGAATTTAGAGCAATGTACTTAGATACTCTACGGTCTCTGAAACTTCTTCACTATTGCTAACAGGTGTTCAATGATGTTGGCTGGGAAAAAGTTCAAGCTGGGCCCATTACATTCTCTCTATGCTATGATCATTTTCTCTTCTTGGCTTCTAAACAAATTGGTACATTAATGCAGTTTTTATAAAGCGTTGATGCTTCACACTGTGCTTACTTGTAAAGCAATTCATGTAATAAAAATAGATGGACTCCTGACACATTGGAAGTCGCTGGAAATGGAAAGAGTGGATTATATTCATTCCCCTGGAGTGAGCTAATTAAGAGAATTCAATGAAAATTCTGTTACTAGTTTAGATATTCTGGTTTCATTTCCTTACAGGTGCATAGTAACCATCATGTGACTCACATAGCTCCACTTGCTGTTTTGTGGCAATTCCCTCACTTGGCTTCAGTGAAGAGATTTATAATCTCCTTTTGTGGAGATTGTATGCATGGACTCAAAAAGAGACTTTATTCTAGAAATCAATTCCTAAATAACTTCCTTATTTTTTGGTGATTTCAGAAATATGGATTCCTATAATCAATAGTCGTAAACATTGGCATAAACATTCATATCGTATTTGCTTTGTGCTTTTTATATGTATATGGAATTTTCACATAAATTATCTTTTTTCCTTTATTATCTTTCATATAATTTGGTTTCTTAATTTTTTAAATTAAAAAAATTTTGCAGAGCTGGGAATCAAACCAAGAGCCTTGAGCATACTAGGCAAGCACTCTACCACTGAGCTATACCTCCAGCCCTGCCCTATAAATGATCTTCTTGAGCCTCAAGATAACTACATTAAGTAGATGGGACTTTATATACTTATATTATATTTGAGTGTTTCGGTTCAGATATGAACTGTTCCCCAAAGACCCATGTGTTAAAGGCTTGATTTTCAATGCAGAAATGTTCAGAGGTACTGCCGGGCGTGGTGGCACACGCCTGCAATCCAAGCGACTTGAGAGGCTGAGCCAGGAGGATCACGAGTTCAAAGCCAGCCTCAGCAACTTAGCGAGGCCCTAAGCAACTCAGTGAGACCCTGTCTCTAAATAAAATACAAAATAGGGCTGGGGATGTGACTCAGTGGTTGAGTGTCCCTGAGTTCAATCCCTAGTTCCAAAAAATAAAAAAAAAAAAAGAAAAGAAAAGAAAAGAAATGTTCAGAGGTGAAACTTTGGGGAATTGACTGAATTCCAAGGGCTCTGACTTCATCAGTGGACTAATCCATTGATAGCTGGATAGACTACTGGGAGGTGGTGGAAACCGTAGGCAGGTGGGCATGGCTGGAGGAAGTAGATCACTGGGGGAGTGTTCTTGAGGACAGTATATTGTCGCTGACCCTTCCTCCTTCTTTCTCTCTTTTTCTCTTCCTGCTCCTCCTTCTCCCCCTCCTGCCTTCTCCTCCTCCTCCTTCTCTATTTTCTCCATGTCCATGAGCTGAGCAGCTTTCCTCTGCCACAACCTTTCACTATAATGTTCTGTCTCACCAAAGCAATGGAACCAACCAACTGGCACATCCAAAGCCAAGTTGTACCAGAGCAGTGGATTATGTTGCCAAGAAACCAAAGAAAATACCAGAGACAGCCTGCAAAGCATAGGCTTTATTGAGAATTACTTATGTGAAAAGTACCATAGGCTGAATAATAAATAGCACTTCTGTCTCTCACTGTGGTGGGGGAATCAGAACTTCTTCTCCCTCATGGTGGTTTGGTCCAGCAGTGGCTGGATGGACAAATGAGCATGTCCTTTCCATAATGCCCTCAATTCTACTCCAGTTGCCTCTGAGAGAGGGGTTTTAAATGTTAGGCTGTAGATGCAGTGACATCATCAGCATTAGCTTACTTGCTTAGCTTGTGTGACCAGCATCCTGAGGAGCAACTGCCCTGACACACATGCAAGAAAGTAGCTGTCTACAGATAACTTGCCCCAGTTCCCAGTGTGCATAGAGAAAGTCAGTGTCCTTCAATATGATATGTGTTTGGATATTCTGACCCAACCTTGTTCTCATTTTCCCCTTAACTTGGCTAGACTTTTGGGTATAGAAAAAGGCCATTCAGGAACATGGTGTTTTACTGTCCTTCTTTTATTTAAGAATGATACACTGACCACGGACAAAAACCTCTGAAACCATGAGCTGAAACAAATCTTTCCTCCTAAGTTGTTTTTCTCATGTATTTGCCACGGTGTGAAAAGCTAACACAATGAGTGACTCAGACATTTTAAATGATTTTCTCAATTACACACAGCTAACGAGTGGAGAAATTAGGGATTATACTGAGGTCTTCTGCGGGGGCCACCAGTGGCCTGCAGTAAAACCAAGCTTGGTTGAACTATTAGACAGGGAAATCTGGCTTCAGGAACTCACAATTATGGACGATTGTTGGAGATTGCCCGAAGCATGTGGTTACCTGCGTTGGTTCACCGCTGAAGTTTTGAATGCAGACCCTGGATGTGGGAGCGACCTCCTAGAGCCAAATGGTTTGCTTATCTCCACCCCCCATTCTGTTTTTCGTGGAAGAAGCTCCTACCATCCCCTTTTGATCTGTACTTCTATGAATAAAGAAAACACCGGCTCCTTCATTTGTTAGAGCCAGTCCCTTATGGATGGCTCAATCGGTCATGCCCCTGCTTCAAAGATAATTCTGTCTTCCGTAGTTTTTTTTCTGATAAATAAATTTCTTAGCTATCATTTTGCAGCCAGCACATCCCTTCTACAGGAACCCTTTTCCTGGTGGCAGAGTGGGGTGAGAATCTTCCAGCTATAGCTACAGGGTTCTTTGTATTTGAGTTCATTTCTTTGTTGGGGGAAGTTCAGTATGCCAGATTTTTTTTTAAATGAAATTGTTTGAATTTTATCCTCACACTCTATTAGAGAGTAAAAGAAAGACGGCCTAGTTTTGTAGTGCTATTCCATATAGACACTGTGAACTATATTATGAAAGAGAAGAACCACAGATATAATCTAGTCAACTCTTGCCCTACAGCAAAGAACCACTATTTGTTTAAATGATTTGTCTAAAGTAATGTCACATTTCATGGACAGATCTCTATTGGTTGAGGGGACAGAAAAGGTGACTGCTGGGTCAACTATAGAAGTAGCAGGTAAAAAGGTATATTGTTCAAGTCACCACAGCAAGCTGGTGGTTTTAAATGAGAGGTATCAGGGTTCTGACAACTGAACAAAGTTCAATATAAAGGAATTGGGAGGATATAGATCTTTAATCTAGGAGTTCTTTTTAATGGTAGAAAAAATTTTATTCAACATTAATTGAGCACTTTGTATATACCTTCGAATTCAAAGGCATCTCAGCTCCATAGGAAGGAAATTGGACAGAACGACTGGTAGGTTGGCAGGACACAGGTACTAGGTTAATCTAAAGGTTATGACTCCCACCTCTGGGGAAATAAATGAGCGAAAATAGGGCAGAAGAGCTGGCAGAATCCCAGCCCTGTGAACTTGGGATCTTGGGGCAGGGAAAGCTGTGACTGTGGTCACCATGGAAGCTCAGTGATCATCAGAGACCCTGAATCCTGGGTCTCAAAGGCAACAAAGGAGACTCAGAAGCAGGAAACACAGACATTGAAATACAGATCCCCACTGCTTTGTACTTTTTCATCATCTCTCCCCAGCGAAGTCTCCCTGGAGGCTCCGTTGCTAGTCCATCAGCACTTTCCCAGGGCCACTGCTTGAGATGCCAGTTTCCTTTGACCCCTCTCTTGTACTCCTTGTTCAGTTTATAGGTGCTTAACTTCTGAGGCTCCATCCATTTTATTTCTCATAATGACTAGGAAAAACTAAATTCATATTTAAAAAAGAATCCAAACTTTCAGTTTTAGGTGAAGTTTAGGAGATTTGGGAAATAACAGGCAGGTCATTGTTAATTTAAAAAATCACTAGTAGAGCAACAGCTTTAAAACAATGTAAACCAACAAATATAAGAGGCAAAATAAAGCTCAGATTCTATATTTAATGCTGAAAGCATTGAGAGCATCAAGATCCAACCTAATACTGAATATCATAGATGAAAATAAAGTGCTATATTTTCCTTTCTCTATAAAAAGAAAAATTATCTAAATTAAAAAAAACAGTTTGATGAGGAGTCTATTTAAACAATGTCTAAATTATCCACTGTGTGTATAGTGTGAATGTTCTATCAACAAGGACATGTGATCCTTTTGTCTTTGTATGCTGCAATTTAAATTGTATTCTTTAATTTTCTGAAATGCATCAAATACCAATAGCCTCTGGCTGCTTATAAAATATTTATTTAAAAATATATTCAATAAAAAATCCAAACAGCAGCTGAGCTCATAAATAATTTAGCAAGTGGAAAACTGACTCTTTTACTCACATGCATAGGCCAGACCACAGACATGATGCTCCCCTGAACCCTAAAGGCAAACATAGCGTGAGAGAATTCTGGCAGAGAAAGAGGGGAGGAAGAAGCCAAAACAAAATACAAATGGCCCTACTCTTTTTTTTTTCCCCCCATAAAATTTGCATTTGGGGCCAGAAATGGTGTCTTAGGTCATCATTATTTTCATAAAATGGCACCTGTCTCAGCTACTTAGGTGTCTGAAATATCTTTTTAGTTAATGAGCAGTGATTTTAGGCTTTTGGAGTGGTCATGGATTTCCTCTGGCCATTGATCAGTAAGCAATTGGACTGTGCGTGTGGTTCCACATTAGAGGTTTGGGTGGAATTGATTGGTAGACATTTAAAAGTGCCTGGACTTGAATTTTTTTTGGCTCTGAGCTTAAAATTCAATTTTGATTTACTGATATGAAAGCACAAATTCTGTGAGGCTGTGTTTTAGTATGTGTCTGTGACTCTATCCCCCTATTCACATACAGAAGTAATGAGCTTTAATGGAATGCTCTTGCCAGATGCACTGATGGCTGGATGCTATCTCTCTAAAAAGGTAATGTCCTTTCCCCAGTGTTTTCCTTTCTTTATCTACTGAAGGTGAGGGCCTTGAGTAGATTATTCTATTGCATGTATAATGGCCCAGCGAAATCAGTAAGTGTCAACTGTATTATCAATAATTAGATTACAGGTGCACAATTTTACTATGGCCTACCTGTTCTGTATTTCAACAAGCATTTTTCTCTTTTATATTTGGCATCTAACCTTTTAAAATTTTCATTGTGATGTTAGTCAAATTTTTAGCAATAAAAATAAATGAAATACTATTACAAAGAAGAATAACTGTGGAATATAACCTTTCAACCTCTAATGGCTAGCTTTATAAATACTCATTTGTATATTTGATTGGTCACTATAACACAAGGTATAGTAAGTGAATAATATTTACATTTCTTTAAAAAGAAGTGTTATTTGATAAAACAGAAATATTGCTGGTTAGCTAGGACTGCTTCCTGTTTTCACCTGCATCCTTTCATTTTGATTTTTTCTTTCCTGGGGAACAAGGTTTGAATAGGAATTCAAGGAACATGGCAGGTAAAGCCTCCTGCTCAGAAAGTGTAACACATGTTAAAAGCATCAATTTTGTGTTCATAAATGGTTAATATCCTCGAGGGATTGTTTGCTATGTGTATTATAGGCTTTGATATGGGAAAAAAGTGACTATTTCTACTTTCCATCATTATCATTCAAAGCACATAGCCCTCTTTATGCATTCTTGGAAGGGGTGCCCCTTCTCAAATGCTGAATAATTCCACTTGACTATAAATACTATTTTTACTTAATATGGCTATTTGACTTCTCACCAAAAGAGTCTAAGTGAGAATGCTTGTCTCTACAGATCCAGGCATACACTTCCTCTTCTGAAAGGCACTTTTTCTTTCTTTAAAAAGAGAGGCACTATCTTCAGCCTTCTTTCTGTTACACAAACGTGTCAGGTTCTCTCCTGCCTGAAACACTTTGCATTTATCCCAGATGGGCACCTGGGCTACTACCTTACTTCCTTCAGGTTTCTTTTTAAAGTTTTTCTTATCAGATAGCCCTTTGACCAAAATAGCAACCCTCACCAACCCCAGTACTATCTATCCTGCTTATCATTTTTTGCATTTTTCATTTAGCACTTATGTTTCTGTTGTTTTTTATGATCTGTCTTCTTCCATCAGAATGTAAGTTCCTTGAGGACAAGAAGGTTGCCTACTCTATTACCATTGTATATATCCATCAGTTAACATAAATTCTGGCACGTAGTAGAGGCTCAATAAATATTTCTTGAATAAATGAATGAACAAATCAACAAGTGAAGCAGATATTTATTGAACATTTTCTATATATCAAAGACATTGATAAATTCTGGAGACATAACTGAAATGTGCAGACTTGTTCCCCACCTTTGTGATGTTTACAATCTAGTGGGCGAGAACAATGATGACAGTTGTATCGACTTGTGAGTGCTGTGTACATGTATTTTCATTAATTTTGATATTCAAATTTTAATGACTCTGGGTCTCTAAAATCCCAGTCTTTCACAACCTACCTGCCAAATAGTCCTCTGAGCCCACAGTTGATTCTTGTTTATTCATGGTAGATTTGACACTGACTGATTGAATACTGAACTATTGCTCGTAGGGAGAATACAGAGCTAAGTTCCTACAAGCCTCTGGCCATAAAATTTTCATCAACTGATCAACACATGACTGTGTTTTATGTGCGTTTCTGTTTAAAGATACCTTATTAATGTAGATATATAGTTGATTCATTAGCACTGAACTCGTGGCTAACAGCACTATAACTTGTCCTGAATAAAGCTTATTTAACATATGTATTTTCTGCCTAAGGCACATCTCAGCATTCTTGTCTAGGAGCACTAGACAGTACTTCAACACTACAGTTGGGCTACTTTGAATAGTTGAAATCACCAACAGGAAACACAAAAATATAAAAATCATGGCACTAAACAGACTGCAAAAAGGACCTGGCATAAAACTTGAAAAAAGAAGTCGGAGTATCACCTTGTTCAACCTCAACTGAGAACATGTGTTTCAGGGGTCTCAAAGTTTTGCTGCTCTGCACTTACCCATATAGGGCCACGAATGCATCATGAGTAATGATTTGGGGTTACAGATAAATTTTAGGCAAATTGCTAAATTGAAAAATATGTGATTAATTAGAATTGATGGTATTTTGCAGGATAAATGAAAGAGAAGAATCTAAGACAACTTCTAATTATCTGGGCTAGAAAAATGGTGGAGGACTAGAAACAGTTTTGAAAAGAACTTGTGAAAGAAATTAATGGTGGTTGGGGTTCTGGATGCTTCCTTATTTAAGTTACTAAAACTGCAGCAAGAATCAATACGTTTATATCTTAGCAAAACAACTGAGGCTTCAAGGGAACAAAAAAAATGAAGCTATGTCTACACAGAAAAAGGCAGTCCAATATTTAAGGACTTCATTAATTCATTTCATTTCAGCAAGATAGTTAATGTCTGTCTTTTATGCTCAAATGTTTCTGGTCTTCTGATTTGTTTATTATTCTTCAGAAAAATCTGGTGTGCTTATTTCTCTATTTTTTAAAATACGAATTACAGAAAATAATGTAACTATTCATGGGCTGCCTTTGTTACCTATCGAGGCCTAGGCACCATTTCCAAAGTTAAAGACTTTAAGCATCTATGTTTATGATATGGTGGATCAGAGACCCTGGAAGCCCACAGTCAGCTTGGCTGGTTTGACAGTAACTCAAACCATCTTAGAAGACCTTATGGCTCTGGCCTCAACTTTATCTTTCACCTGAATTCTTTTCTTCTTCTCCTGTTGCATTTTGTGGGCCTGGAATGTCCAAGAGGGATTCTTTACTAACTTGGTTAGTGTCCAGGCTAGGATGGTTAGGAATAGCTGGGATTGGCTAAGTTTTTCTTTCTCTTTATTATACTTATGTATTCATCCATTTTGTGTTGCTATAACAGAATACCTGCAGCTGGTTAATTTATATAATAAGGTTTATTCAGGTCATGATTCTGGTGGTTGGAGGGTTCAAACAGCATACTGCTGGTGTCCTGGCAAGGCCCCTAGTTGCATCATACTTTGATAGAGAAATGGAAAGATGAGCTGAAGGGCCAATAGTATGGAGTGGCCCAACTTCATAATGATTGGCTCTTGTGAGAACCAAGTCCATGAGAACAGCATTAACCCTCCCAGGGCAATTCCTCCAGTACTTGATTACTTTGCCCTGGGCCCCACCTCATACTCAAATTGTTTCTAACCCACAGTAACACATCTGTCCACGTGGCTCGCTTGGACTTCCCCACAGCATGCTGACCTCTGGGTAGTCAAACTACTCAAAAGAATGCTGCATTCCAGAGACACTGCCTGCCTTCTAACACCTTGTCTTAGAAACAAGTACAGTGTGATACCTATTGATAAAGCAATCATAGAGCAACTCACAGTCAAGGGAAGGGACAAGAGATTCCCCACCTATTTAAGGGAGGAATGACCATTTTAATCCACTATGTGCATGTCCCCACTATTGAGATTGGCTAGATGGTAACATTTTACCCTATTTTCTTCAGATCATTCTCCTAAAGAAATAAAACATTACAGATAGAGCTGAAGTTCCATTTCCCTGACCTATTACTATTTTCCAAAGGTAATCATTTTCCTGAAGTTATTGTGCATCAATTCTATGACTTTATCCACAAGTGACAAATAACAGTTTTATTTTAAATTTGTTCATGTATGAAGACTGACAGTTCAAATCCATTTGCAACTTTCTATTTTTACAAAACTTTATTTTTTGAGATTTATCCATATTTGTACAGGTAGTTATGAATCTTTTATTTTATTTTTTTACCATGCTGGGAATCAAACGTAGGGCCTTGCATATGCTAGTCAAGTGCTCCACTACTGAGCTACATCTCCAGCCTGGATCATTTATTTTAATTGTAGGATAGTATTATTTTGTATGAATAAACCTTTATTTATCCATTCCTCACAATACACACACACACACACACACACACACACACACACTTCCTCTATTTTAAAGATGCTATCATCAAACCCCTAGGGCATGTCTCTTCTTGAGTACAAGTGTCAGAATTTCTATAGGACTCCTCTTTCTAGTATGGAAACCATTAGATACATGTGACTATTGAGCCCCTGAAATGTGTCTAGACAAATTCACTGTGCTCTAATTTTAAGGTACATACCATATTTTGAATACCTGGTATAAAAAAAAATACATAAAGTGACTCACTGCTTTTTAATGTCGATTATACATTGAAATGACATTTTAAATATATTGAGTTGAATAAAAATATTAAAATTAATTCCACTTGTTTCTTTACCTTTTTAATGTGGCTACTAGAAAATTTAATATTATATATGAGGTTCACATTCTATTTCTATTGATTAAAAGAAGCAGTAGATGATATATCTGTATATATCCTGGATATGTGATTAAAAGAGTTTTCAGCTTCACTAGATATTGCCAAATTGCTTTGCCAGTTGGCAGAGTTTGCCCTAGTGTGCTTTTCCCCATTGGTGTGTTGCAAGAGTTCCCATTTCCTACATGTTCTCCAACTTTTATTATCAGACACCAACCTTTGCCAGTCTGATAAGGTATGAAATGGTAATATTGCTGCTTTAACCTGCATTTCCCTTATTACTAGTGAGGTAAAGAACTTCTTGTGACTCAGTGGCAGAGCACTTGCCTAGCATGTGTTGAGTCTCTGGGTTCAATCCCCAGTACCACACACAGAAAAAAAATAGTTTCTCATATTCATATTGACCATTTTCCTAATAGTGGTTTGCCTAGAAGTCCCTTTTATTTGGTTTTCGTATAGCAGTACTACCTTTTTTTGGATTACCATTTGCCAGGTTTACTACCTGCCTTTCCATGGCTTGTTTTTAAGTGTGTATTTTAAACACTGTACAATTATATGTTTTTATAATCCAATTTTGTAATCAGTATTTTGACTGGAAAATTTAGTTTCAATTGTATTTATTTTGTTTACTGAAATAGATGTATTTTCTGCCATCTTAATTTCACTTCCTATTTATAATGATTTTTTTCTTTGCTTTTCCCTATCCTTTCTTCATTCTTTTGAAACGTTTTTGTGTATCTACCCTGTCACAACCTTTTTTCTCCTCTATCTGGAAGCTTTACATTATATGTCTAGTGTTTTATTCATCACTCTTAAAATTTTAGCTTGCGTGCATAGTTATCTTAATGTCTATATGTCACATCTCTACTTAACTCCTGGAAAGATACAAGGACTCTCTTCATGCCACTGTTTTTAAATTTATTTTGGTCATTTATATATTCCCTAAATTAGCCAGTACTATCATGACTATTCTATACAGTCTATGATCATTTTGATTAGTGAGATGCTTAATAACTTATTTGCTCATAATTGCTTCTTGCCTTCCTTATACATTCAACTTCCTGCTTTCTAAAGTATGTCCTTAATCAAGAATCTGTGAACAAACTCCTTTAGTTATATAGTAATTATCTGAAAATATCTCAGTTTCCCAATCATGAAGGATGTTTTGGAATATATAGAAATCAAAACGTATAGTTATTTTCCTTTGATATGTCTGAGATACCCTTTTGATGTCTTCTGACCCTGAATCAGGGCGAACAATTTGTCTTGTTAGTGCTAGTTGAGTGCTGAAACCAGTTAAATTCAGAGCTAAGAAGTCCAGAATTCTTGGAACCCTTTTAGTCTCAGGCAAACTGGAATGATTGTTCATCCCACTTTGAATGCTGCTGTTGAGAAATCCAATATGTGCCCAATTTTTGTTCCATATAAGTATGGAAATAAAAGGGAAATTATGATGAAAGTACATTGAAAGAGCTTTTCAAAATGGAATTAGGAGGCTATTACAGCGTCAGGCCTTGTGCACAATTCCAGCTGCTCCCTGGGAATGGGAACTTTGGTAGCCTGTTTTAACTTCAGGAAGCTGGAAAGACCCAAACAACTGGACAGTTGCATACTCAAAATGCACATCAAAAGGTTATCAGACTCTTGTTTTAGGGACATTTTTATTCTATTTATACATTATTTTCTTTATCTTCTAAGGGTTGTGTAGCCCCTGTTCCTTTTTGACTTTCAATACCATATAAGGTCCCATATTTCCTGCTTTCTTTGGAACACTGATTCAGAATTATCTGAATTGCAACGCCTAAGACCCAAAGAAAGTCCTTCTTACCTTTGCAGTTTCTGTGTTTGGATTGATTGACAAAAATAATTTGCAATTTTTGGTTGTTTTTACTTTTAAGATTTTCTCTTAAATTCTTCTCTTCTTCCTCTTATTCTTCCTCCCCCTCCAACTCCCTCTCCCTCTCCTTCTCCTTCTTCTTCAACATATTTGGTTGCCATTCTTCTAGAACTGAGCAGAGGGAGGGAGTTTAATTGTCTAGTATGTGAACTTCCTTTTAATTTTCTTTTTATTAGTATGTGATCTCAACAGTGCCCCATGTTGCCAAGTCCCAAACTTGTCTGGTTTAACTTTCACTTTTCTGCATGGTGGGTTAGAGGTAGTCACTTCACTATCTGAATGTTAGAAGACTATTTGGGGGTGCTGGGGATGTAGCTCAGTGGTAGAGTGCATAGCATACCTAAGACCCTGGGTTAGATTTCTAGTAAAACAAACAAACAAACAAACAAACAAACAAAAACAAAAAAACTATTCCCTGCAAAAAAAGCTATTTGGGGGATTTAGTTTTGCATTTAAAGACTTCCAACTGAGATAGGAATTTAGGGGTACAGAAAGCACACTGAATCTCAAAAGAGAAATTCCCATTAAATATTGGAATGAAGAACAAACGACTCCTGAGCAACCTAAGCTGTGTTCTTGCACCCATGGCCCATGTCCTTGCCCTATCTGCTGATGAAAGAATGACCAAACTGCACAGTAACTACAAGCCATCTGGAAGAGCCACTCCTTTAGGAAGCATTCATATTAAAGACCAGAAACTACCCTAGCCTTATTATAATAGATGTACACCCCTGGGTGGAGATTTAAGACGCTAATGAGACATGCAATATAGGAAATAGCATGATTGGAACATGTGATGGTAATGCACAAGCAGGAGAAAAACTGGCATGAAATTGCATAACCCCACCCTGACTTCACTTCTAGTTCAATCCCCTAGCTACTATCCTATAAATGTTAAAACCCCAGAACACAAATGAGATAACTCTCTCTCTGAATCCTTCACTTCCTTCTTGAGTGTGTATTTTCCCCTTATGATAAACCTCTTTTTTAGTTTTTCATACCTGATGTAAACCTAAATTCTCTTCTGTGACGTGATCAGGAATCTGGAAGGTCCAAGTAGAGGTCTTTCTGCTCCTGGAGACCTCCTCGGACTCTTGTCCAGTGACCCAACCAGTTGTTCTTCCATGCTGACTGCTAGCTTTGTTTGCAGAGGTCTGTCTGGTGCTCTCAATACCCAGACTTTTTATTTTTATTTTTATTTTTTTTTTAGTAGTTTGAATAACCTCTAATCTCTTTGGCTTCTCTTCTTTCCCACCACTAACACTACTGTATGAATTTCCACATTCTCCAACCCAATGAATCAACTGCCATTTTTTCTTCTGAGTTCCAGCTCCCAAGTTTTCTCTCCCATTGTCTTGTCCTTACGTATTTAAGCCTTTTGTTTTTCTATACTTTCATTCTGGTGGGGTTTCAGCAGGAGACAAAAATGTCTGTTTAATTAGCCATATTTTACTAGAACCTCAAGGATTATAATGTGTTTTTTTCTGAAAGTCTCTATGTAGATCTTGTAAGACCTCTTCTTTTTTACTCCTGTAAACTTATTTTCTTAATATTTTAACAACTCGCAAAAATTCTTGTACTTTAAACAAACTGTTAAAGGAAAAAAAGTCACAATTTAGCTGAAAAATCTCAATTGACTCTATTGAATCGAAGAACACTTCATTCCATAAAATAGAAAATGTATTCTGATGAGTCAAGCAAAAGAGATTATAGACAGAAAATGGATAAAGAAAGTAGAAATGAATAAAACAAAACAAAAGTGGATCCATAATTTCAAAGTGACTTTCCTTGTAAGATGGGAAAAGGGAAACTGAACAATAGGAAAATAACTTATTAGGTAACATGAAGTTACTTTATGTTACTTTATTGAGTAAGTATTAAAACAGCAAGAACATCATTATTGTGCTAGCTAAACTGGCCTGTTTGGGACATTTTGTTTTTATCTCTCTAATCATGATTCCTCAAAAGTTTGGATAAACAGCTGAGTTTCCATTTTGATTTTTAGCCTGGACCATTGGGACCTCTTGTAGAAGCTTAGCACAAAACAATGGCCTCCCATAATTTTTATTTAACAGTACTAATCTTAAAGTCTTTTTCTGGTTGCTCTTTTATCTCAAATTAATGGGAATGTGGCTTTTTATTTTTTGGGTTATTTGGCATTTACTAAGGTTGAGTTGTTTCCTCTTGTGTTTGATTATTTGTGATTATGAGCTTGCTTGTTCTTTGGTAATGTGTTGCTGAAGTGTTCTTCTATAGCAGCTTTGAGTGCTGCTTACATGAGAAATATTTGATGGACTAATTCTTAATATTAAAATTTTGGCATAGGAATTCCTAGACCAGGAGGGTTGTGTGATTCTAGTACTAAGCATGTGCAAGACTTAGAAACAGGGGTTTGATTTCTCAGTGACATACTTTTGTCACTAAGTGAGAGACTTTCTTGCTAGCTTCTTATTTTTCTAGCATCTTGATAATTTATTATTTTATAGTTCTATAGATTAGACATCTTACAGGGGTCACACTGGGTTTCACTGAGGGATAGCCCGTTGAGATTCCTGTTTTTATGCTGAGGTTTCCAGTTCCAACCCACCTCACATCGGTGTAAAAGGGTATCATTTATCCCTCCCTGAAAAGTTAAGATCTAGAGGATTATGGAGACTAATAAACACTCCCTAGAATATCACAGCATTTGCTACTATAATTACTGCCCTAGTTTTCAGTTCCTGCTTCATTTCTGCACCTGGAATTTGTGCTCCCTCCCTTTCTCAGCAAGTTCAGATACAAACTTCCTTGTTCTTGTTTTTTAAATGCCCATGGAAGGAAGTTTCCAGGTTTCCTGACCTACAATCTTTCCATAACCCTTTATCTTTGTTTTCTCCCAAAATACTGGTAAATGGAGGTAGAAAAGATGCAAAGGCAGATGGAGAATGAATAGCTACTCAATATCATAACTATGAAAAAATGCTTTTTCTGCAAAGAAATATAAAATTTAAAGAGAATAGTGCTCTGAAAAACTATAAGGAATCAGAAGGAATGTATCTTGATAAATATCAATTTAGGTAACATATTACTAAATATTTCCATTTCATATAATTTGCTTCAAAACACTGGGGGAGGGGCTGGGGATATAGCTCAGTTGGTAGAGTGCCTGCTTCGCAAGCACAGGGTCTGAATTTGATCCCCAGCACCACACACACACACACAAAAAAACAAAACAAAATAAAACAGAACAAAAAAGCCCTGGGGGAAAATATTCATATTGTTACAAACCTACTGGCTAATGAAAAGAATGCTACCTTTTAGTTTCTGTGTTAAATTAAACAAAAACAGAGATGCCCACTATTTTATTAAAGAAAGAAGATATGTTAAAGTGTAACCATGAATGAAGTAAGGCCCCATTTCTGAACTCTCTCCCCTCCTTAAATTTAAGTAAGATGATACTTTCATCTTTGTACCTTAGCATTTTAGCAATATAAAGATATTCCACTTGAATACTCTATGAATTTACGTTCTAACCACTTCCAAAAGAAAAAAATTAATGTGCAAAATAAAAACTTTATCCCTTTCCAAAACAAACACATGAGTTAGAGATTTGAGGGTAAAGGTGATATATGATTTCTTTTTTAATTTTTTTGTTACTGGGGATTGAACTCAGGTGAGCCACATACCCAGCCCTTTTTTGTATTTTGTTTAGAGACAAGGTCTCACTGAGTTACTTAGGGACTCCATAAATTGCTGAGGCTTGTTTTGAACTCTCCATCCTCCTGCCTCAGCCTCCCAAAAGGCTGGGATTAGAGGCATGTGCCACCGCACCCAGCATGAATTTTCTAATGTCACTGTAACCTATAATCACAGACTTAGTGATTTAAATAATACTATTTTGCTAATTTATTGTTTTATAGTTCTATAGGTTAGACATCTTACAGGGGTCATAGTGGGTTAAAATTAAGGTGTTGGGAGCTAGTGTGGTGGCACTAGCCTATAATCCCAGTGACTTGGGAGGTTGAGGTAGGAAGATGAACATCTGTTCAAGGCCAGACTCAGCAACTTATTGAAACCCTGTCTCAAAATTTAAAAAGGGATGTGAATATAACTCAGTGGTAGAAACCTTGGCTACCATGTGCAAGGCCCTGAGTTTGATCCCCAGCACTACCAAATGAATGAATGAATGAATAAACAAGTAAGTGTTAGTGGGGTTATGTTCCCTCCCTTGTGGAGGCTCTAGGAGCAAATCCATTTCTTTACCTTCAGCCTTCTGGATGCCACCCACATTCCTTGACTCCTCTTTGCACCTTCCTTCCATTTTAAAAAAAATTTCTCTGAGCATTCTTTCCTAGTCACATCTCCCTCTGACTTTCTCTGAATGCTCATTTCTCTGAGCATTCTTTCCTAGTCACATCTCCCTCTGACTTTCCTCTTCTACCTTCCTTTTCCATCATAAAGGACACATGTGAACAATTCCCTTGTGTAACTCTGATATAATAAAAAACATATATTTGATCTTTGTCCCCAGTTCCTGACACAGAACTCTTAAAACCCTAAGTGATTATAGCAGTGAAGGTGAAAGGAACATTTTTTGTTATTCATGACAAGCACTTTTCAGCTATGCCACAGTTGATACGAATGAGGTGATTTTTGGAAAGCCCTTAAGGACAAACACTAGTTGCCAGGGGACTCAATCATATTTTCAGAGGGTTGGAATTTTCAGCTCTTCCACTCCTCAATTCTTCACCCCAACCCACAACCAATGGTTGCTGGAGGTCACGTTCAATCCCAATGACCAGTGATTTAATCAGTCATGCCAACTTCCATAGAAACTCTAAAGGAAGGAGTTTCAAGAATTCTGGGTTTGAACATGGATGTGCCCACACACTGCATGGAAGCCCCGCACCTCTCTCTGATACTTTACACTGTGCATCTCTTACATTTGGCTGTTTCCGAACTATATTCTTTACAGAAAAGGATACAGCTTTATATTTAAGTGTTTAATAAAAATTACAGGAGTCCATAGTTTTGAACTAAACTCCTGCACTGCCTGACCCTAATAGACCAGGCTAAGAATCAAGATGGAGTGGCCCATGCTAATGTTCCACATCATCAGGCTGAAATTAAACACTTATCTGACCTTCTGAGAAATCAGAATTAGAAAGATAAAAACCAAATTTCCCAAACAGGCAAATTTCAATGGGCATTAAAATGAAGTTCACTCCTTTCACAAAACATTAACCTAAAGTAATCTGTTATTAACCAGTTATTTTTCTATTGTTCTATCTCCTTGTCCTTACTTTACAAGGAAGGTAGTTTTGAAATGATCAATCTGCTTGTTGTTTCTACTTTCTTCAGCCTTTTTCTGTCTTTAAAACCACTTTCTCTACTCAGTGTATTGGAATATTTGCTCTGTTTTATGAAATGAAGTATTACCTGATTCTAGAATCAAAAATAAAGGTAAATAATAGCTTTAAACTAAATTGTCATAATTTTGTCCTTTGACACAGTTTATACTCAAAGTAAACAGAAGCAAATGGCTTCCTGAGTTCTGAGAGCAATTCTAGCAAAATATAAAGGGGGTCATGGGAAGTAGAAGAGAAGAAACAAGAGACAGAGAGAAAGGGGAAAAAAGGAAGTATAAGGAGACTATAATCCAAAAACCTTATACTAAAGTTCTGCATATCTTCACCCCCAAGCTGGTTCTTCTCACAAGTCTGTCACTCCCAAATTTTTGGAAAATTGGTAAATCTTAGAATTATCATAAATTCAGCCATTTAGGAAAACTACCTTGTGCACTGTTAATTAGTCCATGTAATAAATGGAGTAAGCAAAGGGAGGCATGATATTTTTAAAAACCTATCATCTAGGGTACTTTTCAATATCATCTATTGATTATACAATGGGGACTGTATCAGACTAAGGATTCTGAGAAACTTCAGGTCATCATAAGCCATCTTTTGATCAGCAAACTGATGTCATCTCCACATAATGTCCCATGCCCAATCCTCACCTTATTTCCTTTAAAAAGAGTCTGAGAATCCTAAAAGCATCTCTCACTCTTGAAATAACTCTCTCCCTTGAATGTATATTCCTTTCTTCCTTAAATAAATCTCTATACCTCTAACTGACACATCCCTAAATTCACTTCTGTGACATTTTTTAAGAACCCCACTCATCTTGAGTTGAAAACTCCTTCTTGGATTCTGAAGTCGGGGCAGTTTTGTGGGAATAAGCCCTTAACTTGTGGGATCTGACGTTAACTTTAGGTAGACAGTGTCAGAATTGAATTGAATTGAATTGAATTGAACTGAACTGAATTGTAGGATGCCTGACTGGTGTTCAGAGAATTGGAGAATTTCTAGGTGTGGAAGAGACCTACACATTTGGTGTCAGAAATGTTGTGTGTATAGAAAAAGATTTTTTCCTTTTTAATCCTTGTGATTAGATTAGATCTGCCCTAATAATTCAAGTTAGTCTTTCTAGTTTAAATTCATTTGGATAAAATTTAAATTCCACATACAATCTTGATTCCCCTTTACCATGTAACTTGATACAGTCAGAGGTTTCAGGAAGTAGGTATGGACATCTTTGAGGGACCATTGTTCTGCCTATTACAGATGGAAAGTTATATTTTGGGCATGTCAAGGATAAAATCACTGTGGTAGAGAGAAGTAGAGTTTCTTACATGAACTGAAAAGAGGAATCTGGAGTTTGGTTACAAAGAATGTCTGGTGGTATAGATTTAAGAGGTATTGATATATTTATAGTTGCAGCTATAGGAAATGGAGGAGCACATGATAGATGGATGATTCAGCTGAGAAGGGAGAGGAAGAGAAGGAAAGAGGACAAGGGAAGTTTGGAAAAGTCAAGAATAGAAGATAGGGAAGAGAAATTTAGGAAAGGGTTATATGTGCATTTTGATGGTTTTCATTTAATCGGGAAGTGGTGATTCAAGTCTTGTGCTATAACAGACTGTACAAGGACCTTAAGGAGACTGATGAAGGTTTGAAATAGTTGTTGAGGGCCAAAGGAAGGGGACAGACTGAACATAAAAGGATTGCTGAATTGTTCCTGGGCTTAGCTGAATTCTTCTAAGATGAAAATTCTTAAAAAATGGGCAGACATCCTTGAAAATTAATTGTAAATCTATCTACCCTGTCTTCTCATAAAGAGGAATATCTATGTTAGGACTACTCATGACTTAGATCACAATACTTTTTATGAAAAAAAATCTGAATTTTAAACAATTATGTAAAAAGCAAACTTTGGCATATGACCACTGACCATTCTTGTCTTTTAATGACCTTTATTATCTGGTCTCACTTATCCAACCTCATTTTTTACTCTATAATGTCTCCCCTGCTTCTAGTTAGTTGATTTCTTCACTGACTGAATTGGCTTCATGTTCTTCTATTACCTAAAATTCTCATCCTCTCTTCAGTGCCTCCTCCAAAGCACTTATTCTTATGGATTATGTGTATGGTTCACCCATAATGGCTTCAGCCTGCATTAAGATCTCACTTCTCTGAATTACTGTATCCCTTGCAGTAGCTGCCCCACCATCTAAGGGAGCCCTTAACTGAACTGCTGTGCCATTCTTTATAGCTTGTCCTGTGTTAAGTGCCTCAGAGCTCCTATTCACTTATTCATTAGTATTTTTATTGTCTTTCATGTATCAGGCTCTACACCAGGTACTGGGTATAAAGTCATGTTCAAAATAGATGTAGTCTTTATTTCTACTTCTGATTCTCTCACATCATATAATGTAGTGCAGAGCCCATAGTGGGCTCCTAAGAGCACACATGTTGATTGTGATATGATGCAAGTTATGTGTCAAGGCTACTCTTGATGCTAATATTGGTCTGGAATGAGGATACAGGGTTCCATTGTTCTATATATACTGTAATGTCCTTTTTCCTGAAAATCTGTCAATAGGACCCTGCTGCTTTCCAGAAGACAAAAAGATGCTGAGTCGGAGAAGACTGATTTTAGGTCTGGAATGTAAATGCTTCAGGTGATAACAGACATTTGTCAGACTAATGAATGGGCAGGAAAACCAAAATACAGACTGCAAAATATTCTAAAATTATAGGTCACTCTGTTGAAAGAGTACAGAGAGAGCATTCTGGCTTTCCTGGAAACTGAAAGACACCCCAAGTCTATAGCAATTTTCAGTAAAATTGAAGGCGCCTCTTGAGCAGTCTTGTAAGTAGAAATAATGTAATTTGTGGAGGTATTGGGCCCACTCAAGGTGAAATTAAGCAAATTGAAAACCCACTTACTTAAACTTTGTTGAACTAGACAGGGGAAGGGAATAATGACCAAGGGATCAAATAACTCAAATGGGGTTAATAGGGCTCTCTTCCTCCTATGGCCAAAAAGTAGAGAAAATCTGTTCTTAGAGAACAATAGTTCTTTTCTCTACAGACAAAATAACTGTGTGTGTGTGTGTGTGTGTGTGCACGTGTGCACGCATGTGTAAGCATGTGAAGAATGTTTATTTTGTTTGGGGATTATGGGATTGATAAACTGAGATTAGATGAAACTCTGGGATAAATTCTTATGAAAGTCAAAATGAAAAAGGAGCACAGTTGAAAATGAGGGAGTTGAAAGAATACCTTTTGGGAGCTGGGGATATATCTCAGTGGAGAGCACTTGCCTAGCATCCTCCAAGCCCTGGGTTTAATCCCCAGTACAACACACACACAGAAGTGAATTTCCCTGAATCATTTTCTCCTTGTATCTGTTTTTCTTTATCAATACCTTTCCAGTACCTCATTGAAAGTATCTGAATTTGAGTGGGAGAGGCAGTGGGGCAGAGGAAGTCCAGGGATTGGTCTGGAGGTTGGGGGGCTTGAAGTTAGGAAAAGTTGGTAGAGCAGCCTGTAGAATATGACCAAGGCTTGGGAGATTTGGAAGAGATGAGTTTAAATGGTGGTGAAGAAAAAAGAGATGTGGGTATAGGAGTCTGTATGAACAAGCCCAGAGCCTCAAGGACCTTCAAAGGGGAGAAATTTCACTCCACCCCTGTAATCACTGCTGAACAGTCCAAAGGCGAGACCTTGTTTGATACTCAGAATAACTCTGCAAGGAAAGGTATTGCTTCTATTGGCCAGCTGGAAAAATCAGGAGTTGAACCTCATTTTAAAAAGTACACAAGTTGTTTTCTCTTTCCACTGGTGGATGCAAACTCATGTAATTTCCACAGGTAGAAAGAACAAGGAATTTGAGTCAATGACTTGACCTGGCCGTCTTCTCATCCTCTGTGATTTCATCCACCCCAGCCTCCACTTCCACCCCTAAGTTGAAGACACTTCAGCTAGGTTTAACTTCTCTTTTGAGGTCTGCATTAAATCTGTAACTGTCTATTGTGAGCTCTACAGGAATAACTTCCCCCAACCAGGTTTCCTCACTGCATTTTTCTTTTTTTTAATTAGTGGTTTTCTAGGACCCAGGTTCAAAGGCTTAGGGTTGTCTTTAACTCTTCCCTACCCCTTGTACTTCACACTCAGTCCTATCAATGATTTCTCTGAATGTTTTTCAAAATTGTCCCTTCTTTTTGCTCCTTCTCTTTCCCTTTTACTACCTCACCTATAATTCTGATTCTCGTTACATTTCCCCAGACGGTTGTAAAAATCCCCTATCTGGGATTCTTATTTGTGATTTCAGCTTTCTTTAAATTCATCTTAAGCCTCATTAATGAACTAATTAAATCTCAGCTTCAAACATATAGCTCTTCTGTTCAGAAATCTTTAAAAATTCCCCATTGTTTAGTAAATCAAGTTCAAATCTGCCAAATTTAATAGGTGGCATTTATTGAGCATCTATTACATTCAACATGATTGAAGCACATGAATTGTTCCAGTTAACTCACAAAACAGTCCAATGAAATAAGTTTTTCTATCATCCTCATTTTAAGGCACTCAAGGACCAAATAAACTAAATAAACTTGTCCAAATCACACAGCAAATAAGGAATGGGGTTAAGGCAACAAGTGTCAGAGCCAGTATACTATGTTGCCATCCCAATTTAGTTGCAACTTTTTGGTGATGAAGGTCAAGTTCATACTAGACAAACTGAATAAATCCAGTTTACAAACATATTTGGTGTCTTCTAAATGTGGTTTGTAATGTTCTTCTCCCCACCCAAATCTCCCCAATACACAACTTTATCTACCAGTAAAGACCTAATCAATTTCTATCTCCTTTGTAACATCAGTCAAACTATCCCAAACCAGATGTTTTGCCCCCTCCTGTGAATCTTATGAATCTTCACATAGTGTGATAATTAGTTCACTTTATCTTTTGAAACTAGTTAAATCCCCTTTTCTTCTAAGGCAAGGACTTTCTTACTCATACATTGTGAAGTGCACTATATTATTAGATAATTGGATACAAAGTTTTCTGAAAATTACTGTGATTCTTGGTGTCAGGCTGAGTGTCTCATGTTTTGTTTTGTTTTTGTTTTTTTCCTGTATTGGGGACTGAACCCAAGGATGCTGTATCATCAAGATGCATCAAAATCTCATTTATTTCTTATTTTGAAATATTGAAATATCATTTCCTCTAAGTTATGGAAGCTGACTTCAAACTTGTGATCCTCCTGCCTCAGCCTTTGAATCCCTCTGGAGTTGGGATTACAGTCATGTACCCCTGCCCCTGGCTCTGTGTCCCACATCTGTATATATCTCCTCAATCAAGACACAAGTTACAGCTGAGGATTCATGAGCAGAGTAGACATGATACAGACTACTCAGACAGTATTCTGTCTGGGCTTCTGTCAATGAAAACAGGTGATAATTGGGGGGTGACTTTGGCTATGTGAATATAGGTGTGTTTTTATTATTTGTTTCCCAGTACTGGAGACTGAACCAAAAGCCTCATGCATGCTAGGCAAGTGCTCTACCATTGAGCTATACCCCGAGGCCTTTTTTATTTTATTTTGAGACAGGGTCTCACTGGCCTCAAACTTGTGATCTTCCTGCTTCAGTACCCCCAGCAGCTGGGATTACAGAAGTTGGCCTCCACTCCCAGTTCTGAATATAGACTAATGGACTAAAAACAGGGAAAGTACCTCCCAAAACTAAATAACTTTCTTTCAATCAGGAAGTCTAAGCTAACTGCTTTCAAAGCCATTTTTAATCCTCTTGATCAGGTCCAGGCTCGTCTCCAATTTTCTTCCTTGATTTTGCCTTTGGACTACACATTGAAAGTTAACCTCCAGCACTGAGCCAAGTTTTACACTTCAGTTTGCAAAACCTTAATTGATAAATAAGGTTAACTGAACTATAAAATTGAGAAAATATCTTAATGATTCAGGCTTAAGCTAATCTTTAACCAGCAATATTTTTTAAAAAATCAAAACAAGATATGAACCACAGAGTCATATATATTGAATCTCGTGATGCTTGGATTCTGATGCATAGCTTGGAGATCAAATACAAAAAATGTGAAGAGAAACAAAAAGCCTATCTACGTATTAGTCCATTCCAGAAGTATTCATAAAGTCCTACCACCACGTGGTGGTAACTGCATGCAGTGCTAGAAATACATTGCTGAATATAAACTGTCAGGTCCTGTGCTCTCTCTTCAGCTTATTTACTTATTGTGTGTTGCTTGTGAAACTTTGTTCACCCCACGAGTGAGCCAGCTGGAACCAAGCTCTCAGGAAAGGTTTAGATTGCTTAGATAAATATGTAAAGGGTCACTGAGCAGAAATAGGCCAGTTTGAGAACAGATCCCTATCACTCTGAGGAATAGCATATGACCATATCCCTCCCACACAGAATTCCTTGGAGTTAGAACATAGGACTGGCTGGACCACCAGCTTGTGTTAGCTTATCTCATTTTCTATTTAAATTACCTTAATTTACATGATGATTATCCCCCCTGATTTTAAAAATCTTTCAGGCGCCAATGGCTAGGTTTAAAATAAGATAGTCTAAACATTAATTTTGAAACTTTTTGGAGTTTTTTTTTCTCTCTCTCTCTCTCTCTCTATATATTAATTTCCCTGTCCTAAGCTGCTCTTTCCTTCAGTTGTCAGTAGGTGGCAGCATATTACTCCTTGCTCACTGTCGGGGGAGGGGAATAATTTATTCAATAAACACTATTTTGGAGAGACAGCCCTAATTAGAACATAGACAGTTTCCATATCTAGTCCTCATTATCTCATAAAGGTACTCTTTTACTTCTGTGCTTTATTTTATATTCATAATGCCTTTATTTTAAATCCCATTCACATGATCTCATCACCAATATGCCATTATATATACTAAATTAGCTTTATTTAGGTTTTGAGCAATATAGGTTAAAAGATGAAAAGCCTAAGTAATATGAACTTATTGTGGAAAGCTGTCTCTGAGCCAATATTGATTATTAGAGAGTTGGAGGGCTAAGGAGAAATTGCCTTTCCTATGTCAATTTTCAGGATTGTTTTGTTTCTCCTCAGGAGGAAACAGAAGTAAAAATCACTATTCAATCATTTAGCTATTTGGATCCTATGTCATTCCAGGGATTTTGATGTGTGGCAGTGTTTTTAGAGAAAGAGAGTACATTCACTCTTTAGAAAACTCACACAAACCAGTTGGTTTTTAAAACTAAAAGACTTCCAAGCTTTTAAAAATTGATAAGAACAAAGTAATCAGTTCAATTCAACAAATGCTTTTTGAGTGTCCATTTATTTAATTATCCAACAAATACTTTTTGAACATTGTTCTGTAGAAGGTATTATGCTGGTGTTGTAGAACGACTGACTGACATACTTCCTGTCCTCAGGTAACTGGTCTAAGGAAGGGAGAATAAGACAGGAGTATAGTCAAATATGAGGTATATGTTCAAGAAACATTTGTTGAATAAATGAATGGCCATAAGACAGTTGTAAAAATGGACTGTGGGGTTTCAAAGAAGGAAATCAGGTAGACAGGTTTGGAGAAGGTACATGGAAAACTTGTGTCTGATATGGCTTTTGGAGGAAATGATTGAGGCTCAGGGAGCAGGAGGGAATTCTAGCTGTTTGGAGCATCAGAAACAAAAGCATAAAGGGGGAGGACAAGAGTTCAGTTTGGCAGGAATGTGGCTCAGGTATCAGCTTCCCACTTGATGTATCAGCAAGGTGCACTGAGGGACACAGTGCTTCCTAGTCGCACAGTGATCAAAGCAAGAACAGAGACATAAAATCATACAACCAGAGCTTCCACAGGACCCTCCAGGGTGGGCAGGCATTCAGAGCCCGGTGCCGTGTGAAGGACAGGCAAGCACTTTGTTATTCTTTGTCAACTGATAGGTAAAGTTTTTATTTATTTAGAACAATGACTTTTTAAAAATAATGCATACTTATTTAAAAGGAAGCAATTCTGATGAATATAAATTTAAAAATACTCCAAATTTCACCATCTAGGAAATAACCATCGTTAACATTAGACTTTCTTTTGTTGCATATTTAATGTTGGAGGGCTGGCTGACCAGGAATAATTTTGCAAAAATGGGGCCATACTATGTGTTAATTTTATATAAGTGTAAATTTAATTATAAATTTAATTATTGATGTTTAAAAGAAGAAGAAACTGATGAAAATTATGGAAACCTAGGTAAACATCTCTTTAATTTTAGTTGCTCTTAAGAAAAATAGGTAATATATTCACATGGTACAAATTTCAAAAAACCAGTGAAAATTTCCCTCCCACTTTGTCTCCCATCTACCCTGTTTCCTTTCCAGAGGTATTAGTGGTATTGTTTTCCTATCTACCTCTCCAGAGTTTTGAGTGTTTTAAAATTTTCCTTATCACAAAGATATTAGTTTCTATAATTAGGAGAAAATGTTACAAAAAAGCTTTAAAATTTGGAACTATTATGTTTTTATCATTATATGTTTTACCATTTATTATAATAGTAGTCTCTAATGCTGGGTATGATGCTAAGAACTTTACATGAATTATCCCATTTGATTCCCGAACATTATCCTCTTAATCTTGCCAGTAAGAGAATGAAGCAGTTAAATAACTTGTCTAAAGCCAAAAGTGAGAATTGGCATAGCCAAGATTCAAACTCAGGGGTCTCACTCCTGAACTGCCCACTACAGACACTAGGTCCTTTTAATTCTGAATATAATACCTCTGCTTTTATCCTAGCATGTCCATTCATTTTTGGAAATTTTCCCCAAGAAGGGCTATATTTGGTAAGGCCTGTCTGTTTAAAAGTGTGTGCTTACTCCCCTTATTCTCAAACAAGAAGACTGGCTAAGAATTCTTTTTTTTTTTTTAAGTGCATAAAATGTTTATTCATATAATAAATGTGCTAAGTTATATAAAGTCTCTTTTCCCAAATATGATTACATCTTAATTTCTGGAATTTATTAATATGCTATTGTTAAAGTAAACAAAATGGAGATCAGGCCTGAGAATTCCCCAAGAGATGAAACCAGATAAACAAAATTTAAACGTGCTTGATTTTAGAAGTAAGTAAAACTTAATGTGGTTATTTTCTGTGTGTCTCAACATGAATATTTTAAATCTGTTTCAAAAATGCTATCACATAATCATTTTAAATCCTTGACATCTGGAAACCTCTATTGCAAATAACCAATGTATGTAAAGGTTAAATTATTAGCAGGTATTACTTTGCAGAATGTAGGTAATATCTCCTCAATTTTGAAGACTTTCTGGGCATCCAAGGACAGACAAAATTTACATGTATTCACTAAAAATATTTAAATGATTCTTTTTGAGTGGTTGTTGTTTTATTACATTGTGAACTAACTTCTGTTTTAGAATGTCTAGGATATAATTTTTATATTCTTTAGAAATACACGTAAACATAATTACATATACATATTTAGAGATAATATATATTTATATACCACAACAGAAAATGAAGATTTTTCTATGGTGTATTCAATCAAAAAGCCCTGATTTAAAATTTTCCCTCTTTAATTTTACAAAGTCCTAATGGAAGACAAAGACGCTTAAGAAATTACTTAACTTTTAGAGCAATATATGCGGAACCAAACACTGTCATTTATTAAAATGTCTCATTTTGATCTGCATAGAGAAAGATAATTGCATTGAAGATTTACCAGATATTTGTGACCTTCTTTTTTTCTTTTTTGTAGTGCCAGGGAGTAAACCCAGGGGCACTTAACCATGGAACCCCTAGCGCTTTTTATTATTTTTATTTTTTTATTTTGAGACAGGCTCCTCCCTGAATTGCTTAGGGCCTCACTAAGTTGCTGAAGCTGGCTTTACACCTGGAATCTTCCTGCCTTAGCCTCCCAATCTTCTGGGATTACAGGACTGTATCCCCAACCCTGGTGGTGATCATTTTCAATATTATTTTAGCATGTTTGCATATTATAAGACAATTGATTCAGAATTATCTGCAAATATTTTTTACATTGTTCAATACAGTCATATTTGATTCCCTAAATAATGGATTAAAATAAAGTTACACACTTTGTTATAATAGTTTTCTATTTTTAATGTAAAAATTGACCACAAATTTAGTGGCTTTCAACAGCACAATTTGTTCTTAGAGTTCTGCAGGTTTAAAGTTCAAAATTTGTTTCATTGCATTAAAATCACGCTGTAACTATGACTTCATTTCTTACTGGAGAATCCCTTCATTTGCTTTTCCAAGGTTTAGAGACTACCTGCATGCTTTGGCTCATGGCTCCCTGCCAGCAGTTCATTCAGTAAGGCCTCTGCTTCCCTAAATATGTCTCTAACTCTGACCCTATCACCTCCTTCTTATGAAGACATTGCTAATCATCGCATGTGCAAAGTCTCTTTTGCTCATGTAGAGCATAATAAAATAAAATCATTAAGTTAGGACAAATTGAAATTTAACTGTCACACGAAATGTACAGATCTGACCCTGGAAACCTCAAACCTAAAGAACTAATAATCTAATAGTATGTCACTGCAGAATAATTTATAAATCAAAAATGGCTAAGTATTCTTTATCTGGGGATAGAACCCATGATTGGATATTCTTCCTCTGCCCTTAGTACCAGGAATTGAACCCGGGGTGCTTAAACACTGAGCCACATCCCCAGCCCTTTTTATATTTTATTTTGAAATGGTCTCGCTAAGTTACTTAGGGCCTTGCTAAATTGCTAAGGCTGGTTTTGGACTCGTAATCCTCCTGTCTCAGCCTCCTGGGTCTCTGGGATTACAGAGCCCAACCATGGCTAGGTATTCTTAAATCACACTTTCTTTCTCTCAGAGTTGTGTAGAGCCAGCTTCACGATCTTCTGGCACGGATTGTTTGTGGGAGAAGTCCAAGCCAGTCTAACTTTGTTTTTCATGTAGGTGGCCTGGTTTTCTACCTTGATTCTTCTGTTAAAATCCCCAAAGGTCATTAACCTAACTAGGTATCTGTTTTCATTGATCTGTATCAGTTTTTCTGGAACTCAAACTGCCTCTTTCATATACAAAGTTAGTTTTTCATAAATTTTAGGGGAATTTCTTTTTCAATTTTTTTTCTGTTTTATTTTTCTGGTTGTCTACTTCAGACACACCAATCATCCTTGCACAGGATTCTCTCTCTCTCATCTATTCCTCTTTACTTGTCAAAATCTTCTCGTTTTTCTGAATGTGTGGTGGTGACAATATCAATATCTTATTTATCATTAAATAATTTCATTTCAGCCTATTGATCCTTGCTCTAATGTATTAGTTCCCTCATTGTGTTGTTTGGTTCTCAATCTGTAGTCTTAGTTCAGCTGTTTCCTATTTTACCTTGTTTTATCATTTTGCCTTTGAGAACTTCAGGGTGTTTTTTTTTTTTTTTTTTTTTAACCACAAAACCCTACAGGGAAGTTTTTCTGATCTTTGAATTATATTTTCTTCCAGGTTGGGCTCTTCACTTGTCTTTTATATGCTTGTTATTATCTGTCTTTCCTTTTACTTCCTATATATGTATTTTTTACTCTAGGACATTTACATAATCATCACATCATTTATTTTCTTCTTGTGCTTGCTTAGCAGGGTGTTTGCCAAGATATTTGTTTGAGATATTATGGAAAAATTCTTTTTGTTTTGATAAATTCTTCTTGATTCTTTTCCCATGCTATTTAGGATATGCTATTATCCTCCCCAAGTTACACACACACACACACACACACACACACTGCAAGGATATACATTAATTCCCCCAAATGGTAAAATCTATATTTATATATTATGCAAATACAGAACTGTTTCTTACATTATTACACAGGACACAGAAGAATCAGGTAACTGACAGTACAGTCCTCCTAGGATCAAATTCTGACTCTGCTATTTACCAGCTGTAACTATGAGCAAGGTGCTTCTATGTTGAAATTTCAGCTTCCTAATCTATAAATTGGATCATAACAGGCCTACCCTTAGGTCTTATATTTGTCAGCTTTCTGTTGCTGTGACAACACACTCAAGAAAGTCAACTTAGAAGAGGAAAGATTCATTTTGTTTCATAGTTTCAGAGGTTTTAGTCCATAGTCACTTGGCTCAATTGTCTCTGGGCCATGGTGAGGCAGAACACCATGGCACAAAGCATATGGCGGAGCAGAGCTGCTTACCTCACTGTGGCCAGGAAGCAGAGGAAATGGGAGAAGGGCCCAGGGACAAAGGCACACCCCCTGTGACACATGTCTTCCAACTCGGCATTACCTCATAAAGCATTCATCACCTCCCACTAGCACTAGCAGTAGGGGGACCAAGCAGTCAACTCAGGAGCCTTTGGGGACACATTCCAGATCTAAACTATAGGAAGGCTCTTTTAGATAAGAAATGGATGTGAACATAGGAAGTCTTTAGTACAGTGCAGGGCATAAAGCAAGTACTTGGACATGTCACTTATTAGCAGTAGCAGTCTCCTTTTGGTAACCACCCCCCACCCCTGCTTTCAGCCTTTGAGCAGGAACCTTCATGAGTGTTGAACACTGAAGAGCTATCCACCTTCTGACAGCACACCTTGGCTAAACGAGAACTAAAAGGAGATCTAGAGTAAATGTTGGTCACTCTTACATTGCTGGTGGGAATAGAAATGGTACACTCTAGAAAACCGATAGGTACTTTTAAAAAAAAATTAATCATACAATTGACTCAAGCAGTTGCACTCTTGAGCATTTACTGCAGAGAAATGAAAACACAAAACCAGTACGTGATGGTCCATGGTAGCTTCATTTATAATAGAAAAAAAATGGAGTCAGTTCAGATGTCCTTCAACAGATAGCTGGTTAAACCTATTGCTGCATAGACATGTCATGGAATCTCTTCAGCAGTAAAAAGGATCAAGCTGCTCATATATGAAACAACTTGGGTGAATCTCCAGGGAATTATGCTGAGGTGGAAAAAATCCAGTCTCAAATGTTAGATGCTGTATGACCTATTTACACAACATTGAAAAGGCAAGATTTTACAAATGGAAAAGAAATGATTGCTAAGTATTAGAAATGGGGGAGGAGATAAGGGATGTGAGCATGGGTATAAAGGGACAATAGGGATCCTTACAGTGTTGGAACTATTCATTATCTTTACTGTGGTAGTGGACACACAACCTAAACAGGTGAGAAGATTGTGTATAACTTAGCTGGGCTTGATGGTGCCCACATGTAATCCCAGCTACTCCAGAGGCAGAGGCAGGAGGATCATCAAGTTTAATGTCAGCATGGGTGACATAATGAGACTCCACTTTTTAAAAACAGTACAGACAGAAGAGTTCATCCCAATTCTTTCTCTGCCTCCCCAAACTAAGTGTCTTTCTCTACTTTTGTGGTCTCAACAGATTCTTGAGCAGAGAATTCTGTAATCTCTAGTGAAAGGGAAAAAGTGTGAGAATACAATTCTCCTTCTCACTTGGTATCTGTGGAGGATCGTTTCCAGGAATGCTCTCAGATACCAAAATGCACAGATGCTCCAGTCTCACATAAAATGATGTAATTCTTCTGTATTATCTATGCACATCCTCTCTTAGACTTTAAATCATTTCTAGATCACATATAATATATAATACAATGTAAGTGCTATATAAATAGTTGTTATAGTGTATTGCTTAAGAAATAAAGATAAGGGAACAAAAGGCTGTCCATGTTCAGTATAGACTCATCTTTTCCCCAAGTATTTTTTGATCCGTGGGTGGTTGAATCCATGGATGCAGAACCCACAAATGTGAGGGCTAATTTCATATTACATTCTAACAACCTCCCACCCCAGTGAGGTGGATAGGGGCTCTGGCAAAGGATGTTCCACCAACTAAAGAAGGAAGGAGCAAGAAAAGAGTCTCTGAACATTTTTTTGAGCTAAGCAGTGATGTGATGTGTTTGTGTCATAGAAAGAATGACCCTGGTGAAATTGTGTTGAATAAAGTAGAAGAAATTGAATCAAGAAATTTGGGATAGACTCAAAGCTTTGGATACCACTTCGTGGTATGGTTTGGGGTAATAAATAGTTCCCTTGGTTTAATACCCTCCCTTTGGTCTTAGAGTCTGAAATCTGTGCATCAGTCAATCCTTATATTAAACTCTGGAGTGCTGCATTTGCAATGCACTTAATGCTATCCACGATTCTGACACATCTCATTTTGGACATCATTCCATTTAGCTCAAGTTTATTCATCTAGATTAAGGTTGGAGAATAAAAAAATGAATAAGAGTCTGACTCCAGTGGTTGAGAAGTGGCCCAGGAAATGACCAAAATATGTTGAGGTGCCCAGGAGGACAGGCGTGATGGGTTCTAGACCATCCAGGAAGCCACTTGAGGGCACTAGAGGACTAGGGGAGAACTTGGGAAGTGCTCTGCATGGTCTTACATGGGTTTTTTTCATTTTGTTTTGCTTTTGCATACCCAGAGGACTTTTATCACTGAGCCACATACCCAGCCCTTTATATTTTTTATTTAGAGAAAGGGGGTCTTGCTAAATGGCTTAAGTTCTCCCTAAGTTGCTGAGGTTGGTTTATAACTTGCACTCTTCATACCTTAGCCTCCCAAGTCACTGGGGTTACAGGTGTGCAGCATTCTTTGCATTTATTACTTCATTAAGTCTATGAGCTAAATGTTGTCATCATCATTTAGAGTCAAAGAATCTGAGACTCAGACAACTTCAGTAATTTGTCCAGCAGCACATAGTTAGAAGGTGGCAGTGCTGGATATGACTAGGACATGACTGCAGAACTGCTGAACTCCAACCCAGGGCTTCCCCACTGCACCATACTGGTGACTTTTTGTCGGTTAGTTTGGCTTTGCCAGAAATCTTATGGTTAGTGAAAATTAGTCCTGTGGACAAATGGGTGCAAATCCTGCACATTTTATAAATAGCAAAAGGTAAAAGCCGATTCCCCTCTGTTATGGTTTAGATGCGAGGTGTCCCCAAAAGCTCAAATGTGAGACAATACAGGAAGTTTCAGAGGAGAAATGATTGGGTTGTAAGTGTCTTAACCCAATCAGTGAATTAATCCCTGATTGAATTAATTGAAATGGTAGAGTGTGACTGGAGGAGATTGGAATTGGTTTTGGGGTATATATTTTGTATCTGGAGAGTGGAGTCTCTCTCTCTCTCTTTCTCTTTCTCTCTCTCTCTTTCTCTCTCTCTCTCTCCTTCCTGATGATGCCAGCTGCTTCCCTCTGCCATGCTCTTCTGCCATAATGTTCTGCCTCACCTCGATCCCTGAGGAATGGAGTGGCATTCTTATGGACTAAGACCTCTGAAACTGTGAGCTCTCAAATAAACCTTTCCTCCTCTACAATTGTGCTGGTTAGATCATTTAGTCACAGGAGCAAAAGAGCTGACTGAAATAGCCTCTCATGATCATTTGGTATCTCAGCTCCTTCTCTTCAAAGTTTTTGGAATCACCTTCATATTTGGCCACTACTTCCCCACTTTCCGTTCACTCTTCAGCCCACTCCCATCCACTTTCAAAGTAAACCAATACTTTTTGACATATGCCTGCATGTTAGAATCACTCAGGGGCATTTTTAAAATGTTGACATCTGGGCCAAATTCCATGAAATTGTAGTTTAATTGGTCTGGAGTGGGACTTCATCAAAAGCACAATGAGTAGTATACTAGGGCTTTAAGTACAAGAGTAACATGATTTGATTATAGTGACTTGAATTAGGATTGTAGCATTGGAGACAGAGATAAGTAAAGCATTTGAGAATGTTGTGGGGAGTTTTTTGTTTGTTTTTGTTTTGTTTTGTTATTGTGGTAGTGGTGCTAGGGATGGAACCCAGGGCTTCACACATGCTAGACAAGCACCCCACCACCGAGCTACATCCCCCTCTTTTTATTTCACTTTGAAACAGTGTCTTGCTAAGTTGCCTAGGCTGGCCTTGAACTTGCCACCCTCTTATCTCCAGAGTAGAGAGTGTTGACTCAACAAGATTCAGTGATTGATGTGGTGAGGATGGTTCACATGTCTCTGGCATGTGTGACTGGGTAGTGGGTGGGTCATGTACTGATGCAGAGCTCTGAGGAGGGAGCAGATAGGAGAAGAGGGAGATGGGGACCAGGAGCTCTGTTTTGCCATGTTACCTGGCACGTTTGTGCCTATACTCAAGTAGAGGTTGAAGCACAGAGTTGGATATTTTGATCTGGAGCTCAGAAGGTAGTCAGAGTGGCCAACATACAGATTATATATAAGGCCATGGGTGGATGAAATTGTCAGTAAAGAAAATAAAGAGAAGAGGGAACAGTAGCAGAGCCTGTAGGACTCCATCATGTGGAGATGAATAGAGAAGACAAAAGGCATCCAAAGGGTGCATAGCAGCACAGACATCAAGAGGAGAACTGGAGAAGCAAACAATCTGAATAGTGAGTCTCAGCCTGGCTGGACATAAGAATTAACTGGCACCTTCCTTGTCCCCATCCTGCCCGCACTATTAATCCATAGTGTCCTGGATTAAAGGCTGCCCTCTCTGAGCCTTCAATATAACCATAGTCCTGTTCACTCTCTCATCTGTCTGTACTTTCTCATCTTGGTAACAAATAGGATTTATAGCAATAAATTTATATGAATGATACTTATTTAAAGACAGTTTCTCTGTTAGGCTATAAACTCCATATGAAAGGGCAGGGACCATGTTATTTTGTTCACCTCTGTTTTTTCATGGCCTTGCACATACCTTGTGCTTAGTAGGTACTTAATAAATACTTGTTAAATCAATGCTTAGAAAAATTTTATTTAACCTTTACTAATTCATGTATGTAATTAGAAAATTTTAGTTACGCTAAAATGTTGTAATCCAGACATCATTTAACTTAATAATTTTTGAAAGTTTTTAAACTTGTTGATAAGTTTTAGGTTTTTTGGTCATTTATTATTCTTTGCTATACACTAGGTGCCTTTCATGTCTTATCTGGCTTATTCTTCTGGCTATGAAAGATCAGCATTATTATTTCCATTTTATGGATGAGAAAACTTATGATCAGAGTATGAACTAATTTTCTAAGGGCATGAGAAAATGCAAAGGATCAGGTTATCAAATCAGACTCTCATGTACCAGAGATCTTACACAGTAGCAAACTTCAGTAATAGTTTCAAGGATATTTACCCAGGAGGCACAGAGGGAGCAGGGAGATGTCTGGGACCAGCACAGCTCCCCAGCTCTCTTCCCGCAATGTTAGGACCAGTGCTGGCTGTGACTAACAAATAGAGTCTCTGGGGTGATGTGTTTAAGTACCCTAATTTACATAGAAGATAGCTGTTTCTTTCATGAAACATCCCATTCTATACTCTGTATAGATTGTATGACATTGTTCAGGGAAACAAATTCCATAAATCCATACATTTCAGATCTGAGTACCAGGTAATCAATCAGGTTTATCCTGCGAAAAGCATTCCAAAGATAAGGACTCTCCCAAAACAAATAGTATAAGTGTGTTTGCCTAGAGGTCTGTCATTATGTGCTTATGGGCTGTTTGACCAGATTATCTTTCTTCTTTCTTTCCCAGGGGTATTTCCTCAGTAAAGCAAGAGAACGTATTACAGGCCTGCTGCTTACCACTTCCTTTCCAGGGTGGCACAGTGAGTAAACGTCCTCGCTAAGATTCAAGTCCAGGTCTGTCTCACTTGCGAGTCTATTCTTTCCATTATACCATGGTCTCTTCAAACCTTAGGAGTTTGTTGATTTGAGATTTCACAAGTACATTAATTCTCTCAATGTATTTATGCTTTTATTTTTAGTGACTGTTGTCATCGTCTCTCAAACTACTATGACCCATTTTTCACAGGGTAGTTTCTATTGCTACTTTGCCCCAACAGCCTGATTCGTAGAAGAAAGTGATTAAAGCAGAAAGAAAGACATGATTTCAACTGGATATTGAAATGGGTGTTTCTTCTTTAATAGAGAGCTGGATAATAAGTATTATAATCACATAATAGTTTCAATAGATGAAAAAAATGATACTTTATTTATAAATGTGTCACAATACTGTGGTCTGTATGTGTTTCCCAAAATTCATGTGTCGAAAACTTACTTCCCAGCTCAACAGGGATGAGAGGTGGGGCTTAATGAGAGGTGTTTAGGTCATGAAGCTTCACCTAATAAATGGGTCAGTAATAAAAATAATAAAAGAGCCTGGGGGATTGGATTCTTTCTCTTTTGCTCTTCTGACATCTGAGGACCCATTTTTTTCCTTTCTTGTCCTACTGTCTTCCTCCATGTGAGGATGCAGCAAGAAGGTTCTCAATAGATACCAGGGGCTTAATTTTGGTCTTTTCTACCTCCAGAACTGTGAGAAAATAAATTTTTAAAAATAAATTATCCAGTCCATGTTATCCAGTTATAGCAGCACAAGTATATACTAAGACACACAATCATTCTTGAACTTGATTCTCAGGAAACAACAGAAATTCAACATACTTTATGGACAGCAGTGAGCTATGGATGGTTAGCACTAGCTTGTGAGAACAAGTCATGTGCCTACCTTCCAATGATTTCACACTGGCAGCTTGCAGTCGGCCATGTGGAAGAGGTCGCAGCACAAAAGTCATCAAATACTCAGACTGGGGCCTTTTCTTCCCTGAAAGTTGGTTGTTGAATGTTTACCAATTCATCAATATTTGTAGAAAGTCTTTTCAATTCCTGTATTCAGGATTAATTTAGTGCCGGAATTAAAAAGTCAAATAAAGCACCAACATAGTAATTACCACAAATCATTAGAGTTTAAATGTACTGGATTTTTTGGGAGGAGCAATAAAGAAACAATGCTCCTTTCTTCCCCTCCTGAATTTGGAACCAGCTGAATGACAGAGGATCAATATCTATACTTCATTACTAGTAAACCTAATTAGAGGTCACAGCATTGATCTGTGGCCAAACGGACTTCCTAATTCCTTGACCCTGAATGCAGTTCACACTGCGGTCATTAGCAGGACTGGACCATCACAGGCTATGAATTTCCTTCATACATGCTTCTTCCTGTATGTTGGAGCAGAGAATGTGTTTGTCCTGAGGTTGAGTCATTTTGAGTGACAGAGGAACTGAAAGAAAGAGATCAAGAGACAGAGGCTGCATCCTGACCCTCAGTTCCTGCTTCACTGTCTCCATCATACTCCTTGCAAAGGTCATTTCTTTTCCCTGGAGCAGGAATGATATCAGGTTGGGAGAGAGGAGGAAAGAAAGCTCATCTTCCAAACACTCAGAATAGGCAAAGTTTCTATTTTATGGGCTAAAGTAGGAACTTAAGATGTGGAACTGAATGGTTTGCCCTACAATATATTATGTTTTAAACCTCTTTCTTATTACTGAAAGACTTTGATTATATAGTGATAGGTCTTTTGCTCCATAATACTGCTGAATCAAACAGCTAAAGTGCAATGGAAGAAAAGCTTTTAAAGAATTGTTTGGGAAATGGTGGTGATCATGGTGGTTTATTTTACCTAAATAGGAGCTTACAATATATACTAGGCTATTTGGCTTCTTTTTCTTCTTTATAAAAACTCATTCACAAAGACTCTGCTTATATCTACCAATGTTAAAATATCAGACCCCTCTGAGCATTTTCATCAACGAGTTAATTCATTGAAAAAGAGATAATCAGACCAACCATTTAATTTAAATGACTTATTGTTTAGCTGAATTGGCTTGCTGCTTAAAAGAATTGACATCAGTTCTGATGGGTTTGCTAATCCAACAGCCCTGCAGAGCAGACAGTCTCTCTTTCTTTGTCCAGCCACAGCATAATAAATTTTTGGCCCCAACTCCAATTTCATGTAGAAATGTTTAGAATTATGCATAATACATTAATTAAAAAAAATTAACTATGATACATTATCCCTCGTACTAAGCATGGTATTTCCATTGGGGACCTGTGATGATTTCAGGCTTTCATGTAGCTCCTGGCTTTTTTTGTAAGGTGTAATCAGGTCAAAGTTTCAATGGATGATCTTTATATTTTATTTGTTTAAAAAAACAAAGAATGGATGAAACATTCTTTGAAAGGCTGATTTAGGGGGTCTCCAGATTCTGTCAAAATCCTGTCTAGGTTGGTGGTGACTTGTTCAGTGACTTCTACAAACTATTTTCCCATCCATAGGAAATGAGGTGGTCTTTCTCAGTGTTGCAGGGCTTCACAGCTGGTACTAAGTGGCACCATTGTTGGCAGACCCAGCAGAAGGTCAGGGAAAGGGTAGTCATCACTATGCTTCCATCTCTGTGCCCGGGTGAAGAAACACTGGCACACCATTGTGAGAAGGCTTGTTGTCCTGCACATGTGGCACCCAAGCAAACAGTACCAGGGCACCTCAGCTCTGTTGTGAACTGCCTGTCCTGTTCACAGTCTCCAGCCCAGACATCACTTAGGAAGATCAATGCGTTTTGTCCTTTGTTTGTTTGAGGGATTTCTTTTCAGGGAATGTCTCTCGCCCCAATCCCATTGAAAAAGTATCATATTGATTATAATTTGGGCAGAGATTATGATTACTATTGTTATTTTACTACAATAATCCTATTATAGAAAGCACCTGAATAGGTTGTTTACTGGGAATAAGAGACTATGGTTTGCATTTGACTTGCACCAAATTTGCATGTCATCCACTTATAATCATCAATGCTTCCTTCCACCATGATGTTTCTTTCCTCCAGAGATCTTTTTTTAAAAATATTTTTAAAGTTTTCAATGGATCTTTTATTATATTTATTTATACATAGTGCTGAGAATCAAACCCAGGGCCTCACACATGCAGCCAAGTGCTGTATCACTGAGCTACAACTCCAGGCCCCTCCAAAGATCTTGAGTACTTCTCATTACTCTTCCTTTGGCTCTGTCTTCTGCACTTAAAAAAAAAAAGTCATTTGTAAAATGGGTTCTGATTTATGTTTAAAACACTGACATTTCACAGATGATACAAAGATGAATAGACTATTTGTCTTAGTCCATTTTCTGTTGCTAATATCACAATGCCACTGATCGGATGAGTTATAAAGAACAGGTTTATTTTGGCTCATGGTTCTGGTTTGTTTGAGGAGTCACATCTGGTGATAGCCTTCTTGCCAGTGGAATTCTGAGGCAGTACAGGGCATTACATGATGAAAGACAGGGAGTATGTGAGAGCCCTAGCAAAACTGGCTCTTATGGAAGACTATTCACAAGGTCACCCATTAGCCCATCAATCCAATAATCACACAAATGGATTAACCCAGTGATGAGAGCAGATTCCCAACATCTGAAAGATCCTACTGTATCCTACCTTTTAATATCTCATAGTGGGGCTTACATTTCAGCAGGAGTTTTAGAGTGGTCAAACCATATTAAAACCATAGCACTACTGAAACCCCACCTTTTGGAGAGGAGTTTCAACTAGTATTGTTATCATTTATTGCAAGTTTATTAAATAAGATTTATTCACTTATTTATTTATTTAGTAAATTAGTTATTGTTTGTGCTGTTGCAGATGATTCCAGGGTCTCACACATGCTAGGCAAGGGCTCTGCCACTAAGCTACATCCCACCCCAACCCCCATTTTCCTTTGAGAGAGGGTTTTGCTAAATTGCCCAGGCTGGCCTGGAACTTACCATCCTCCTGCGTCAGTCTTCTGAGCAGTTGGGTTACAAGAATGAACCACCATGCCCAGCTTGTGAAGAAATTCTTAAATGGTTATAATTACTGGAAGTGGACTCCTCATTATTATCTAAATGATTGAAACTCTTTTGTTATTTTGTAGACCTCTGGTATCATTTTGAATTCTTATTTGTCAGTCATTCAACAAGTATTTTATGGACACCTGTCATGAACTTTGGGACCATGCTGGGTAATGAAAATACAAAATCCTTGTTTTTTACCTTTCTTTCTCAGATCTTTCCAAATGCACCTATGTGTCCTTCATACTGGATCCATTAGTTCCTCATTCTGTCTAGTTTGTTTCCCATGAGGATCCTGGGTAAATAAAGCCAAGGATGCATTTTCCTGCAGTTCATCTATCAAAGCAAGGGGAAATAATGACAGTGACATTTTTAAAGGGAAACACAGCATATATCCCTGATATGAGGACAGAAGTTCTCTTCAGTGTGTGAAAAATCCCTTTCCTTTTGTAGGTTGCCTAATTCACATAATATCTGACGCCTTCAATTATGAAAACAATTCTGTCTAGGAACAGTATTTTGGAAGTCAGTCCACTGTTAAATGAATTGAATCACTTAGAATAATGAGGGCAAAATAAAAAGGAAAAGATTGATTTTAAATTCAAAAATGTTTTCTGACTAGGTACAGTGGTGCGCAACTTGGAAGGCTGAGACAGGAGGATCATAAGTTCAAGGTCAGCCTCAGCAACTTTGTGAGACCCTGTCTCAAAGCTTCGTGGTAGAGCTTCCCTGAGTTTGATTCCCAGTAACAACCCCCTAATTTTTTCCTCCACAATTACAAATATGTGTTTTTGTTTTCAGGATAATGAAAAGGTACCAAAGAGAAAGAAAATATGCACATAACACAAATCAACACATATCTGTTTTGCCAGATATGAAGAAAATATGAACTTAATAATGCTACTTTGGTCATATTATTATCCAATTACTCTATTTGAAAATTGGGTAATATTTTCAAATTGTCAGGATACTTAAAGGAATGTTATTGCATATTTAGATGTGGGTGTGTTTTATTTTAATTTTTTGATACTGGGGATCATATCTAAGGATATTTACCATTGAACTACATCCCTAGCTCTTTTTTAATTTTTGAGTTTAAGATAGGGTCTTGCTGAGTTGTTTATGTCCTCACTACATTGCTGAGGCTGGCCTTGAATCTGTGATCCTCCTGCTTCAGCTTCCCAAATTTCTTGGATTACAGTCATGCACCACGGTGCCTACCTAGATGTAGGTATGTTATTTAAAATAAAAAAGGGATCTAAAGCCAAATTTTCCTAATTCATTTTACCAACAATCATCACATGTGAGTAAATATGTGTGAGAAGAGTTCAGAAATCCTCTTCCTAGTTAGGGTTACTGCTCCTTTACCTGCAATTAAACATCTACAGAGCTCTCTTTATTTATAAGCTAAAATGCTCAGAATGAGCAAGCCATTGCTCTTTGGAATATGTGCCTCTCTTCTTTAATCCTTTTGGCAGTTTTAAACTAGGTTTTAAATTCTTTGACTTGCCTGTCATGTAGAGGGCATCTATGTTCCCTCTTGCATCTGGGTAGATTTGTGACTCCTCCACCAGTGGAGCAGCATGTAGATAGTGTTCTGTGATGTCTGTGCTGCGTCACAATTGCTATGCAGCTTCTACCTTGTCTTTTGGAGGCCTGAGCAGCCACTACCCTGTGACCACTGTGTGTGAGAGCTGTCACGTAGGTGCTCTGGTGGGCAATCCCAGCTGAGCCCAGCCTTCAAGACATTAAATGCGTAGTGTTAAATGTTGTCAAAATTGCTTACTAATACTATATCTCTATTACCTTATGGCTTAAATTGGCTTTATTAACTATTTTGGAAACTTTTTCACCAGTAAGGAATCACATGTGACTTTTGAGAACCTGAAAACTAATATATGAATTAATTTCTGGTGTTCAACACTTGTTAATTGGGAACAGTCTGTATTGAAATAAACTCCTCTCCACAGGTCAGTGCTGTGTTACCTGAAGTGGGCATGGCTGCAGAGAGGCTGGCAAGGCAAATTCCATCAGTCCCTCTTATGCAGGGTTCTCACCTCCCACACCCTACTCTGCGTCAGTGTGGGGGCCTCATGGGACCACCCTCAGATGCTCAGTCTCTTCCATTATGCTTGCCACACTTTGCCTTAAATTGTTTTTCTTTCTACTTTATTTTTTTCTTGATTCTACTAAACTATAAGCTCCTTGAAAGTGGGGGCTATGTTTCGTTAATTTTCAGTCACTTGACATGCTGTCTTACAAGACAGAAGAATATTGGTTGACTAAAGGATGTTTCTTTCCTATCTTAACTACAGTAGACAGTGGATGATGATTTGGCCCAAAATTCCCAGCCTGAGGACCTTCCTTTCTCTTTTTCTTCATACTTAGAATCAAAGAATATTAGAGGTGGCTGGGAACTTAGAGATCATGTGCAGTTGGAAGAACTGAGAACAGGGTCTGCCTCATGAATGTGAAAGTTGGGATAGGAGCCCACGTCTCCTGACGCCAGGACAGAGCTGCTTCCACCAAAATCAGTAGCTTCTTCACATTGTTGATGTACCTGTTACCTCCACTGCCTCCATGCCTCAATATTTTTCCCATCAATTATTGAGATAACTTTCAATTTTTGTAGTTACAAGATTTTAACAACTCATTTCCAAATAAAGACTTGAAAGGAAGAATGCTTCCATCAAAAACCTAGTTTTTCCAAATAAAAAAAAAAATCTTTAAAAACTAGTTTTTCTGGACTGGGTTATAGCTCAGTTGGTAGAGTGCTTGCCTCACAAGCACAAGGCCCTGGGTTCAATCCCCAGCACCACAAAACCAAACAAAACAAAAAACAAGCTAGTTTTCCTAAGGTTTTTCAGTTCCATTTCATACACATTCAGTGATTCAGTTTTAATATTAGTATTGCAGAAGGTTGCTTCATGATCTCTTTTGTTACATTATTATTAATTTCTTTGTAATATACTTGACATTATTATTTGCTTTCATTCCTTACTCAAAATGTTTACTTTTGTTTTGCATATATCATTCATTCACTCATTCAACAAGCAAAAACTTGTTGGGGCACATGTGTGTATTGTCCTAGGAACTGGAAATAGGTGCAAAATGAGACCAGCATGGTCCTTGTCTTCACAGTTTAGCCTTCTGTTGGCTGTCTTGGTTCCACCTTTCCTCTGCCCCATCTTTTTTCCAACTTGAAATTCCCTGGGATTTGGATCACTTTTTCCATTTCATCATATTTTGCCTTAAGTCCCGGGACTCAGCATTTGTTTCTACTTACAGCCAGTTCTCCTTTCTCCTCCTTTCCCAGCACTCAGGACTCTGCCATTCATACACAGTGCTTGATCGTATCCCTGTTGCTTCATGCAAGGCCATTCCCAAACTCTTCTCACCACTACCACTGTATCCAGAATACATATGGATATACATGAAGGCAATTCAGAATATGAAAGGGTTCTAAAAAGTACACTCAAAAGAGCTTTTTTTTAAAGTTATAAGCACACATTTGAAAATTCAGATGTGTGAAATTCCAACCTCTTTCCCTCCATAGAGAAAATCATATTTCTAAGTCTGTTGTGATCTCTTTAGATATACATTCTGTGCTTACATGAATAAGAATCCCATCAATTTCTGTGGGAAAATCAGAAAGAAAAAGTAAAAGCCAAAGAGCAAAAAGAAACAAGCAAATCATGCATAAGAATAATGAAAGGTGATACAGCTCTCCAGCCATGGCTGACCACTCACTTTGTGCCAGGCACTGTTCTGAACACTTTATGAGAATCAGTCATTTAATCTGCCTATCAACCCCAGAGTTAGGTACTATTATTATCCCCTTTTTATACATGAAGACATTGAAGTAACTTGACCAGGATTACAAAGTTGGTGAAATCTGATCTAAATCCTGATCTTCGGTTTCAAGAGCCAACATACTTAACCCCACTATTGGCTGGTTTAAAATTCTTAAGACAGTCATAAAAGTTAGAGCAACAAAAAGTATGATATCAGCACAGGAATAGATAAGTAGATCACTGAAACAGAATAGGGTCCAGAAATAGATTCATGGTAGAAGGTGAATTACAATTCGTGGGAAAGCATGGGATGGTTAATAAACAATGCTAGCATAATGTGATAAGTCTTCAGAATAACCAAAGTTAGATTCTTTATTGAGATCATATTTTAAAATCTAGATGGGTGAAAGGTCTACAATCTAAAAACAAAAATTAAAATGAGAAAAAGATCAAGAGAAACTCAAATGTCATAAAGAAAATGACAAGCTTAGTCAAATGGTGGTTCCATTCTGAGTTTTCTAAGGAATCTCCATACTGCTTTCCAGAGTGGCTGCACCAATTTGCAACCCCACCTGCAATGTATGAGTGTACCTTTTTCCCCACATCCTCGCCAACACCTGTTGTTGCTTGTATTCTTGATAATAGACATTCTAATTGGAGTGAGATGATATCTTAGGGTAGTTTTGATTTGCATTTCTCTTATTACTAGAGATGTTGAACATTTTTTCATATACCTGTTGATTGCTTATAGATCCTCTTCTGTGAAGTGTCTTCTCATTTCCTTAGCCCATTTATTGATTGGGTTATTTGTATTCTTGGGGTAAAGTTTTTTGAGTTCTTAATATATTCTGGAAATTAGTGCTCTATCTGTTGTGTGTGTGGCAAAGATTTTCTCCCATTTTGTAGGCTCTCTCTTCACATTGATGACTATTTCCTTTGCTGAGAAAAAAACTTTTTAGTTTGAATCTATTCCAGTTATTGATTCCTGCTTTTATTTCTTGTGCTTTGGGAGTCATGTTAAGAAAGACTGGTCCTAGGCCGATATGATGAAGATTTGGACCTACTTTTTCTTCTATTAGGTGCAGAGTCTCTGGCCTAATTCCTAGGTCTTTGATCCATTTTGAGTTGAGTTTTGTGCAGGGTGAAAGATAGGGGTTTAGTTTCATTTTGCTGCATATGGATTTCCAGTTTTCCCAGCACCATTTGTTGAAGAGGCTATCTTTTCGCCATTGTATGTTTTTGGCTCCTTTGTCAAGTATGAGATACCTGTATTTATGTGGGTTTGTCTCTGTGTCCTCTATTCTGTACCATTGATCTACCTGTCTATTTTGGTGCCAATACCATTCTGTTTTTGTTACTACTGCTCTGTAGTATTGTGATACCCCCTGCTTCACTCTTCTTGCTAAGAATTGTTTTGGCTATTCTGGGTCTCTTATTATATAACAATGTGAAAATGAAACAAAAAATAAAAAGAAAAATTATTGTTTTATCAAAAGAAAAATATTTTTATTACAAATGAGAAAAAAGAGACTTTATACAAAATGGCAAGACAAAAAGTGTATTAAGAAAATGAGCAAAGTATATAAAGAGGAAATTCACAGAATAGGGATTCGAAATGCCCAACAAATATAAGCAAAGTTATTCAACCTCCCAAGTAGCCAGGAAATTTTTAATTGTATCATTTTTCAGCCATCGGATTTTTCACTGGCTAGAGAGACTAACGTGTTTAATAAATAAATCTGACTAAGACATGCGCCCTCATGCAGTGATGGTGTATGAATGACTAAAAGCTTTTTGAAAGAAAATTGATATCATCTATTAAGACTTAAAGTTCACTAGCATTTGACTCAGCAAATTTATACTTAGAATTCCATCACACACACACATACACACACACACACACACACACATACACACACACACTTAAAAGTTAGGGTACACATAAATTCTATATCCTACAATTAATGTTATATGGGAGGGAGGGAAAGGAAAGGGATGAAAATAAGCTGAATGTTCTATGACAGGGAAATGATTGGATGAATTCAACAGTATATAGTATTATGCAGTTATTTAAAAAATGTATCAGATCTGTATTCATTGATCAAGAGAGTAGCCTTGGGTAGATTGTTAAATAAAATTTAAAAAGAAAGTTGTAGAATAATACAAATCATGTATTTCCATGTTTGCCAAAGTGAGGCAAACTAAAAGCAAGCAAATAAAATCCTTATCCCTGTGCAATGTTTGATGGACAGCTTGTGGAAGAATACTGTTACCTAGAATACTTCCTGGAAGGGGCATGGAAGAATGGGGAGGGGAGAAGGTAATGGATACCTCAGACTGTTTCATTAAATGCTTTGGTTTTGTAATACATCACAACGAGGGCATACTTCTTTTGTAAGTTAATTTTTTAAAAAATGCCTCTTCAGCACTCCAAGTACACCATTGTGTATTCTTCATCTGACTATCTTTCCTCATACCTTGGAACACAACTTACATTTTGTCATTATTCCTGTCTCCACTGAAGACAGATATTTCCACCTCTCCATGCCCAGCTCCAGAGTTACCTCTTAGAAAGCTTTTTCTGACTTGCTCAGTAAGTAATCTTTGTACCCAGATGATTTGTTGCTATTAATGTAGCACAATCAGAGTTAACTGTGTCATATATTGGCTTGTCTGCCCACCCTTTGCAAAAATGTAAACCTTTTAAGGGTAGAGACTGCTTCACCTATTCAGTAATCTCTGTGCCTGGCACAGAGTCAGTGCGTAATAAATGTTTGGGGAGGGGAGAAGCTAAGTCTTGAAGGAGAGACTTACCTTGTATGGTGTAGTTCATGAGCCTATTTGTGGTGTGTTCAAAAATATCTTTGTTAGTCAGCACCTTTAAAAAAATCTGATGATTAAGGAAATTATAAACACTTTTCTGCTGAATCTTAGTGGAAAAAAAAATCCTAGGATGGTTATATTTAAATTAGCCTTGAAAGGTTAAGTACTTATATCAAGTATTCACATTTGTAATAAAAATAGATCCCCCCTCCATTGCTGCATTCCCTCCTTGACCTGCCAAATACATATAAATATTGTTCACAGATATAAAGAACAGGGATGGGGTGTGGCAGGAGATAATGTCATACTCACCTTTTCAAGGTCTAGTTTTTTTGATTTTGCTAATGGAAGTACCATTTTTAAAAATGTTGCCAAAATAATGCCTAATCATTGTAAAAAATACATAGAATACAGAAATTCATTTAAAAAGAAAGTAAAAATCACTTGAAAACTTATTATCTGATAATATAGTTAGCATTTGCCAATGCATATTCTTTTAGTTTATTTTCTGTGCCCACACTCACAAATATTTTTACAATGAAGGTTCATATTAATCATGCTATTTTATTTTTTTTTTTTATTTATTTATTTTTTATTTTTATTTTTTGTGGTGCTGGGGTTTGAACCCGGGGCCTTGTGCTTGCAAGGCAGGCACTCTACCAACTGAGCTATATCCCCAGCCCAAATCATGCTATTTTACAACCTGAATTTTTTTTTCATTTAAAATAAACCTTGTAGTTTTCTACATTAATAAATATAGATCTGCATCAGAATTTGTAATGGTATTTCCTCTCTGGATGTACTGTAAGTTATTAAACCAATGTCCTACCGATAGACATTTAAGTTACTTCTAGCTTTTCATTGGTATAAAAGTATTTTGGAATTACTATCTTGTTTTCTACATTTGACCAAATTTTTTTCACCTAGGAAAAAATTCCAAATTGTGGAATCCTTGTAGAAGCAACAATAGAGAGGTTGGAATTAAGGCAAGAGATCCTGAATACCTATGTTGGAATTCATAGTAGGTCTTTTAATAGCTGAGGGATCTTAGGAAAACTTCTCTAACTTCTCTGATCCTCAGTCCCCGATCTATAAAAGTGGGGGAAAACATAGTGCCTACTTCATAGGATTGTCATGAGAATGGATGGATACACGTAAACCCCTTAGAGCAGTGCTGGTACACTAAGCGCTAAGTGTTAGACACTAGCTTAAGACTTTAGAATGAAAGTAATAAAGGAGAAAAGGTTATTAAATGAGCTGATTAGGCCAGGCGTGGTGGTGCACGCCTGTAATCCAAGCGACTTGGGAGGCTGAGTCAGGAGGATCGCGAGTTCAAAGCCAGCCTCAGCAACTTAACGAGGCACTAAGCAACTCAGTGAGACCCTGTCTCTAAATAAAATACAAAATAGGGCTGGAGGATGTGGTTCAGTGGCAGAGTATCCCTGAGTTCAATCCCGGTTCCAAAAAAAAAAAAAAAGGACATGAGCTGATTAGTAGCATATTCATGAATTAGAGAATTGAAACAGAAGTGGCCATAGGAATCGATATCAAAGGATGTTTATCTGTAGTGTTCATTTGGCATAGTGGAAAAACTCTGCCTTTGTTTTCCAGGAAACAGTTGTTCTTGGCTCCACTTTAGAGGATGCACATGGCTCAGAGCATGATGAGACTGATTTTGGCAAGTGGATGAAGCACTGGAGTTTTCAGTCTTTGGCCTGATTTTTGAAAAACAATGGCAGTAAGGTCATTGACTAAAATATCCTGATACAGCACAAGAAAATGATTGTTGGGAGTGTTGAGTGTGATTTTTGACTCTTGAACAAATTTTTTTGTTCCATTCATGAAAGTAGCAAGATTTTTAACAAAAATTATGTAGTGTTTTCAATTTTTGAAGAGCTTAAGGTTTGCATAATTTTATATACTGTTGAATAAACTATTAGAGCCATATTTAATCCACATGTATATATCTATGTATGCTGCACCATTAGTGGTCCAAGGGATTTATATAACAATGATAACAATAATTCTGCATGCTTGTATAATGCTTAAAATTGTTTTACCAAACTTTCAGGTTTAGAGGAGTGGTTCTGTTTTGTTTTCCATCATGTGCCTTGACTAATTACTACTCTTGAGGGAAAAAATTGTAAGAAATTGAAACGTCAAGCGTATTTCACATCAGGCTAAAGAAAATATGTAGTGTGATTTTGGAGAAAATGCATAGGAAAGGAATATAAAATTAATCCCTGTTGAAATATTAATTTTGCAATAACATGAACTATGGAAGAAATCATGTGAACATTTGATACCATTAAAATTCATCTGTTTCTGCAGGACACAAAGTATCCGAATCCATTGCAGAAGAGGAGGAATATGATTATTTTTAGATTGACCATAAAATGCTCTCTGTGCATTATTTTTATCTGTAAAATCTCTCAGGAAGACACAAATTCCTTTTCTACCACCTGAAACAAAAACCTCATAGACTTATTCATTGCACAAACCATGGGATTCCAGGTGGTGGTGCTATTTTCATGGAGGAAAACATTTTATAAATCTTTTTCTAAGAGATGTTATTATAATTACTCTTTTATCTGAAAATTAAACTCAATATGGCAAAGCAATATAATATAATTCCTATTAGACTTTTAAATATTGCTATTTTAAAATTTGGGATTATTTTACTCTACAGTGATTCATGAGCAGTGTACTTAGCAAAAAGATAATGGTACATTTATCGATGGTGGGTAGTAATGCAAAAGTATAGAGCACTGCTGGGAGAGGGGGCACACACCCGTAATCCCAGATACATCGGAGGCTGAGGCAGGAGGATTGCAAGTTTGAGACCAGGCTGAGCAATTTAGTGAGACCCTGTTTCAAAATAAAATAAAATAAAATTTTTAAAATGGATGGTGATGTAGCTCAGTGGTAGAGCACCTGGAGGCTCAATCCCTTGTGTGGGGGGAAAAGCACAAATCACCAGTCTTTGTATTTGAACACCAGAATGTCCAGAGAATGCCCTTATCTTTGCAAAACACAGTGCTGTGTTTATAAAGATATAAAAACCTGTAGAAAAGGAGTAAAATTCAAAACAAACCATTACTAAGGAGGTTAAAATGGAAACACTATTCAGATTCAAACAAGGAGCAAACCGCTAAACCATGCCATATATAACCACCACCAGCTCTGCTTTTATTTTAAATAATGTTTTGTTGTGGTTTTGTTTTTCTGGTTTGGTTTCCTTGGTGTGAAAGTCATAAATAGAGAAAAGTAAATGCTTACATATTTTTATTCCCAGAAGTCACTTTCTAAGAGATAACATTTCTTTCTTTCTAGAAAATTTCCTTTATAGAAATAATGCCCAAATATCTGCATGTGGCTCTCTGAGTACCTGTAGATGCTTAAGAAGAAAATACAACCACATATTTACTTAAATAAGATAAAAGTCACATTTCAGGTGAAGGTCTGCAGCAGTCCTGTGAACCTGGGCAGGGATTGCTTCTAGTGTGGAAATTTCCCCCCCTGGCAGAAGCCTATATTAAAATGATTGAATGAATCTCTCACTGTATGAAAATCATTCCTTGTCTGAAGATTAGATAGCTCATGTCACCTCTCCTCAATCAAAATGTCTAGAAAGGTTTTGAATTACGTTCTCTTTTCAGAGGAATAGACAGCACAGTGGACTCAGAAAGGAATCCAAAGGCTGGGATTCTAGAATCCATCAGCCACTCACTTTTGACCTTGGGCAAATTGCTTTACTTCCCTAAGCTGTTCTTCATAAATAACTGAAAGAGTTGGTACTAGACTATAGATGACCTCTTAGGCCACATTCAAAAATATAACTACAACTTTAAATCAAAGAGATTTATAAAGACAGAAACATACACTAGTACATACATATATTTAAAACAATAAGTACAAAGCATTATCTCACATAACAGTCAGGGGATAGTTTGGTTTGGGGTTGGTTAATTGGCAGCCCGGTGACATCATTGAGGATGCTGATGTTTCAATCTCTCTGCTTTGTCATCTTCACAATCTTGGATTTTGTCCTTAGGCTTGTCTCCATGTGGTTACAAGATGACACTGCTACTCTGGGTGCCACATGTTAGCACATCAAATAGAATAAAGAGGAGCCATTCCACTTTGTGGCCTCATGTTAATAGCAAGGGGCATCTTTCCCTGAAGTGCTCCCACTTCTACCCCAGCAGACCCATTTTCATATCTTATGTATCATAAACCAGAATAAAATATCATAGGCCCATGATTGTCTTATGCTAATGAAAATTCACCCTCTGGAGGTAGGAGGTATCCGTATACCCCTATCTCATTAAAATTACGGTTCTTTTAGCAAGAAAGAATGGGAGGAGGGGGTGACTGTTGAGTAGGCAACCAAGAGTCTGCACACTGCTTAAGAGTAATCATTTGATATCACCATGCCCATGGGTTAGAATCTGAAATACACTGTATGAATGCTAACACCCTGGACTCATAATAGATTTCATTAATCAATAATGAGTGAGTCAGCTATTCAACATCACATGGGAGAAGGACCTGAAGTGGTAAAGGGTAGAAGTATGTTGAGAAGTAACATATTTCTATGTAGATTCATGTTTTTTCTTTCAGAGTAGTACTTTGCATAAAGTAGACTCAGTACATATTTGTTGAGTAACATTGAACTTAGGGTACAGCATGATGAGAAACACTTGGTAAACATCAAAGCAAAAGAAATAGAAATAGAAAAATTGTTGTAGCAGAATGTCAAGGAATGACCAGCCAGATGGAATAGAAGATGTTTTTCTAAAGCAGAATTACAAAACCAAACCTAAGGAATGATGTTACAGAAAGGCTGAAGAGAGTTGAGTACTTTTTTTTAACTTCCCTTGTTAATCAGTTTTGTCTCTTGAGAGGCTCTGAAGGTCACCCTGGGCTGAATTCTGAATAACAAAAAGCAATCTATTTTGTTAAGGTGGTAGAGCAGGAACTTTGTGGGAAAGAAGTTACATAGTCTCAGGTTTTTATTTTCAAATAAGAAATTGCTAAGCATGGTCAGAATGCTTAGCATTGAGGAAAGAAGATTTCAAAAGTTCAGTCAAAAATTAATCATCTAGCATGTGTCAAAAGTGTCTGATAAGGGTCTAGGGCTGTGGCTCAGTGGTAGAGCGCTTGCCTGACACGTGTAAGGCACCAGATTCGATCTTCAACACCACATAAAAATAAATAAATAAAATAGAGTTATTATCTACAACTTAAAAAAATATATATCCAATAATGTGAAATGCTCTTCAGGAGTGTTCAAACTTGAGTTTTACAGAAGGGTGTCAAACTGGTGCTTTATAGGAATACCCAGGGCCAATGATTGGGGTGGGTTAAGTGGAATCAAGTCCACCAAAAGACAGCTACAGGGGCAGGCTCCTGTCCAGCAACAGGGACTCATGGAAAGAAGAAAATAAAGAGCACACTTATTGCTCAGAATCTAAGTGAAGTTAGACTTCACTTAGTCCAAGTATTCACAGAATGAGATATGTATACAGAAGGAAAACTAAGCTTCTTTGAAGAGCAATTCTTCAGAGAAGAAAGCTTGAACAAGTATAAGACCTCTTGGTCTGCAGCAAAGAATCATCAAAACTTGAGCTTTGGAGTTATATTGGAGTTTGTCCCCCCTCCCAGTCGTAAAACGCTTTGACTTTGTTGTGAGACACTGTATAAAGAACCATGAAAACAAGGTTATTCCATCATCATTACATAACTGTCTTCACAGCTTCCTCATCTTACCAATTAGAGTAGGACGAAAACAAATAGGCCAGGCTAACTGGCGTCACGTTACCCTGCCAAAACTCAGCCGACCTCTTCCCCAGTTCCCAAGTCGTTTGTGTGACAACACTTAAAATATAATCTGTAGTAGATCATAGACCTAAACGTGAGAAAGAACCCACAGAGGAAAACGGCAGTCCATCTTTGTAACTTTGGGTTAGGTGATGATCTCTCACATTTGGCACCACCAGCAAAAGTGAAAGAGAAGATTGATAAATTGAACTAAATAAAAAGTAAAAATGTCTGTGTTTCAAAGGACACTATCAGTATGGTGAAAAGACGTCCACAGACTGGGAGAAAATATTTGCACACTACATATCTGGTAAGATACTGGTGTCATAAAGAGCCTTATAATACAATAATTTAAAAGGCCAATTTAAAAGAGGTAAACAATTTGAATAAATATTTCTCCAAAGAAGATATATGAATGGTTAATAAGGATATTGAACAATCTCAAAATCAGTCATAAGGGAAATGCAAATCAAAACTACCTTGAGATACTACTTCAAATCCACTAATACATAGAAAATTTGAAAATAACAGCGGTTGGCTAGGACATGGAGAAACTGGAACCTTTGTACATTGCTGTTGGGAGTGTAAAATGGCACATCAACTTTGGAAAACAGTTTGCCAGTTCCTCAAATGTTTAAACATAGAGTTCCCATATGAATCAGCAGTTCCACTTCTAGGTATCGTTCTAAGAGAAAGGAAAGCACATGTCCACACAAAGAATTGTCCCAAAGTGGAAACAATCCAAATGTCCATGCAATGTAAAATTATTTGGCTATGAAAGGAATGAAATACTGATGCATGCTGTAAGATGGATGAACCTCGAAGGCATCAACTTTCATTCATGCCAAGAGGAAGAAGCCAGTCACAAAAGACTACACACTGAATGATAGCATTTATATGAGATGTCCAGAATAGGCAAATTTCAAAAGAGAGAATATAAGTTGTGGTTGCTAAAGTCCAGAGGATGGGGTGGAAATTGACTGCTAATGGGTTCAAGGTTTCTTTTTGGGATGATGAAATATTTTTAAATTAGATTATGGTGGTGGTTGTGCAACAACTTCACTAATTTAGCTACAGTAAACATTATTTTCACTTTTGTCCTACTTTTCTGTACCTCTCTTATTCTTTCAGAGCCTTATTGGTTGCCTCTTCATGCTGTTGGTTTTAATTTCCTTAAGAGAAAGGGAAAATGAAGGATGAGGCCTCTGCTACTCTCAGGTTGTTTGGGGGATTTTTGTTTTGTTTTATTTGGCAGTGCTGGGAATTGAACTCAGGGCCCTAAACATGCAAGGCAAGTGCTCTCAGATGTACCACTGAGCTACATCTACGGCCTTTTCATTAATTTTAATTTTCACTAAATTGCTCAGGCCGACCTTGAACTTTTGACTCTTCTGCCTCATTCTCCCAGGATGCTGGAACTTCAGATGTACCCCACAATGCCTGGCATTTTTTGTTGTTTATTTTAAACCATGTTTAGGGTACTCAGGAAATTATGAATCTTGAGAGAAAAAAAAATAAAGTATGTTTAACTAAAACATTTAGATCCTTGACTTAGTCTTTGCACTACTAACTTCAGTTTCAAATGCTATTTAAAACACAGGATATGGAGCTGGGGATATAACTCAGTGGTAGAGTGCTTACTTAGGATGCTCAAGGCCCTGATCCTATCACCAGTATGGGACAGGGAGAAAACTAGGATGTGAAACTAGGAAAACTAATACTGTATTCGAGTGTCAGTTCTGGCACATCTTCTCGATATTCTTCTTCATCTGAGAACCTCCATTTCTTTATCAAAAAATTGAAGATAGTATGTGTTCTGTGGTAATGAAACATAACAGTAACCTGAAAGTACTTGATGAATCAAAGAAGTACTAAGAACTTGCTATTTATCTTACTAAATAACGCCTCCATCAGACCTTAAGTAGGCAGGATAAAATAGGTAGTAGGAGAACATCAGAAAAGACAGGTGGGCTGGACGTGGTGTCGCAAGTTCAGGGTCAGTCTCAGCAACCTAGTGGGACCCTACCTCAAAATAAAAAGGGCTGGGGATATAGTTCAGTGGTCAAGCTCCCCTGGGTTTAATCCCCAGTACCACACACAACCAACTGAGGTGACCAAGATGGGTAGAGAGGAAGTTGACACAAGCTCCTGTTCTTCTGTTTGAAAATCACTGCCCTCAATTCCTTAGAATTCCTAAAACCAAGATTTTCTCCACATCAAATCCAGAATCTCTGCTTTCCTCTTAGTGTAGAAGCTAACCATAAGAATCACCATGATGTTCCCCATTTTATAACTGGTTATGGAGGCTGAGGGATGGCCACTGATTCTCAGTAAACAGGATTCTAGAAATCTATATTAATTTTCCCTAGAAGTTCATCAGAGTGATAGATTTACGTGTATCTTCCCCTCTGTGTGCAAGAACTTGGAGTTAGCTAAATTCGAATCTGAAAATATCTTCTTTGGGAGAGGACTGTGTAGTCTATGTCCCCCATACACACCTGTGATGAAAAACTGGATAGAATCATAAATACTTCAAAGAATCTAAAAGCCACATAGGCTGGAGTCCCAACCAGAGTCCCCACCAGGATCACTCTCCTTAAAGGATTCTCACACTCTTCTTTCCTCTAGGGAATAGAATTTCTCAGCCACTTCAGCCCAAGAGTACTGTGGGTACATGTGCTCACTTTGGGGCATCATGCTAAGAAGTCAAATTGTAATACCACAAATGCAGCAATAGAGACATTTCCTTCTCATGCGCTTTCACTTAGCTTATAACAGGTGGTCTTGGCTAAAATTGGAGTTCAGTATTTTATTTCTTGGTTACAATAATTCTTTCCCACAATGATGGCTTCACACTAGTGAAGCTGTATCACAACAGTGCTGCCTGTCTACAGATTTTTTTTTCTTTTTTCTTTTCTTTTTTTTAAAATCTGGGCAATCACTGTGTTTTAGAGAGGTGAGAGTATTTATTTTCCTCCATTTTCATTCTTCAGGGATTGTTCTATTGCACAGAATTCAACACGGTTTATCCAGCAGTCATTACAGTTCTTGGGTTCAAATAAAAGAGTTTGGTTCAGCCTTTCCTATATTTAAATGAAGGCATCTTGTGCTGGTCAGGATTTGAGAAAGGAGTGAACTTAATTAAACCAGGATAAGGGTAAAAGACTGGACACCATCTGGGTCTATTTTCCGCTGCCTGAGCCAGATTGTTACTGACCCAAAGCCACCAGCTTTTGTGTGGATGTGCAATATGAATATAGTGAGCTCAACCCATTCTCAGCTGACAGGCTCTCAGACTCTAGACGTGCACCAGCAGTAATTCCCAGATTTAGATTTCATGGAGAAGTACAATTAAAAATAAAAGAAGGGCTGGGTTTGTAGCTCCGTGGTAGAGTGCCTGCTTAGCCTGTACAGGGTCCTGGCTCCATCCCCAGCATCACAGGGGGAGAAAGTATGGAGACAGATAAAAGCTTTAAAAAAAACTTAGGATAAAGGTCAACTCTTTAAATGGAATAACTTCAAGTACATGGGGGGAAAAATAATTCACTTCCATGTCTGAATTTTCTCATATCCCCTGACCAATGAAAAGTGTGTCTTGAATCAGCACTAGACACGTGTGTTTGAGAACCACTGTTCCAGTCAGTGGTAGTCTATAACTATTCAATCTCAAATCCCTGTTGGACATTTATCTATTTATCTATTGTGTGGGGTGGGGTGGGGTGGGGGTGTTTACAGGAGATCAAACCCAGAGGTGCTTTACCCCTGAGCTACATCTCCAGTCGTTTTGTTTTTTATTTTGAGACAAGGTCATACTGGTGACCAGGCTGGCATTGAACTTGCAATCCTCCTGCCTCAGCCTCCCCAGCCCCTGAGAGGACAGGCATGTGCCACGGTGCCCAGCCCCAATGGATATTTATAGAGTAAATACCATGCGGGAACAAAATGAAAAAATGTTCTCTATTTTAAATATACCAGTATGACCAATTAGTTAAAACAATTCACCATTAGTGTCTCACTTCAGTTTACTTTTCTGTCAAATAATTTGTGCAATTCTAATTATTCAAATAGCTATTTTTTTAGTTTTGGTTTTCTCTCAAAAATCTAACCCTGTGATGAGTAAAATGATAGCATGTAAATATCAAGAATGTTTTTGTATTTGAGCTGATGATTTTAAACTTCCACTTGCTGAAAAATCAAGAAAGGTGAAGTATGAGAAAGATAATGTGTATCTTCCTTTGGCATGATGCATGTGTAACTAAGAAGCCCGAATATAGATAAATGCATTGCGATTTGAATAGCATGCTCCAGGAAAGCCAAGACTGCATATCCTTTGTCAGGCCTGGAAGTACGCAAATTGATTGCCCAATTAAGGAAAGGTTGAGGGAAGGTGAGTAAGGTTTCAATGTTCCTGCCATAATTGCTCAACCAGCTTGTTTAGCAGGCTAAATGGGAGCAGGGTGAGGGTGGCTGGGGGGCAAGAGACTACTTCTCTCCAAGTATTGTTGGACAGCTGCCAGGGACAGTTAAAAAACAAAATAAAACTGCTCAGGCGTCTAACGCCACAAAGAACAAGATCGACGTGTTGGAGCTTGCAGTTTTAGTTATAGCAAATTTATTATGATATACATAATTTCTTGTTATGGATAAGGGCCCATATATGCAACGCCTAGTACTTTTCCTACTTTCTCACTCCAGAATCTGTAAATTAATACAGGTGATTCATTATTATGGAGAAGGATTAAATCTGGTCATGATCTCAGGCACAGATGGAACCAGCTGCCCCACAGCACATGTGACTTTTCATGCTTCTTGGGGCCTGGTGTTCTTCAGCTTCCACTAGTGTTAATTTGTACTGGAGAGGTTTTGCCCTGTTGGCCTTGCTTATGAGGCTCAGCAGCCCACAGATCTGATGTCACAGCGTAACTCTGTCTGTTCTCTGCCAAGAGTCTTTTCTGTGAGCACACTTTCCTGATGAGAATCTACCCTGCTTTGACTCCTGACTGCATTGGTCTCAAGCAGTTACCCTTGTGAAAAAACTGCTTTTTAAAGCATGCACTGTGCTTGGCTTTAATACAATGGTTTAGTCACAAACTCTGTGACAGCTCTACCTTGAGTAGCCCCTTGGGGAATTGAGAAAAGCTAGGGTTGCATTTGGACTCTCTAACTACAACATTATTTTGCTTTTTTATCCTGACCTCAAAAAAACTCTGGTCTAAACAACGATTTTCTATTTGCTGCGTAGAGTTTTCTCACTACTTTCTTCTATCAGTTCAAAGGAAACATGTGACATGGGCGCACAGATAAGATCACCATAATGGTAATAGGTGGCCTTTGTTGTGGGTTTTTTATGTGACACATACTATGCTAAGCAAATCATAATATTCTTTCCTATTTAATTTATTCCTCACAAAAACACTCTGGGGAGGCCATTTTTGCTATTCCCTTTTTATGGTTGAGGAAACTGAGAATGAGAAAGATTAATGAAACTTGCCAAATGCTACTTAGCTTTTGTAAGTGGGAGAGGTAGGATTTAAGTAAGGTCAATCTGGATCCAAATCTATATTTCTAACTCCTTAAACCTTCTCTTAGACAAGCCATTTATCCTTTGGTCTTGTGGGGAATACTAGAAGAGGAGGACAGGCATCTTGCACATGCATGTGTGCGTGAGCGCACAAACACATACACACACACACACACACTCATATACACATATACCCTCACCCCGAAGTCTAGCTTTGCTCCCAGTCATACTTGGGATCCAGCTTGGAGAGCTGACTGGAGAGGTCTCTACCTGCCTACAACACCAAATCTCTCCAGAGACAGCCCCTTCCTGAAGATTCACATGGTGGTGGCTGGTCCTGATATATTGTTTTGTTCAGACTGCTTGTTCACTCTGGGAATGGAGTTTTGCCTCTACCACAGCCACCCAAGAGCTACTTTCCAACAGGGAGGCCTAAGTCAGTTCACTAAAAGGTAGGACCAACTGGTCGTCTCCTTGGGCAAGATGGAAGAGCTGTTTCCCATCTCATTCCCATTTTATGTGGAGGTTTGATAAAAGGCCTTGCTTGGAGGCAATTGCTGCACTGATGTAGGGAGGAAACTGTCTTCTGAGGACTGTGTCCTTTGTCAGTTAATGCTTCTACTCACTCACTCGCCATATGAGATGGATACTCCTTACCAAATTTCTTTCTGTAGAAACTAGTGTCGTGAGATTTTAGCATAGATTTAATAAATTTGCAAAGTATTCTCCCCCACCCACATTGAGAAAATCTAAATAGTCATTTTCAAAGAATAATTTTGAGAACTGAAAACTAAAATATAATACAGAATAAATAGGAAATCCAAAATGACAAACATTTCAGCATGCCCATCTGAAGTGATAGTAAAGAAACTCTTCTTTCTAAAAGCAACTGAATTCTAAAGAGACAGTGTTGAAAGTTTCCTCCTGTCTTAAAGGGTTTTGGAACTGTACCTGATTTCCCAGGGGAGGTGGGTTCTCATTTGGAAAGCAAGATAACCTACCAGCAACAAAACCATGTTTTGGAATTTTCCCAATGTCTGCTGAATTCTCTTTAGCTTTCATGATAACAGGTGAACTGGGCAAAAAGAGCTTGCCTTGAAAGTCCCTTTAATAAAAGCAAAATCATTTCATGGTAGAGAGAAGCTAGAATGATAGAAATTTTATTTGCTAAATTTCCTCTATTGAACTTCCCTTTAAGAAATATTCTGGAAGATCTTAAAGGCATCCAATTATTTGCCACAAACAAGTTGAGTGATCACTTTTTGGAAACTCTTTAGATATGTTTTTATATCTCTTTGCTGCTCAGTCAGTGGGTTTGCCTGCCGGGGCGGCATGGTCAAAGATTGCAGATCATGAATGTTCTAATAATGGATGGTATCACAGATGATAATCTGCCTAGAACAGTTTGGTCTTGGGTTAATTGATATTTGGAGGGGATATTTTCGTCTGAAATTCTGCTGAGTTCCTAAATTTGGTGTGAAACTGTCTACTTTCTCCAAAAGGCAGCTCTTAAATTAGAAGGAATCATTTGGGGGCTGGGGACAAGGGGTTTTGAAAGTTCAACAAAAATCTACCAGGGAGGAAAGGGCAATTGGTGTGCCTGTTTAGGATATGGACTGGTGCTTTTTATCCTCGGTCTTAAAGTAAGTGAAGTAGAACAAAATGAGTTACAGGAATTTTTTAATCAAGTATATTTCAGCTGTAATTTCCCAATCAATCCCAAACATGAATTGTTTTCAAAATAGTCTTTGTTTTTGTGCTTTTAAAAAAGTAAAATAAAAAGGATGAGACACAATATAAAAGAAAAAGTAGGATAGACAAATTGAAGCAAGATAAAGCCAGTGTCTTCATCTACAGCCACAATTCTGAAACTTTACAACACACCAGAATTTTCTAGGGATCTTTCTGAGTCTGCAGATTCCTGGCCCCACTGAGTGATTTAATAGTTCTGAGGCGGATCCAGGAATTTATGCTTTTAAGAGACACCCAACTCTTCTGATTCAGGTGATGCTCAGGTTGTACTTTGAAAGACACTGAGCTGTTCTAGGAGGGATGCATGTCTGTAGATGCAAGTAAAGCAGACTGAATTCCCTCAGGGAGTGAAACCTGATGAAGGGTTGGAAGACAAGTTTGAACAGAGGATCTCTGGAACTGGTCTCTGGTCTAAGTTTGCATACTGTCTCAGACCTTCTAGATTATATAAGCTACATTCAGGAGAAGGTGAACACATCAGCTCTCTACACACACTCATGGATCTGTGATTGCCGAACTCATGGGTATCTTCTGTAGATATGTGTGGAGATGCTTATTTCATCATTAGGAAAGCCTTTCTCTAGTCATTTCAGTGAATGAACTCTCGGCCTTTGCTATTGTCTTCGTGTTTGACTCAAGAAAAAGCTAACCAACATTGACAAGGGTCCTCTTGGCTAAGCTTACTACGCTGCCTTTTTTGGGGAAACTGCTGGCCTTTCCCCCCTTTCTCTGCACCTATCTCTTACCTTGAATGAATTCCCCTGTCCAGGCCCATCCGGGTAGATTCAATCTGTAAGTTCTGACCTGACCCTGTATTCTATTTTGTCTGAGATAAGCAGGATATGAACAGGTAAATATTTCTCCCCCACAAACCAGGAGGACCTAATATTTAAATCACCTTCCATCCATTCAACAACATTTGAGTGCCTACTCAATATTTGAGTGCCTATTATGTGTCAGGCACTACTCTGGATACTTAAGATCTATCATGAAAAAAAAAAAACAAAAACAGAAAGATCCTTCCCCTTGGAGAGCTTACATTTCAGGGGGACAGGGGGAACAACAAGCAATATTCGTAAGTAAGCCAATAATTTCTATGAGAAAATGACAAAGTGTATGTGTATGTGTGTGTGTGTGTGTGTGTGTGTGTACCACATTGTTACATAGAATGGCCAGCATAAGCTTTCCTGAGAAAGTGAGAGTTGTGAAGAATTTGAAGGATGGGAGGGAGTTAGTCAGAGGACATTTGTGTGGGGAACAAACTAGAGCAAAGAGGAAGGGATAAGGCTGCCATTAAAAAAAGAAAAAAGAAAAAAAACCAAGAAGCCAATGCAGCTGGAAGTATTTGAGCAAGAAGGACGACGGAAGATGAGGTAATAGGGAAGTCAAGAATATCTCCAAGGTTTTTGTCTCAGCGACTGTAAGATTGAAGTTGGTATTAACTAAGATAGAGAGTGATGTGGTGGGGAAATTTAGGAAGTGAAGAGGTTTGTTTTAGAAATGTCAGACATACAAGTAGAGTAGTTGAAAAGGCTCTCAGGCATATGAGCTTGAAGCGCAAGAAAGATGTAAATGTGAGCCAGATACGGTGGCACACGCCTGTAATCTCAGTGGCTTGGGAGGCTGAGGCAGGAGGATCGTAAGTTCAAAGCCAACCTTAGCAAAAGTGAGGCGTTAAGCAACTCAGTGAGACCCTGTCTCTAAATAAAATACAAAATAGGGCTGGGGATGTGGCTCAGTGGTAAGTGCCCCTGAGTTCAATCCCGAGTACCTCCCCAAAAAAGATGTAAATATGAATCATCATCCTATATATTTTATTTCAAGACATGGGACTACTTGAGGTTATCAAAATGTAGATGATGAAGAGTTTCTGAGTCCTGGCACATTCTAACACTGGGAGGATGAGTTAAGAGCGCAAACAAAAAGAAAGTGAGAAGCGGCACCCTGAGAGGTGGAACAGAAACCAAGAGAATGTGGTATGTTGGGGTGGATTAAGGAGGAGGAGGTACATCATAAGCTGCTCATAGATCAAGGTCCAAGAATTGGTCATTATAATTCACAACATGGTTGTCATTGGTGACCCCGAAAAAAGCAATTTCAATGGAGTGATTGGAGGTAAAACCTGATTGAAGAGGGTTCAAGTGGAAGAGAAGGGAAACAGTTGAAGACAGTAAATAAAGACAACATTTTCTATCTTGCTGCAAATGCAAAGGAAAAGAAATGGGGCAGCATTAATAAAAGGTTGAAAGATGTTGCTATCATTGTTACTCTTAGAAAAAGAGAAATCTAATCATGCTTATTGACTGATTAGAATTATCCAATAGAAGGATTGGGAAGACTGATGCTGGAATGAGACAATGGAAAATTAATCATTTTCTCATAGAACTGACTATCTTACTTGTGAATATCATTTGTTGTCTCTCCCTCCCTGCTCTTGGAATGTAAGTCTGCAAGGGAAGGAATCTTTTCTCTTTTATTCACTGACATATTCCACGTGCCTCCAGCAATGTTTGACACATAGTAGGCACTTACATATTGAGTTGGCACTCAAATGTTGCTGGAGTCCATCCCACAAGTAGAGAGACTGACTTTCTATAGAGGACAGAAGGTTCCTCTGTGGTAGCAGGGATGACAGCTAGTGGGCAGGAGATGATGCTGGCTGGTAGCTACATGAGATGGTGTGAGTCTGAGGAGTTCTCTTCTGAGTGCTTCAATTTTCTCAGTGAAGTAGGAAATAAAATCATATATTGTGAGGGAAGATGGGTGTGAAGTCTAGGGGGTTAAGAAGAAAGGTGTGAAATAGTTGTTTAAAAGAATAGAAGAAGGAATGAACTTGAAATATATGGTATCATTGCCTGCAGGAAACAGGGACACAGTTGTGGTTCCTGGTCAACTATTTACAGTACAATTTACAGGAGGCTGGGTGTTTCCGAAGCCATATATAGATACTCAGGCACAGAGCAGCTGAGAATTGGATTTAAACCAAGGAGGAAAGAGAAGGCACTAATGAAGGGGCAATTTTCAAAGGCATGGGCAACGTCAAGGGAACTAACAAGAATGGGGAAGCAGCCAGAGTTGGTTAGAGCAGGGAGCCATTACCACCCCCAGGCTGAAAGGGCAAGAGGTTAGAGGAGTCAGCAGAACCCCCTACAGATACGTGCAGCTGTAGGGGAGGGGTCTTTCTTTCATAGCTATGACCTTAACGAGGCTCAGCCACTGCCTGACTGCAGCCTGCTAGCAGGGAACAGGAGGTCAACACCCCATCTCTCTTTCTCTGCCTTTCATTCTGCTGCTGCCTGTCATTGCCTCAACCAAACGGGTAGCTAATGGTTAAGGGAGTTTTGATGAAGCATCTACGAAAGGCGGCCTTTGGGGGCATAGAGCAGAGTGGAGAAGGACAGACAGTGAATCTGGAGGGGTAAACAGGGAAGGATATCCAGGATGACTGGTTTTGATATTACCGAATGAATACAATGAAATGAAAGGGGAGCAAGTGAGTCAAATGCATTCCCAAGGGGGTGATTAGAATGATGATGGAATTTAAGATGGGTCAAGAGGGCATTCAGGATATGAGGCACAATGACTGTGCAAGGGAAAACTCATGCAGTAAGAGCAAAAGAGAGTGAGCACTAAGGTAGCAGAGGGAGGGAGCCCTACAGATAGGAAGTGGTGGTCGGAAAGTGGGATGCATGGAATTGGGATTATGGAGAAGTTGCAGTTATTGGTGATGACAAGGTCTAGATATTACAATATGAATGAGTGGGTGGGATGATGGACAGCCATTGAGGCAGGGGAGGTCCAATAACTAAGAGGTCAGACCCAGATATACTGGTGGCCCTGGGTATCAAGTTATTGCCAAACCACCACTTGGTGTCATCAGGTGTATCTTGGTGTTGCTCTGCCTGGTGCTGCCACCTCAAAAGGTGGCACTAACTGTTGCCTCCGCCTTGGTTCTTAAGTTAAGTCTTGTCTGTCTGTGGGCCCACTGTCTTTGGAGAAGCTTCCTAGCTGATGGTTATGGTCATCCCGATTTAGGAATCTCCCTGGTTTTCTGTTTCAGAGTTCCACCACTAGGAGGAGCCTGGACACTTTCCTCTTGGTATCTGTAGCTTTGACAGATGGGTGACCACCACTGAAGCTGGTGTGACTCTCATTCCCTCTGGGCCTCCCATAGCTCCCCACCCTTTAAAGTCAGCCTCTGCAGCTGGGAGATCCTGCAGAGAACCTGTCCTCATGCAGAACCTCTCTCCCTCCCTACCTGTTCATGCTGCTGAGGCCACTGTGCCTTGAGTCTGAATTATGAAAATACTACTGAAGGGAGTATCTATAAAGGGACACAGTAAGTGGCAGGCATTCATCATAGGACAGTCCTTTAAATCACCTCATGTGAATATAAAGTAATCCTACGTCCAAGTCCAAATCCTGCACACCTAGAGTTTTTTCTTATAGATGTTTGTAAAATACCTTTTTTGGCTCATAGGTGCATCCTAAGCACTATGTTGAACATTCTGGCAAGGAAAAGTCATATGGGTTATATGTCACTCAATATAAAGCAGAAATAGCTTTCCAAGCTTATATGTAAGTTTTCAGAGTGAAAATAATGATAAGATTTAAATAAAAAATAAATGTTGGTGATAATTTGATGGGGGAATCAGATAAGGCACTTCCACCTAGTAAAATAAAAATAAATATGGAGTTGGCTAGTTCAGAAGTGGAGCTGGAGAAAAATATTCAGTTTTTAGTTGTGACAAAAACTATATAGTTTTTAGGAATAAATTTTAAAAGGAAGGTACAGGACCTATACTAAATAAACTGGAAAGTTTTTCAGAAAGATGTAAAATAATATCTGCAAAAATTAAGCCAAGTGTGGTGGTGGATCCCTGTAAACCCTAGCAATTCAGGAAGCTGAGTCAGGAGGATTGCAAGTTTGAGGCCAGCCTCAGAAACTTAGAGAGACCCTAAGCAATTTAGCTAGACCCTGTCTCAAAATTTTTTTAAAAAGGGCTGATAATGTAGCTCAATGGTAGAGCACCTCTGAGTTTAATCCCCAGTTTACTGCAAAAGAAAAAAACAATTGAAAGAGATGCCCTGGTGTGTGTAAGAAGATGATTCACTAGAAGAAAAATGTTTCTTCTTCCCCAATAAATAAAATTATTCCTTACCTGTGAAAAATAGTATGGAGATTCCTCAAAAGACTAGAAATTGAACCATCATATGACCCAGCTCTCCCATTCCTTGGTATTTATCCAAAAGAACTAAAATCAACATACTACAGTGATACATGCACACCAATGTTTATAGCAGCACAATTCACAATAACCAAGTTGGGGAACAAGCCTAGGTGCCCATCAACAGGGTAGATAAAGTGGATAAAGAAAATGTGATGTGTCTAAATACAATGGTGTTTTACTCAGCCATAAAGAAGAATGAAATTATGTCATTTGCTCATACAAGGATGGAACTGGAGAACATCATGCTAAGTGAAATAAGCCAGACTCAGGAAGTCAAAGGTTGAATGTTTTCTCTCATATGTGGAAGAGACAGAGACAGAGAGAGAGAGAGAGAGAGAGAGAGAGAGAGAGAGAGAGAAAGATCTCATGAAAACAGAAAGGAAACCATCAAAGTAGAGGAAGGAAGGAGGGGAGGGCATGGGGTAATACTGGGGAATGAAATCTACCAGATTATGTCATGTCTGTGTATGAGGACACCTCAGTGAATCCCATTGATTGATATATATATATATATATCATTGATATATATGTATATATAATGCACTAATTTAAATAATAATAATTCATGGGAGAGATCTGTAAAATAGAACAAGCAGATCGGGGGAAGGAAAAGGGGAGGGAAAGGGAAGCTATGGAAATGAGATTGATCGAATTATATGCATGTAGAAATATGGTATAATGAATCCCACTATTATATACCAATAAAAAAAATTCTACTCTTCCCCCCAAAATAAAATGAATGTACTTCCATCCCCACCTGTAATGTACCAATTTATAAGGACCTAGGGTCAAGGATATTTATTGTAATACTATGTACTGGAAAAACTACAAAAATGTGTATGTCTATTGGTAAGAGAAAGATTAATTAAAAATATAGTTCCCTGGTTTGTCCTTAACAGGTAATTCTTGCAAGAATTGATAGAATTTCTACAGTTAAATCTATAGATACTGTCTGGGAGAGGTAGTCAGGATGCATTGTTAAGTGAGGGTTGGGGGAGATAATTTACTTAATGCTTATAATATGACATTAAAAAAAATTTTTTTAGTTGTGGATGGAACTTTATTTAATTTTTTTATTTATATGTGGTGCTGAGAATCGAACCCAGTGCCTGACACATGCAAGGCAAGTGCTCTACCACTGAGTCACAGCCCAAGTTCATAACATGATAACATGACACTTTTCTTTCTTTCTTTCTTTCTTTTTTTTTTTTTTTTTTTTTTTTTGGTACTGGGGATTGAACTCAGGGGCACTCCACCACTGTGCCACATCCCCAGCCCTATTTTGTATTTTATGTAGAGACAGGGTCTCACTGAGTTGCTTAGGGCCTCGCTAAGTTGCTGAGGCTGACTTTGAATTCGTGATCCTCCTGCCTCAGCCTCCCGAGCCACTGGGATTACAGAGGTGCACCACCACGCCCGGCAACATGACATTTTTATTCTAAGTTGCTGCTGTTTTAAAAATCGAGCCATTTAATCCTCACAGCAATTCTCTGGAAAGCTCTGTTACTACTACCATTTTATAAAGGCAAAATCAGGCATTGAGATACCAAGAAACATGTCTGAGGTTGCTAGTCCAATAAATGTGAAGCCAAAGAGTGTGACTTCAGAGACCATGTGTGGGGCTAATGGTGCAGCTCCGTGGTAGAGTGCTTTTTTAGCATGCATGAAGTCCTAGGTTCAATCCCCATCACTACAACAATAAAAAAGTAGAATATGTGTGTAACCACCATGCTGAAAGTCATATTTTTGATATTTGCAATCAAACCAGTATCCTAAAAAAAGAAACCCAAAACAGACAGCCCTACATCTATGTATACCTTTATAAGCACAGGGGAGAAGACATTAATTTTAGTTATTTTAGGGGATAGAACTATGAGAGAAGATTATTAACCATTTCTTAATAATTATCTCTAATGTCTGACTTGTTGCAAAAAGTCTATTTTTTTAAAGAAAATTCCTATAAATGTTTATATTTATATGTATACTTTGTGGTACTAAAGCACTTTACCACTAAACTACATTTCCAACCCTTTTTATTTTAAGACAGGGTCTTGCTAAGTTGCCAAGGCTGGCCTCAGAATTGCAATTCTCCTGCCTCAGTCTCCTGAGGGTCTGGGATTACAGGTGTGTGCCACCATCCCTGGCTTAAAGAAAAATATTTAAACATTAAATGATAAAATGGTTATGAAGGAGAAAAGTAAATCTGGGAACATGATGTTGAATGCTACATCTAATTATTTCACTTTAATGAGGAAAAATGACAGTGTGATTTGTTACATTCTCATCTGTTCATTTATTCAACAAATATGTATTGAAAACCAGCCCTGTTCCAGGAGCTGGGGATATAGCAGTGGACCAAATAGACAAAGACACCACCTTCAAGGAGCTCACATTCCAGATAGAGGTAGACCATAAACAAACAAATACGCAAACTGAGCAATTCAGACAGAGACAAGAGCTGACTAGAAAAATAAAACAAGATAAAAAAATACAGGCAGAGTGGTATGAGTGCAGGGGGTAGCTGAGTTATTTGTTGTAGGAGGGTCAGAGATCTTAGTGATCATTTAAGAAGATCCCTGAAGGCAATGAGGTTAACTGCCTGGTGGATAAGCTATGTGGGAAGAGTAGGACAGCCAAGAGAACAAAGGCCCTGAGGTCAGTGCATGCTGGGTATATTCAAGGAAAAAGAAGGCCACTTTGGGGTGGGGGTGGAGAGGTGAATGAGATCATGGGAAGACTATATTGAGAAAGATCAGCTTTTTCTCTGAGTGATATGTGAAGCCACTGGAGAATCTTGGACAGACCATGACATGATATGACTTGTACTTGAATATAGGTGATTTTCTTGGTCATATCAGATTCAAAGTTTGGTCCTTGTTCTCAGTGCCAATTCAAAGAATGAAGACAGAGTTTTTGAGAAAAAGGAAAAGGAAGTTTTGTTCTCAGTTTGGTTTTTGTTTATTTTTTTAGTTGTCAATGGACCTTTATTTTTATTTATTTATTTGTTTGTTTGTTTGTTTATATGTGGTGCTGAGAATTGAACCCAGTGCCTCACACATGCCAGGCAAGTGCTGGACCACTGAGCTACAATCCCAGCCCAGAAAAAGAAGTTTTATTGATTTGCTAGCAAAGAAGAAAAGCAGTGGTCCCAAAGAAAAGTCCCAAAGAATGGCACGTCCCTCACAAAGGGAAATAAAGGACTTTTTAAGGGAAATACAAGAGCTAGACTCCAAATATAATTATCAGTTAACATCATTAATATCCAGCTGGTGACCCTGAGAAAGCCTTGCTCAACTTGCTGGCACCAATTTGCAGGTCTGGCTTTTCTTTATTGTGGTCAGTGAGGGAGTGAAGGACATGATAGCTTGGCCTACAACTGGAAAGTGTTCATCTTGTTTCCCCTGCTGGTAAGGAGGGGAGACGGAGACAAGGAAGAAAAAGGAGAGAATGAAAAAGGAAACACACATGCACGCACACACGCAGGCGCACACAGTTTAAAGCAACAAACAAATCCCTGTTACTGCAGTGTGGTATTTGACATTCACTCCACATGGTACGCACAAACACTGCAGTGAGTGTCCCCTGAAAACATTATTTAAAGATAGGAAGTGACCTGGGAGAATATTCAGAGAAATCTGAGAGAACAGTGTGGGGTTCCTGAGAACAGTTCGGAAGTCCCTGCCAGGTCCTAGATGAATAGACCCTGCAGAGAGAACGTGCTGTTCTACATGGTTTGATACGCAGTTACATCATTCAGAATCTTGGAAGATTGATAGGGACAATCTTAATCCACAAGGAGCATTTTTTTTTTTTTATTTTGAATAAAGGGGAAAATACCTATCAGACTTACATAGATCTGCCCAAGACCAAACACCAAATCAGGATTTTGATTTGCTGAGAAGTGTCAAAACAATATGGAGAAAATGATCATTTCAAATATAACCTATCGACACTGTGTGTTAGGTCAGGTTTTCCAGAAGCAAATCTGAAGACAAAATTTATATGAAAATGATTTATTAGGAAGTATTCTTAAGAATTCACAGGTGACTAGGGAGAAGGGCTGGAAAGGGAAGGAGCCCTTCAGGAAAGGCACAATGTCAACCAAAGTCCCCGGGAAGCTCTGCAGACGCACTAGCATACCTCCACACCATCCCCATCAGAGGCAAGGTTCCTGTGCCATTTATACCGCATGCCAGCCAGCAGCTGGTGAAGTAAGGAGAGAAATGCCAAATGCCCAAGCACGTAGATCACAGAGTAGACACCACTGAAAATCTCTAAGGGAAAGGATCCAGGATAAGGCCATCATCTGACTGTCAAAGGAGTCTTTGAAATCTATGAGAGGAAAGTAGATCTAACTCTTTCCTTCATGTTGTTCCAATCCATCCGAATTCCACAGGAAAATAAACCTTTACCTCAAATACAAACTTTGATGTTTGAAGGCAAAAGCAAACTGCTTCCCTAGGCAGAGAAAATTGTCCTTACCACTTAAATTAGAGCCAACCTTTCAAAAGGTGGGGACAGTACATAATACTCTCTCTGATGCCCAGTTTCCAAAGCTAAGCTGTTCCTGCAGATCTAGTTTGCTTCAGAAGTCACAACTAGTGCTCAGAGGTCTAACTTGCTCAGACTTGTTCTGTTTGGTCAGCATGATGTGTTTAAAAATTGGAATTTCAATGTTTGTCTTCATCTAAGATGTATTTTGACCACCAAGAATGTATCAAAAGATTAGTCCTGAGTCCAGGGTGTCCGTAGTATGAATAAAAGACTAAGAACCAAAGTTTTAAAAAATAATAACATACCAGGGGACAGTGAGTCTGGCAATATAAACTATCAACAGAGATAGAGACAGGAATTTCACATTTTTTGAATAATTGTCTTAATAAAAATAATAAGCCAAAGTCTTCACAAAGCCAATCTGAACTAAGACAGTAAAATTCTTTCAAAAAGTATTTTGAAGAACTTGGTATTTATAAGCATTTTAAAAGGAATGATAGAATAAGATGTCTAAATTACACATAAACCTTTTGAGGTTATAATTTGTCTAGTGGACAAAATCATTTGTATATCTACCAGGAAAAAAATTATTAATGAATAATATGTAACATCACAAAATAAGGGCTTTTAATCAATAGCAAATACAGCACATCAGGCACAAGTGCTATGGATTTCTCCAGTGATCCTTGAGTGGGTATAGTAAATAACATCCCAGTCTAATATTACATCTTCTTAATTTTTGGATAATTTTTAGGACATCTATGGTTATTCCAGGAGAGATTATGATTTTGTTGAACCAGGTAAATTATTTTTAAAGCTGTCCTAAATTCATAAAACCAACCTGCTTCTGTTTTGGAACTAATTGTAAAGAAGCAAGCTGCTACCAATTGGTATTTTCTTTTTCTTTTTTTCTCTTTTCCCAGAATTTTGTGCACTTTTTCTTTTTTTATTGGTAAATTAGAATTATACATAATCGTGGTCTTCATTGTGCCATATTGGTACATGTACATAATTTGATCAATCTCATTTCCCAGTGCCAGTTAATATTTTCTGATCACATACGATCAAGTAATATCCATTTCTGTCTGCAGTATACACCTAGGCTTGTTAGGAGCCAGAATATGGAAAACAGGGGCAAGGAGTTGGGGTAACTGGGTCAAATGGTAGGTCCATTTCCTGAGGAATCTCAATAGTGCTTTCCATAGTGGTTGAATTTGAAGTCCCACCAGCAATGTTTTCCCCCACATCCTCGCCAACATTTATTGTTGCTTGTATTCTTGATAATTGCCATTCTGATTGGAGTGAGATAAAATCTTTGCTTTGATTTGCATTTCTCTAATTGCTAGAGATGTTGAACATTTTTCATATGTTTGTTGATTGACTATATTTCTTCTTCTATGAAGCTTGTTCAGTTCCTTAGCCCATTTATTGACTGGGTTATTTGTGTGTGTGTGTGTGTGTGTGTGTGTGTGTGTGTCTGTGTGTGTGTGTGTTGAGTTTTCTGAGTTCTTATATATCCTAGAGATTAATGCTTTATTTGAGGTGCAGGTGGTAAAGATTTTTGCCCATTCTGTAGGCTCTTTCTTCACGTTATTGTTTACTTCGCTGTGAAGAAGATTTTTAGTTTGAATTCCATCCCATTTATTGATTCTTGATCTTCCTTCTCTGTTTTTTCTATTTCTATGAAGAATGTCATTGGGATCTTAATAGGAATTGCATTAAATCTGTATAACACTTTTGGTAGTATGGCCATTTTGACAATATTAATTCTTGCTCACGTCCTGTGCGGGCAAGGGAATAGGTACCTGCTGGAGGGATGGGCTACCTGCAAAATAAAAGCTATGAAATTTATATTTCAGAAAATAATACAAAAAGGAAAGAATATTTCTAAAGCAGGGGTGTGGTCCAGAAAGGTTTGGCTCTAACAAAGAAGCAGCCTGCGCTTGCTTTATTTATAGAGGTACAGATCAAAAGGGATCAGAAAGGATAAGGTTTTAGTGTGGGAGGAGTCTTGTTTCAGTGATTGCTTCTTGGTGTGGCAGGAGTCTTGCAGTAAGCAGTTTTTTGGTGTTTGGTTCTTGGTGGGCTACTCTGATCCCCAGGGCCATGCTAGAACTTGAGCTGTGACCTGGATCAGGGCGCCAGCTTGAGATGGGCATTCTCGAACCAGGGAGTTTCCACCTGGGAGTTTCTGTAACAGGGCTTCCCTATCTAATGGCTTAAAGGGTGCTCATTTCACAGAGGGCACATAGATGGCTTCCTGCAATTAACTCGGTCTATTCAAGAGCATGAGAGATCTTCCCATTTTCTAAGGTCTTCTTCAATTTCTTTCTTTAGTGTTCTATAGTTTTTGCAGTCTATTTTTTCTACTGGACTTTTTTCTTAGTGATTTTTGGAAGCTCTTCATTTATTAAGGAGATTATGTTATATCACCAAGGGCTGCTTAGGCAGAACTTTAATAAGCTCTAGGTGCTTCTTTGTGAAGTCAGTCACTTTTAAATAAGAGAGAGTGAGTCCAATGGACCTCCTTAAGATCTAAGTCTGAGCCAACCAGGCACTCATCCCCCTGGGGCAAGGAGATAAGAATATTATTGTTATTTAATGTGACTGCCCCAAGCTAAATATCCATTGGCATGCCGAATCAAAGACTGCTTGAAAGAGCCAGATAAATTTGCAGAGGCACCAGAAAGCCTCCTGGGAGGTTATATTGTCACCTACCTAATGCCTTCATCTATAGGGTGCAGCAATAAACAGAAGGCCCTCCTGTGTGCGACTGGCTGCCGGATATGAACTGGGAGCAAACTGGAGGCAAACGGAAGAACTGTTCTTGACAGGCTCCAAAAGTGACAGCCTCCATATCACCATGTGAATTGGGGTCATCCTTCCACCATTACTTCAGTCCTCAGAGTTGGGGATATGTGAGGGACCCAGGGTCACAGTAGGCACAGGTTAACACATTGTGGAAGGCTGGTGTTCAGCAGCAACACCATGTCCCAGCAACGAAGTGATTGAGATGGGCAGGATGCTGTGAACTGAGTAAACTCCCCATTTCTCTCTTTGCCTAGAGTTTGGAAGCAGATGCCTCTGCAGTCAGATATCTTTAGAGTTCTTGGGCAATCTGGAGGTGGGAAAGTAAGTGATATTGGGCATTCTGGTAATTTGATCCGAGGGATTTATTGTATAATTGGAACCTCAAACTTGAGAGACACATTACACCAATTGCAAAATGTGTGTGGTAAAGGTGTCTTCTATTCTAGATTTTTTGCACCTTAGCACTTTTGTATGTCATATAGGGTCTAAAAGTATTAATCAATTACTTGCTTTGTTAGTTCTGTGTTTTGTACCAGGAAAGTCCTTCTCTCTATTGCAAGGTATTATATATGTGAGATATAGATAGAGATATAGATATACAGATTGTGACAGAAAAATTTTGAAGGACTCTAAAGGGGGTGGAGGATTACTGGGTAAACTTTCAGGAAATACTCCACAGTCTTCAAGGTTACCCGAAGGATACCTATGGTATGGTGAATGCTCATGATGGAGTGAATACCATGAGCTACTGTTGTAAATTAACTATAGCCTTTCAGTCTCATTATCAAACAGGTTTCTGCTTCCTGAAGCTTGCCTGAGGTTCTGTTATACACTACAGGTCAAAATCTGGTCCTTCAGCCAAGAAAGAGAGCCCCAGAATCTCATGGGAAAGGATCATGTGCCAAGTACCTGAAGCAATCAACTCTGCAGAGAAAGACCATCAGGTACAAGCTCTGAGCTGATTCTTAGATGACATTCAGTCCGCACCTGTGGAGCAAGCGTGTTTTTACAGGACTGTTTTTAATCTAGAAGCAGACAGCTTTATTAAAGTAGAATGCTAATCCAAGATCTAGCAGAACAAAATTACAAGGGCAGGATGACCTGAGCAGGAATATTTTATTGTGGCTGTGTTTTTATGCTCTGTTTTCTGGATGTATAAGGAAGTCATTTATCTTTCTTCTTAAACTATCTTGAATCTATGACTATTCAGTTGATTTTGCTTTTATAAAGAGAAATTAAACATTTTTTTCCCTGCTTCTCATGGAACTCTCCTGTGGAGGCCTGTCCATATCTAGCAGAATCAGATTTGGCTGAGCCATGGGATAGAGAGGCCTGATTCCCAGGTACTGGCGGTCATGATAGATTGTTCCAGATAGCCTGGGAAGTAAGTGGCCCTGTGTGGGAGTGGCTTACCATCTGATTGATATGCTAGTTCCCTAAACAAATAGCTTCCCTAACTAGTCCCCTGTGACTGGTAGACATGTCTGAGTCCATGGAAATGTTAGACCAGGCTATATGGGCAATGACTAAACTCCATTATACCCTGAGACTCCATGTTATGTAGGAAATGCTTCTCCCAGGGGAACACTCCACCTCTGTACCCATCAACAGTTGCTTAGCATAACATGTTTGGCAACACAAAATGGCAATTATTATACAATGTAAAATTGTTCTCTTTTTGATTCCTATTTTTCTTAGACAATGTATCATGTCAGCAGTGACTGTCTAGATGTTAGTAACCATTCTTTAACTTGTACCCAACTAAGGTCATTTTGACCCACTTCCCCTTCTGCTTATGATTTTAGATCTCATGATGTTAGTTTTATACTTTTGAATCATAGAAACAAACACTTATGATTGATGTACTGACTTATGGTACAAAAACCCCTGCAGCACCATGGTCAGGCCTGTTCTCCCAATGGCCATTTTGGGTATTGTGTGAGACAGTCAGCTGGCTGGCTAATAAAGACTCTCAGATTTGGACTTCTCATGGGTCTATTCTTAAAATTGAGCCCACAATACCCCATCCTGTTCATCACAGAAGAAACTCCTCCTGGTCTTGGTCCCCTTTACCTATGTGACTATAAAGTGAAGGAGTGGTGGGCTCATTCCACCTTGTTAGAAGTCAGATCTGGTATGACCCAATCTATCACGCCTCCTCCCATTTGAAAAGAGTATTGACTCTGGTGTGTTTATTGATTAGATAAGTTTATTGGTAATTAATTGATTTATTGCTGTTCTCTGGCAGTTAACCCTTCCCTCATCCATGTGGGACGTGGCTGAAACCCCCACACTCTCCTCCAGCCCTGAATTGAAAAACTGTGGCTGAGTCCCCTTACTTTTACCTGGCAATGTGATTATTTTCATAAATTCAACAGAATCTCTCACTTTTCCAGAATATAATTGGACAAAATTGGTGTTAACCCTGGCCTTATTTGGAATGTCATATTTAAGAATGATGGTCATTTAACAGGTGTCAAACAACTCTAAGGAGTAAAGGTTGATTTTTACTTATAAAACCAATGCTTACAAAACATTCCAATGAAAACTGTCCTAGGACCAATTTTATAAGGTTGTAAGCAATAGCCTAGTTCCAAAGGTAGGGTGCCAACCATGTAAGTAGTAAGAGAGGGCACATCCTGGTAAGTCAGGAATTCTAGCAAATTTGGGGGAACTCAAGTAGAGAATTTATTCAAATTTATAGACAGTACTGTTGAAATGTGATAGTTTCCTGAACTTGCTTTCCTGGGCTTGAACTAGCAAACAATAGACTTTTAAATGTGTACCTCTGTGGTTCCAGCAGCAATTCAATACTGCATAGTTCTAGATTGCAAAGCAAACTCAAGGAAGCCTGTATGGTTAATTGATACTCTCACTGCTCCTGTGTAAATAAGTAGGTCAAACTTAATGAGACCAGCCTTCCTATGACTAAGAATAATCTTTGAGACTTTTCTGGTAACAAAAGGGAAAGTTGTTAAAAAAAAAAAATAGCAAAGGCTTTTAAAGAGGAAAAAAAAGGTTACTGGATGTACTTTCAATGAAATATTATGTGTCTTCTGAATCATCTGATTCTACACAGCCTTCCCTCCCTCCCTTCTTTCCTTCCTTCCTTCCTTCCTTCCTTCCTTCCTTCCTTCCTTCCTTCCTTTTTTCCCTCCTTCCCTCCCTCCCTTCCTTCCTTCTTTTCAGGCCTTTGAACTACTTTATAATACTATACATTATAGCAAACTGATAGAAATGAAGATTATTGTGCAGAGAGACACATGAATTCTGTCTGAAATGCAGTTGATATTCCCCTGTGGACAAGACTAATTTTGCATCTATTAGCAAATTTGTTTCAGCATTCCTGATTGCTTCTATAATATCTCTGTTCTTTGAATTCTCCTTTGAACCATTTTTAAACACCTTGTGCTTTCATTAATAACAACCTAAATAAAAAATTTTGACACAATTATAATTTTTATACTTGTAAAGAGTAGATCTATTACCTATGAATTTTTTAAAATCTTAAATATATTTTGAGTTCTCTTTAGATATAAGGGCCAATATAAAGATCTAGTTTATTTTCCTCAAAAACGAGTCATTTTTGTCCCCATTTATTGGGTAACCTTTATTTCCCCCATTGATTTAAAAGGCCACCTTTGTGGTATTATTTGGGTCACTTATGTATACTCTATTTTGATCTATTTATTTCTATACTAGTACAAATCTGTTTTAAGTGCTGGAGCTTAACAATACATTTTGATGGTTTGGCAGGTTATTTTGGTGTTCTACTGAACCTCCCAAGGAAGAATAGATTGTTCTACAATTTTAATCTAAAATTTAAACTAATGAAAGTTTAAAAATTGGTATATGAAAATTGGCCACTTTATTCGGGCCTCACCTACCCTTTCAAGACCATCTTAAACCAAGAAGAACACAATTATGAATCTCAGGCAAACAGGACCTCTGAGGTGCAAAGTTTTCACTAAGCCCATAGTTTGTTCCATAAGGAGGGGAAATCCTTACCCAATGAGTATGTGTTACACAAGGCAGAATAAAAGAGTACAGTATTGGCAGACATTCATGAAGTGACAGTGGAAAAGCAGAATTATTAAACGATATGCAGAATTCAAACAAAATGCTCAGATTCTCAATAACCTTTTCAATATATGATCTTTACCACTGCTTAGGTTTGAAAGTGCTAATTACACCCTTTGCTTTTGGCATTTTGATCAATGAAGTAGACACAAGAGGCATGTAAGGATAAAAACATCCAACTGTATTCCTAAAAGCTAGATTGGAGTAACTGGGACTCCCTGTTCCTGTTTCCACCTTGAGATGCACATGTGTGCTGATGTGGCCCTGCAGCATGGACTGTTATCACCTGGGCAGCCCAAGGAGAATCAGGGAGAGCCTCACGCCCAGTCACACCAAGAAAGGCCCAGCCTATTCCTACACTGACTCACAAGAAGAATCTCTTCACAGACCCTGACTGTCTTGGTCCTTGATAACACTTTTCCGAGATCATGGGGTGGAACAGGTGGTAGGAAGGAAAAGGCAAAATCAGTGGTTTCTCCCCTCCTGGCTCCCAGGGAAAGACAGGTGTTGGCAGAATTTCCCATTTTATGGCAGCTGCAATGTGGGTATTGTTCCTTCTACAACACAGGACAGAAATGGACAATCCTAAAGATGAACCTGAGTTAAAAAAGAAAACACTGTCTCCAGACTACTTTTTCTGAGTAGGAAAAATGGAGAAATATGTAATATGTGTCAGACCAAATGGGTTTCTATCAGAAGATTCTTCTTCTTTCTTAAAGATTAGAATCTTAAAATATAATCTTCCATGATCAACAACGAGGAATGTGTATAAAAAAAAACTTTCTCCAGTGATTCTGAATAGTGCATCTAATACTCAACTGCCTCCAATTTTAGTATTGCATCCCAAAAGAATCAACACAAGACTTCTAAGTACTTTTAGTTCACATTTTTACTGTTTAAAAACTATGTTAACAGAGTAATTATAGAACAGAATTCCTTACATTTTTTTATTTACACCACACCCTGAAAAAGGAAACAAAACTCTTGTTTGATTAACTATGAATAGCAAAGTTTCATGACTTGCGATTCAAATTACCCATCTGAAATTCATTTACCAGGTTTTTACATTAATAGAACAGTGGTGTGTTACATATACTGGACTCAGATGAAGTCTAAAATACACTGGACTCTAGAGGATGGATTACGTACCAACAATTAGGATTCAAGTGTTTTGGGGAAAAACCATTACATAAGAGATTATGTTGGCCTCGACACTAAAATAAAAGGCAAACATGCAACTTTCAAAACTTGATAAAATAACTTTTTTTCCCTTCAAATTTGTGCTCATAGTTAATATTCATTCCCCCCACCCCCTGAAATATCCCGAAGTTTAGGAAAGGTAGTAATTCAATTTTGGGAAACCAAAAACTAAAAATATTCTCCTAACTTCTGTTTTCATAAATACTGCATAGTGGCATCAGTGTTAACCGTGAAAGAACTTTATTAAGAAACAATTTGTCATTTTGGGTGTATCTATCTATATGACAATGACTTGGGTCTACATATTCCTTACTTGTAGCTCAGAGAACTATCATTTAAACAAGTGATTTTAATACCAGAATAAGAAATCAACACAACTACTTCTTAGACACTTCTTTTTCTAAACAATTAAGTAAGGTTTTAAGTTCCAAGTTTACATTGAGAGAATTATGTTACCTGGGATAGAATGTAAAATTGTTCTAATTCTCAAACAAAACCACTAATATCTATGAAAACATTTATTCTTTATATGCAGATACTAGTGACTTCTATTTCAGTGTGGATCAACAACTGCAAAAATATACAGCCTCCTATTTATTTACAATATATTTATGTACAAATGAAGCATTCCTACAATAAGCCTCAGCTGCATAGATTCTTTCTTAAAAACACAAATTTGAGCCTGTGTACAGATAGATCCAGTTTCAGAGCCTTCCTCAGAAAAAACTCCAAAGGAGGATGTCTGCATCCTTGCAAATTTTACATCGTTTTCCAAGAACTCTCCCTTTTAGATGCAGTGATATTTTTCAGTTGTTAGCCACACACCCCCAACTTGTACCTGAAAACCTTATATCATCATAAACAACTCACTGTATTTTGGAGGGAGTATGTTCTGTTGCTAAAGAATTTTGAGATCTGCCATCCTTAAGGAAAACCATTTATAAGTACTGCTAAATGATATTGTCTGTGGTGTTGTTTTCAAATTTGCTGGACATTTGCTTGAATGAGGGAATTATATTCTTAAAGTCTACGCCCTTTTTCAGTCTCAAGTCATTTAAACTGAAAAACTGAGGGACAGTTTTGCTCCAAGGCACAAAATCAAATAGCCAGTATTATCACCACCTTCTACCCGCCCCACCTACAAGCACCCTTCACTAGTGAGCCACACTGCAATGGAGTCCAGTTGCCTCTTTATAGAGCAGTTTGTGGTTCCTTCAGCAGTGCAGACCTCTCAGTAGAGAATTCACTTTCTTACTTATTTTTGCCACACTGCGGATAGAACTCAGGGCCTGTGCACACTAGGCCAGTGCTTTGCCACTGACTGAGAATTCACTTTAAAAGGAGGACAGGATTGATCACCCCATGAACACACTCTATGCAGAACTGACTTCTGACACAAATTCAGTATTTCCTCCAAGGTTGCATTTACAAAAGGGATTTTCTTTTAATTTCCCTCAAAAAAGAAGAAAAAAGGAAGAAAAAGGAGGATAAAAAGCCTTACTTTGATTTCTTCACAGCTATAAAACGTAGTTATCATTGTGCCTTACCCGAAGTGACCCCAAGTGCAGTTTTTGAGTGTTGCACCTGCACTGGTATTTCTAGAGGGAGGGAGCTCAGCGGGTGGTAAGCATGAGATTCCTTTGCTGTCCTGCCATTGCAGAGACCTTGTTACTGAGGTGCTTTCCTCCCATCCCTAAATCTGGGCTCTAATTTTTTTGCCTAGGAACTATCTTCTGAAGTAGGACTCATGGAGAGAACTAATTAACTCAGAGTGGATCTCAAACTTGATGTGCATTAGCATCACTTGGAGGCCTTGTTCAGATTGCTGCCCCTTTCTGAGAGAGGTCAATTTCGCTGATAGAGGAGGGGCCTGGGAATATGCATTCTAACAGGTGATGCTGATGCTGCTGGTCTGAGGATGCACTTTGAGAACCACTGGTTTGGAGGCTTGAGTCCAACTCCAGGACTGAGGTGTCCTCTAAAATGCTGGGAAATTTTATCACAGTCCTTTGTCTACACCCTCGCCCCCAACTCGTGTGCCTTTCTTTTTTCCAACAGGGTGTATGTGAAAAGGAAAGTGGAGCCTTTCTACTCTTCCTCTGGTTACTGGGCAGTTAAGCTGTGGGCAAGAACACTAAGACCATTCCAAGTGTCGTGTGCTAGCCTCCACCACAACCTGGCAAATAGAAAAGCTATGCAGCAATATCCTTTTCTGTAGTGGGCTGGAAAGGAGGTGAACTAGGGGAGCAAAAGGTCTTACAAACAAAAGCAGGCCAGCCGGAGACCTTGAGGAAAGAAAAGGCGCCAGCTGAGGAATGTCCCTGGACATTTGCAACCCCCCAGAGGCCCCTCATCCTGCTTCCCCTCCTCCTACCACCAGGCTTTCTGGACTTTTTCTCCCTCATCTTTGCTGGAAACCATGATTCAGGCCACCATGGTCACCTGTCACTGGTGGCAACCCTACCTCAGTGTCTGGCAGGTGATGTGTGGCTGAGATGAATAGTCTAGAGTCTCCCAGCAACAGGCAGAGACATTCTTGACAACTCTGAACAAACACCCCTGGGAACCATATCGTATTTGGTGGCTTGGTTCCTTTTGCAATCATATTACATTATTCTATTTCAGCTTTACTATGGGTTTGATAATCTTTTCTAGCTAGTCTGGGGTCCCAACCTGATTTCTAAAGGAAAATACATTCCAGGTTGCAAATAACCCACAAAGTTTCACAATATGAATTCCTTATAAACTGGTGGCTACCAGTTTATATGCCTAAAAAGAGTAGATTTTCTTCCTGTGCATATTTTGCTACCCTCACTTACAATAAATGACACAAAGCAAATTAGGGATTTATAGTATTCTCTGTTACCCTAAACAGAGAACAGTCCTAAAGCCACAGTATAAAAGTGGCACTGTTCACTAGTGTGGAGATTCTATCTACCAAAGGAAAACGTGTTGCTTCCCATGGCTAAGATACAGTATCTTCAGTCTACTAATTTAGCAGGAAAACATCTATAGCACTTGACTTGTGCTGCTTAAGTTCTACCTAACATCTGCAATACATGTTATTTTGGGATACCACTGCACTATTTTGAACAAGAAGAGCAGTGCACTTCATAGTGAATCCCACACAGGTCATATAATCAGTAATATTTGACAAATTATAGTAGGGTCTATTATATTCAGTAAACAACAAACTAAACTTACAAAGAGTTGAATATGTGGTAACAGACATCAACAACAATGTGCTTCCTCTAAATAAATATATTATATTTTAAATAATAAATTTCTTGTACTGACACACAAATCCAGAGATCCAAAAAATATCACTACACAACCCAGAATTAATAATTTTATGAATTCACTTTGTGAATGTAAAATGAACTGAGTAATGAAGAAAATAGAAAGGCGTAAAATAGTATAGCTTGCAAACTAAATTATGTATTTTTTAATGTAGGGTGATCCCATTCCCTGACTATTTCATTACTTGGTGTTCCAGACAACTCCCAGACTAAATCTTGCTTTGTTCAATTTGTAGCATTGCTCATGTAACATGGAAACTACTTCTGGAAAGGACAAGATGGTTGTGGGCTTAGTAAGTTAAGACACTGGGATCTAGGTCAGGCAATCAAGTCTAGTTGCCTGAACTCTGACTCAACATGAATGTAATTCTGTAGCATATTATATTAGAAGCTATGACAGTGCAAAGCAGGAAATAACCTTCATTCTCCCCCAAGAGGATCATGACAGGTGCTTTGATGCCTGCCTTATCTACAGACATTATTCTGTAAAGGAAGGGGACAGTTCCCTGTGACTGACTCTCAGTGAAAGTGAAGGCCTTTGGGGATTCAGGGTGGGAAGGAACAGAAGCCAGAGCTAAGTGCCTGGAAACTCTGCCAACCATCTGTGGTTAGATTTAACTTATCTCCAGATAAGAAATCTGTGCTCAGTGAACTTATATGTTTAGAAAATGCAACCAGAATACATATAGATAAAGCATAAGCCCTGTTTCAAGAGACCAGCTCACAGAGCACGCACATTTCTTACCATACATAAGATAGGGGCATGCCAATCACAAGTGATGGGATGGTCCAGCTTCAGGGGATGCTATCTGGGTGTCCTTGGTGTCCCCCATTCCTGTTCTAGCTACTTTGTCACAAGCACGCTGTTTTCATCTCTTCATAGTTTACTTCTGCTCCCTTTAGGAGAGGGACTGAGTAAGAGTTTGGGGCAACTCTATCCTGCACAAACCATGCAGGATTTGGAAGAAGATAGACAGTGTAGACACTGAGGCCCTCATCTTCCCAGTGGGGAGAAGGAAAGTACACAGTGATTTCACCAGAGGTTCTTCACAAAGACTCTCTGGAAGCTTATTTTCAAGACTGGATGGAGAGTTAATGGAGAAAAAAAAAGAGAAATGAGGCTTATTTGAGGTACAAAAATCTTGTATTTGTAATAACCTAGATTTATATATATAAAACAAGTCTATTAAAGACTCTCCTAAAGTACCCAATAAAAAACAGGAATTACTTACCCTAGATTGTCCTTAGTTAGGGACACACTACTCTCTGTGGCAAAAAGCTGGTGGACATGACTAAATGCTGCTGGGCTTATAATTCAATAAAACATTTCCCCCACTTCAACAATATAGGTATAGAGTTAAAGGCTATCTACATCAGAAGAGTATTTTCTTAGGCATCTTGGACAATCTTTTTACGGCAGGTGCCAGGAGTCTCCCCTAGTAGAAGCTCACTCGGCCTAGAGGAACTTTGACATATGATCCTAAAAGTAAAACAAAACTTCATTTGTGAGATTACCTAAATGTGTAGTTTAATACATTTATCAAGGTATCCCCACCCCTTCCTAACTGAGGACACTCACAAGGGATTATCTTTCATGAGAGCAGTATGTTGTAGCTGCTAGGCAACTGGACAATCCTGATCTGAGCTGCCTCAAACAATGGGCATGCTCAGATTCAGCACAGGGCACGTGCCCTATGACTCTCATATGATTAACCGGATGTGCTATGTCAACCAAAATAGGCAAATTTTTACCAAAAATGTTGTTTTTTTCTGTAAAGCAAAATAAATATATACAATTCAAAGATTCTTTTCTAAAAAGGTCCAGAGAGTGTGAGCTGAACATCAGTAGGAAAATTATTTCGGAACCTGGATGTGTAATAAGTCAACATGATTGATGATCATGTATTCAAAGTTCTGAGACTACAAAGCCACAAGACAGAGTTAGGAGAGTGAAATATAACTGATTTGAAAAGTACTTTAAAATGTAAGTGCATGAAATTTGGGGGAAGAAGTCCACCATTCCTAAAGAGATCTCAAATCTTGGAGGGGCATGAACTGTTACAGAAACAGGTCTCCATTTTGCAACCAAACTGCTGTTCCATTTTAAGTATCTTGGTACTTTTCTATTTGTTTCTGTAAACTTGCAAAAGAAGTGATGAGGGGTTGCTGATGTGTGGAGACTCGACGAGCAGCAGACCAGAATGCTTTCCTTCCCGGTTGGTCTCAGTGGCCTTCGCCACTACCCGATGAGCAGGCCCAGTCGTAGATGACCAGAGGGATGCTGACCAAGGAGAACAGCACCCCCAGGCCCAAAAAGAGGGCAGCCTGGAGCAATAGAAAGACAAGGATTATTTTCAATTCAGCTGACACTTTCCACATGCACCTGGGAAAAAAATAGAAATCTTTTCCCCTGTCCCTTTGTGTCCCCTTGTATTTGAAGCTTGTTACAACCATTGCTGAACTGTGAGAATCTAAAGTTGTATGAATTTGATTCTGCAAGAATGGAAAAATAACAAAAATAAGCTAAGCACAGCCGTCCTCTCCATTCTGTTCTTTAACTTCGTGGTCACCTCAAATGTATCCAGTCTACAAATGACTATGTATCCTTAGAGCTTTTTCTCAAAGTGAGAGCACAACATTAAAAAAATATATCCAGGTCACTGTGTTACTTGTTACCTACCAACCTAAGTGAGCACTGGCAGGCAGACCTTTCTGTTTGAAAATGTGGAACAAATACAAGCAAAAGCAAAGTAGATTTGATCTAGTGAAATCAGAAACAAGTGTCAAAAACTAAGTTACTTGGGGGATTGAGGAAGGCCACAGGTAGACAGGTTACTAAGCCCAGCATCTGGAGAACTGGTTATTATAAGTTGTTTGGCCTTGAGAAAGTCCACTGAGAGTTTTGCAGGGGAAGATGAAGCCTTACAAGAGCCAAGGGTAGCCTGGGAACTGGAGGGAAGTAGATGAAGCAGATGGTGGGGCTGACCAGTCTAACTGCCAGTAGTCCCTACACAAACAGAGCCCATGCCTAAGGCTATTTGATAGATCCAGTTTTATCATGGGAGTGTGGATGGAGAGGCCCAGAGAATTCATGGACAATAGGCCTCCACCATTTGTAGATTTCATCTTAGGATATTTCACTGTTGTGCCACAGTGAATTCTCCTACTTCTCTGTTCTTGTGAAGACCCTACAGGTAAGGCCTAGAAGGATTTGGAGTTTATGGCTTCAGGGATAACTAGATGCTCTATCAGCATCAATGATGTTCTAAATACACAGGATGGTCCCTCCTGCCTCTGGGTCTGTTGACTTAGGTAACATGTGCAATTATAGTGCTTACACTATCTGGGAGGGCAGCTGAGAAGCCTTCTCCGAGGCCAAGCAAAATGGTGCTCCAGAAGGGACTCATGTAGCAGCCACTTCACCCCTGCTTCCCTCACTGTCTCCAAGTGCACCACCTTCAAGATGCCCTTGAACTTCACCAGACCTGGAAACAAGAATCCCAATATAGAAAGGTAGTTTTTTGAATCCAGGTCTGCTTGCTCCAAAGCATTTCTTTCAAGTCATAAAAGGCTCTTCAACCTAACTCAGACATTTCATTTAAGGCACTGCCTAGGCCCTGGGTTGTAGGAAGGAGTTAGTTACGTGACTAGAAATGGTGCAGAAACAGCAGACTGCATCCAATCTTTGAGTCTCTCCATTTCATATCATGCTAAAGACAAGGCATTGCCCTACCGAGACACAGGAGTGTAAACATCCATCTCCTGGTGAGCTGATCAGAGTAAAAGCTAACTCACAGTCAGAGTAAAAATGGAAAAGATATTTTGAAGGAATAGAGATTCTGATTTGAAAATTTTATATCTCCCCAAAGGGAAAACTACAGGGCTAATGCTTCCCTTCAAGGCAACTAAAAGTAGTCTAAGACAGTAGAGAGAGAGACTATTTGCTAAATTCAAATGGAAAGCTAATCAGAAAATTAGAGTGGTTGGCAAGAGACATACCCAAATTCTTTGAGTGCCTTTATCTCCATCCTGGTTTGTGATTTTTAAATACAGAGATGAAGGAAGAATGAAAATAAGCATATTAGCAGATGTAACTCCTGCAAAGTAAGAAAAAAAGAAGGTGCTTTAGGGTTGTTATTGTGCAATTTTAACTTTGAAGAGCTGCAGTACGTTGTGGAAAGTCAAAAAGCCATACCTACGACTCCAAAAATATCCTTCATGGAGGGTATGAAGATCACCAGCAAGTTGATAATAACCAGAAGTATGAAGGTAACCAAGACATGACGACATAAATTAAACTTTGTTTTCTTAGCCAGTTCAAATAAAGATGAACGAACCTGTGGAAAAAGAAAGCAAGGACTCTGTAAGGGCCTCAGCAGCACACTAAACTTCACATTTCTCAGCAGAATAACTGATTTATTGGTGCACAGGAATCTGTGGAATGTTTTATAATGCCTTGGGAATTCTGAGATAGTTTAACAGTTTTGGACATATGGGGCTTGACTTCGACTGCCAAGTATTCACATATATGAACAGTAAGAGTTTTCCTTTGGGGTGGATAATTGCTTTAACTAAGATATGAGTGTTCTCTTCTGGTCTTTCTACATCCTTCCATCATGTAGCCTGAGATTCAACCATTCCATATACAGAGGGCTGCAGCTGTAGCTCAGTGGTAGAGAGCTTGCCTTGCGTGTGTGAGCACTGGGCTTGATCCTCAGCACCACATATAAATAAATAATAAATAAAATGAAGGTATTGTGACCATCTACAACAACAAAAAAAAAAAAAAAAAAAAAAAGATTTCCTCTACAGAGGCTGCACTAACTCACAGATCCCACTTGTTGTCCCAAGAGCATGGAGTATCTCAGGCTCTTTCAATGACTAGGAAAGTCACCTGTGGCAGATTTTTTCTGGAACAGGGTCCCGAAGGCAAAAAGAAAGGTGAGACCCCAGATTTTCTCAGATGGCACTGAGGCCTTTTACTCACTGTGAAAAATAACACCGGCACTGTGAGGATGACAGCAACGATGACAGCCAGCCGCACCGTCAGGATGAGAATGTCATCTTTGCTCTGGTACTTGTGAAGGAGGTCTGAATGCACATCATCTACAGGGAGGGAAAAACAAGAGGCTTTTAAAAGGAGACAAAGAGCTGTGCTGAATGAGTTTTTCTGAACTACCAAGAATGTGTAAACCAAAGGGTTAAGCAATATCTATTACAACCATTTATAAAGTTGAAAAAAAAAAATCCCCTGTGTGAGATATGCTCCAGTGTTCATGTGTAACTTTAGCTAAAAGGAAGGAAAAGCAATCACTAGAAGAAGGTGCAATGGAGTGGGGCTGCTTCACTGAAACTAATTAACCTATGTGGCTGAGGCACAAGCCCCTCCAAATCTAGACTCCCCCCACTCAGAGCTACTTTTTAAGCTACACCGCTGACTAGTTGCGGTCTTCCTGGGGGCTGCAGACCACAGGAGCTTCTTTCCTTCATATTCCACTCCTGTAACTGAATCTCCAGTGGCCAAGCAGACGAGGCACCCACCTAACCTCATCAACCTCCCACAACCGGGAAAGAATTCTTCTCCTCCTTGAATGTTTTTCTTAAGGGGGTGGGGGGGAAGCATGCAATTTATGTACTACTTTGAATTTCTCTCAGCTCTGAACTTCAGAAAGTTTTATTTGAAAGGGTACCAATGCCTGGGCAGCAAAGAACGGCATGGAAATGTTCACTCTTTTGATAAGAGATCATTTCCCCTCATGTCTCCTTTCAAAAGCTTCTCAGGGCACCAGTCTCAAGGTTCTGGGCCTGGAGTTCAAATTCTAATCTGTACCATAGAGCTTGCCTGTTACTGAAAAAGGACCAAAGGTTATAATAATAATAATAATAAAAAAATCTCGTTAGTTCTAATTTTCTTGATTCAGAATTCATAACCACTCAGAAATAGCTAATCCTTTTACTTTCATCTAAGAAAAAAGGTTTCAATATTCTATAATATATAAAAAAATGGATTTACAAAGAAAAATCACAGCTTGAAGAAGGTAAAGGTGAGTCTGTTCAATTAACATTATTCTCCTGCTCTCCCTCCCTCCACCCACCCTAGTCCTGTGACTCTGTGGGAACCTCAGAAACACCATTTTTATGCAAAAATTAAATGTGCTAGTTACCGAGTCATAAGACAATGCTATTCTCTATTGCTTGTGAAATGGTTATAATACAACTGTGTAATCAGAGTAGCCTTTCTCTCCAAACTAAATTAATCTGTAAATGTGTTTAAATTTTGAGGCATTTTTGTTTATGGTAAAAAAAAAAAAAAAAGAAAAAAGTCAAACAAACAAACAAAAACACTCCAAAGAAATATTACTTAAGGGGTGGGGTTGTTGTGGCTCAGTGGTAGAGGGCCCGCCTGGCACGCCTGAGGCCCTGGGTTCAATCCTCAGCATCACATAAAAAATAAAATAAAGATATTGTGTCCACCTACAACTAAAATAAATATCTATTAAAAAAGAAATATTACTTAATAGAGACAATTATGAAAATGTGTTTTTAAAATAGGTCCCCAAATATAATGCTACTGAAACATGTTAAACAAAGTCGCAGGATAATTTGAGTAGGAGGGATTAAGTAGTAAAAGCAGGTAAACTGTTCAATAGGGTCAGTAAGAATTACAAATGAAACCTTGTTTTCTTTTTCAGATTTCATTTAACTCCCTATGTCATTCCTCCCCGTCATCCCAAGGCACCAACTTCCGGTGAACACTTAGCGCTTTACATTTTAATTAATGTAGAGTGTCATGAGTGTGGCACTCTCCTTCTCCTCACTTCTAGCATCTGTCTCTCTCCTTCTATTAATGGAATCTGACCCAATTTGCAGTGTCAATTAGGAAAAGTCTTCTGTGATGCAGTTTCAAACTTTCCTAAGATTGCATGCTTCTAAAATGCAATATCTTTTAACAACACTATGACGAGAAAACAATTACAGAATATTGTTTTAGTGAGGATTCTATTCTGCAAGCTAATGAACATGCACAAGGAACCATCACCATTTACTGTGAAAACAAGAGAAAACAAAAGTCAGCAAAACCAATAAATAACTAACTTGGTTGCTCACTTTGGCCTACAGGTCATTTTGATATTGATTTTTGCTAATTTATTTACACATACCTGTAAGTATGCATCAACAAAGGTTACTCACCATAGAATGTCAAGTAGCCAAAAATGGCAGTCAAGAAGTACATAACAAACATGGCGAAAAAGGAGATATTTGAAACCATCTGCATTTTTTTCTGTGATCGACTGAAAACAAAGATAAATGAGTTTGAAAAATTAAAAACTGTATGCTGAACTGAAGTTCAGGGGTTAACACTGAGGAACACACTAACTTAACTTTCCTTCCATCAGGCTGGGCAGATCTGGTCAGCTAGAAACCCCCAGCAATTATGCCAGTTCAAAATAACCTCTTTAATACCAAATGGATGTTGTGAGGGAGTGATCCATGAACTATACTCCCTTGAGTGTTCTTCCCCATGCTTTTAAAAGAATATCAAGTTCTCATCTGAAGGCCAGACAGTACTTTTTAATATTTGTGTTTATTATCTCCACACTGATTGGGCACAGGAAAAAAAAAAGGCAGAAAAAATTCAAGTGCTCTCCTCCCAGCCGCAGAGATCAGTGGCAGAGGTGGAACTTGACCTCAGGAGTTCTATCTTGAAGGCTGCTGCTTTGTGGGCTCCGGTTTGCCCATCAAGTAGCCCCAGGGGTGCACCTGGAAATCTGTGTATCTCCAGAGCAGGCAGTGCTCAAGAGATCGCACTGGTGATCAGGGTGGACTCACTCTCAGGTCCAGCCTACTCTGGGGTTGGGATGACCCTTTGAAGTTTTTTTAACTGCTCAAATAATTAATCTACAAGAGTGTATTCCATAACAGACCACAGATAGTCAAAACATTTAGTGTCCTAATAGAGAATCTGGAACATCATGAGAGTGTGGAAAACAACGAAAACAAGCAGTACAAACTTGAGAAAATGACAAACTAAAAGCAGACCATTAAATTTAAAAGATGCCAAAGACATTATTTAAATTCTCTAAATATAGGGTCATGAATTTATATGCAGCTTATTAAATGTAGATATTTCAAAAATCTGACCATTTATCAATTAAATATGAAAGGGGAAGAATTGAGAGGGAATTCAAAGCTAAATGACATTAATTTTTTTGTCTAACAATGGAGATAAATAGCTATATTATATATCTTTTCTGAATGTAAAACTATGCCTTGATGACTTTTTTTATAGAATAAGTCTGATAATGGTAGGCTAAAAAGGGAACACTGGAGGAAATTTATAAGCTGGCCTTCAGTCCTCTCTAAAAAGACAATAAAAAATAAATACATAGAATCATCTTAATAATTTCAAAGAACAATATTATTTTTTCTAGTTTGTGGCCTTAATATTAATTTCCTAATGTCTGATTTACCAGCCTTTTCTACCCCAATCATCAGGGGCACCAAAGATAGTTCATTTAGCAGTTAACAGATCAGTTTAAAGATTATCATCTACTTGCAAACTAAGCACAAGGGACAAAAAGCAACACAAGTACTTGAACTCTGCTAAGTTAATACAATATTTGAAAAACAAAATTAACTAAAAATCCCATAGGATTGGCCACTTTCTATGTTTATAGCCAAAGAATACTACAGATTTCTGATTTTTTAAATACAGTACTTAGGAATGGCAAATATTAGTAAATGTTGAAATTGGGTGATGAATCTGTGGTGGTTCATTATACAAGGTTTTATTTTAATACAGAACTTGCCTACTAATGAGGGGGTATAAAATGACTAAGATATAAAAATTAAATCTCTTACTCTTTAAGCTCACTGTAGATTGGCAGGACAGATGGGTGGCAGACAAATGCAAATGCAATGGTTGGTAAAGCATACACGGTCTATTTGAAAGAAAAAGAAATAAACATTAGGAAAAGACATCTTTACCATTAAAATTACACAGCTCACTCCAGTATTTCTGAGCTGGTTTTTTATCTGACAGCTCTTTAGAATCTCTGGATTATTTGGTAATTAGGAGCGTTTTGATCTCTAAAACAGGAGCAGCTTTTCTCAGAGGGCTTATCTAGCTCTAGCCATTAGTCACTTGTCACATAAGGGCTTTAGATCTGGCCCGCCTACAGCCTGTTTATGCACCCCAGGTGCAGTAAACCCATGTTCATGTGGCACTAGTCAGTTACATGGCAATTTTCCTACATCCCACTCTCTCACTGGGTTCCCACAGCAGCCCTGAGGAGCAGACAGGCCTTTGCTGTTCCTGGACTCCCTCAGACAGGTTAGGGGATGTGCTCAGGACTTCCACCTCTGTACCACTGCTCTTTGGCTAGGTCAGGTGCATCAAAGAGTACTTAGAACATGGCATCTGAAAAGAAAGCTAGTTCCACAGTTCACTACTTTGTATCCTAAAAGTGAGAGAGAGACCTATTTCATTTTCTTAGATATGATTTTTTCAAACTCTCAAACTCAATATAACTTGTTATACAAAATGAAATAGATAGAGAAGGAAAGACAAGGTAACATATCTTAAATTCTAACTCTGCTGAGGTTCGGTATGAGATATGTCCCCACAAAACTCTGGGAGATAGAGAAAACGATTCTCATTTTGACACAAGGGGTATGACTTGCCTGAGGACTGAAATCCAAGCCTGAAATCCAGACTGCATAGTTCATGGTTCCTCATACTATCAAACCTGTTTTACAGTATGACCATTTTTTTTATGGGCCAGTTTGTGGTATTCCTTTCTGTCACCATCATATAAATGCAGTGGGCTAAGAATGTTATCATTTGCTTTTAAAGCATCACCCTGTTCTCTACCTAAGAGAAAAGCTGAGACAATTATCCAAAAAGACATTTTTCACAGAGAACACTCAAGGTTGTCCTCAGCAGGTAGGAGGCGAGGGGAAATACATTTGCATACATCTCAAAGGTCTCTGACTGGACTGGAATACAAAAGCAATGACCTCATGGTTCTTTTAAGAACTAATACATGCAAAACAGTGTAATTTTACAAGTATGGGAAATATATTGCCCTTAATCAAAATGTTCATGTTAATCTTTAAAGCATAAGGAAACTTACCTTTGAATTGAAAGTAACATATTTTGGTGTACACATGTCAGCATTTGTTGAATTAGCATTTGCTGTTGAATTTAGCTCTTGAATACTGCAGGAAATTTGAAATTTCTTATAGATAACCTGGTATTAAAAAACACAGGAGAAACTATGTAGATTTCATTAAAGCTAAATAATGAATAATCGTTACATGGCTTTGTGCTATGTCAAAATCAAACCATTTCAATCAGCACTTACCACTATTAGGAAAAAAACCATACAGCTCAAGGAAAATCCACTAGTATACCCAAGATATCCTTTAAAAAGCAAACAAATAAATACCTATTATTATTTCATTCATTATTTCATTTCTTTCAATGCATTATTTGAAGCCTAGCTTGGGGCTCCAATTATATGCACATATGCCCATGTGAATACAAGATTTATTATTTGACAGTGCTACTTTATTTGGCAAAAAAAATAGGGCTCTGAATAAAAGCATTATATTAGGTGTTTTGATTTCACTGCTCCCTGGCACACTAGAGAACCCAGATTCCCAGAATTCAGGGAAAAGGAGCCTCCCAATTTTGGCGCTAGGCCTATGTGCTGATTTACTCTAAGGCAGTCCTACAGGCAAATCCATTTACTCCTTGATCCTCTGGTAGCTCTCCACTGTGCACTTGCTGTGTGCACACTGAGTGTCAATTATAATAATTCTTCCCTCAGATGAGATGCACAGAGATGTGAATTTCTGGGGATAAATGGCATATCTGAGGAGCTTTACTTGTTCCCCTTAGAATCCAACTGGGATTCTAAGAACTCCATATGCCGCTGCATAGCCTCCAGAAAGGTGAGGTGAGTGGGCTCCTGGGAACTGCATTCTTCTCATCCCTGAGGAAGGGTCCTCCTCTGGGTAAACTGAGAAAAACTACCTCTGGCAGCATAGAAAAGCCTACACCAACCCAGAAAATAGAAAGTTAAGTATTTAAGAAAAATCGAAAGCTATAGAAGTGTGACTTTTTTTAACAAGGGGGAAAAAAAACTGGTTCATAATTATTTTTGGAAGAACATTAATCCAAACATTTTGCCTTGAATTAGCCCAGATAGAAAGGAAATGTATCGTAGAGGTTTTTGGCTACACAGGAACCTGGCCTCATTATTCAATGTATGAAATTCCCTTAACTCCAGCATACTTGTCTCCAACTTACGAGCATAGAAACAAATGTCAAAACCAAATGGATGACTATGCTCATCTGTCATTTCTCACTTCAAACTTTTTCACTCTCCTTTCAGCAAGGGAAATCACTGATATTGGCTAGACTTGAAATTTAAGAGTGATTCACAATACTTTGGGGTATAAATACAAGCAACTTTCTGTCTAGATATTAAATATGAAAATCTGTCTAAATAATCACAGTATTTATGACTTCACAGGAGGAGGATTCCATTTTCAGGACTTTTCTTAGAGCAGCCTATACATTGTACTATTGGCCCCAAAACCTTCCCTCTGCCCACCCCAGCTTGATAGAGGGTCTGATCGGGAAATCACATACTGATGTGTTTTCCTCACACATGAATGTCCGGCCTGATTAATGCTTACAATTTATAATTCACTTAATTGTGACCCTGCAAGTGGAAGCGGAAGGCAAAGTTGTTCATTTTTATTAGCTTCTGAATCACATGGGCACTGTAGAGATTATAATACAGGCAAGATCTCTCCTTACCTAAGTTCTTCAAGAGACACAGAGGGAGAATTATGCCAAAGGTAACCATCACCACCAGAACTCGGCCATCCACATACCAGGCTCTGAAAGGCAGGTAAACAGCTAGGTTCTATTTTTTGTTTAGAGACTGACGTTCTCCCCACCCCACATAATTTCATGAAACATTTAAATTCATTCTTATTACTAACTTTACCATTTATATTTTTAATCATTATTCAGGTTTTTTCCAAACACTTCAACCCAACCACTACTCCTTTTCTTCTGCCTCACTCCCAGGTAATGAAAGAAGGGGGATGCGTTTTGCCTTTCATTAGCTAAATGTGGCATTCCTTTGAATTATGTATGCAGTTTCAAAGTGGAATGCATACATTGCATTCTGTCAGATTACAACTTGTCCTATCAATTATTTAAAGAGAAAGTTCCTTTTTGTTTTGCTTGGCTGGTATCAGTGAGAATTGAGTCACCACAGGTAGGCAGTTCTCTCTTGCTAATCCCTTGGATTTGACCTTGAATCCTGAGGATAGAGCACTAGGAACTCTGGCTCCTACAATTCTCCCTCAAAGGAGAACTGTTGAACAAGAAGGAGTCAAAACATAACTGCTATGCGAAAAGTAGCTGGCAACATTTTCCAGGGTTAGCGAAATCTTTAATGAGGTTTGTTCATATAAATTTTGTTCCTCAAATGCTATGAGCCTTCTTTAAGAAAGAGACTAGGGTCTTGTTATTATTATTATTTTCTACTTCTGTGTTAAAAATACTCTATATCTGTTCCATTTCACAGAAACTTGATATAGATTTTAGGCTCTTGGGAAAATGCAGTATCAATTGTTTGCAGCATGACAGATGAATCTACCTTGAAAAATGTTCATATTCAAATGACTCTCCCTGCTTCTTTCACTTATATAATCCCAAAGAAATTTATTGTTGAACAAAGGAAAAAAAAACAGCTTAGGAAAAACTCTGTTTCTTCAATTTTCATAAAACATAACTTTGGTTAGCCTACATTTAAATTAAAAATGTTTTCATTTTGTCACACACACACACACACACACACACACACACACACAGGGTCTATAACTTACGAAAATTCCTCTCCTTTTCCCATTAGAAATTTTATGGCAGAGGGTAGTTCATTTTTTACTATGAAGAGGTAGCTCAGCATTGCTGGAGAAAAATGAGAACATTTTTAGAAAGATGATACCAAGGATCATGTTGCAAGCTCTCTGGAAGGTTACTAGCCTGTTCTTAGACTAACCTTCAATAAGACACAAAGGTAGCTTAGGCAGCCCCAGCAAGATATTTGCCTTTAAGTAACTACTATCTCTGCCTCACGTCCCATGTGTGATAAGTGCTTGAATCTTGCCAAACCTCATGTGGACACCCAACTACCAGAATTAGAAAAGGCAATAACAGTCACACAGTTTACGTATGGAAAAGAATGTTCTCTTTACCTCCAGTGTTCTGTAGAGAGGTGGCTCCAAAGATGACCAGCTTCCCTGTGGTGCCAAAGACTTGCTCTCCCAGCTTTTCATAAACCATGCAGCCTATTAAGAGTCAAAATTGAGGAAACAATCCTGTTGACCATTCCCCAAGTTATTCTGTGTCTTTCTCAAACTCATACAAATAGCAGCCATCTTAGCTGTGCAAGGATCAAGGCATTACAATGATAAAATAACATCCTGACATTTTAAAATGTCAGACATGATCACCATTTCTCCTTTTCAAGCTGGCTACAGTAGCATTGTAATTAAACTCTAGATCATCTGGCTTATTTTAAAATATCTCTACCTTACCGGAGGGCAATTCCCACTCTCATCTTTTTCTCAGACTTGGTATGTACCATTGAAGATTTGATTAAAAAAGATCCTGATGTTTGAGACAAAAAGGTTCTTTTATAATTAACTACCTGAACAGATTAGGCTAACAAAGAATTATCTTCATAACACTTCATCAATTCCTCTTGTCCTGAATATAATAACAATCTTCTAATAGTCACCACATAAGAATTTTGATCATTCATAGAATTTAGTTCAAAGAAAGCAGCAGACAAATCTGTCCCAAGAGTAATTTGGCTGTAGCAAAATTCAACCAGCTCATACCAGTAAATACTAAAATTCTTAACCATTCATTAAAAACAACAAACTGTTAAACCGGGTGTAGCGGCATACATATGTAATTTCAGAGACTCAGAAAGTGAGGCAGGAAGATTCCAAGATCAAGGACAGACTTGGAAACTTACAAGTCCCTGTCTCAAAACAAAAAATAAGAAGGGTGTGTATGGCTCAGTAAGTAGAGCACTTGCCTCGCATGTGGGTGGCCCTGGGTTCAATCCCCAGGACCCCAAAAGAAAAAAAGAACAACACAAAACAAACAAAATGACCTGCTATACTTTTTTTTATGACAGTTCAGAAAGCAATATGGGTAATTAAAGCTTTATTTAATCTTTCATAAGACTAGTGTTTAAACTAGACAATGGCTAGATCCTAAATTTATTACAAGATGTTCCAGTCATCTGTATACAATAATAGCTGGCCAATGCGGTTTTAGCTAATGTAAAAGTCAAAGTATTACAAACATAATCCAGTGTCCCAGGAATAGAAAATAAACACTTCAGGTATTACACTGCCCAGAGAACTTGAAGTCCTTGGTAGCTTGCTCCCTCCCACACTGCCTCAGGAGTAACATTTTCTCCTTGGAATGAGCACCAAAGAGGATGAAAGGTCTATTTACTTTTAAAACCTTGGACGTTATGATATAAAACATGCAATCTTTGTTCAGGATTTATGAAGGCCTAAGGGAAAACAGAAGCCTTTAAAATGAAGTCATCTTAAAGTAGAAAAACAGACACAACCAAGAGTTCACTTTAAATGACAATGCTATTTGCTCATTGCTCATGACAATTTAAACTTTAGTGTCTGTTTCTCTAGGCAAACACCACAATAAGTCTTCCAGTTACTGGAAGGTCAAAGTAGTCTTTCTTTTTAATAATCAAGTTTGCTGAACAAAGAGAGCATCATTTGTTCACAATTCACCATGAAAATCATTCACCCTGGCTTTAACAAAATTAGATGTCTTCTCAGCTTACCTGTTTCCTTGGAACAGATCAATAGAAGATTTATTGAATATATGGACAGCAATGTCACTGAAGTCAAAAGTATCCTGAAGCAAAGAAAATAAATTCTGTTGTAATAACTAGAAAACAACATATTCTGACCTTGTGTTCTAGAAGGGTAAAGGTTTATTTATATGGTTAACACTATTTGTTAATAGTATCCAGAATGTGGAAACTATTAGTCACCCTGCTTTAAAAACCTCGATAAAAATGTCCTACCAAATAAAGAAGTGCTCATTAGAATCTGAGTAACTCTACCACTTCAAGTTCTTCATGTAATTTGAAGCCCAAACAGCTCTCTGGGAACATTTCAGTTGAGATGACTGTAAGACCACATTGTGAAAGAACACATTTTTAGTCTATGGCATGGATATTCTCTCTTTACATCTGGGTGAGAAAGTGGTTTGGAGGTGGAGAGTGAAGGAAAAAGTTTGCAGTGAGTGACCTTAGAAGAGTGACCACGTGACTTTGGGCAACTTGCTTAACTGCTTCCATCTCTGGAATCCTCACCTAAAACATAAAGGCTCAAGCCAAATGATGTAACCTCTTCCTCTATGACTATTTTTGAATCTATACATTGTGCCACTTATCTAATTTGCTCTTTTTGCATGTGGCTCCTCTGAGATGCATACACACCTCTTCCAGTGGGGAGATTCTGACAATCAAGTATAATGAAAAGACTTTTTTCAATAATGAACTCATGTTTTTGTTTCAGTACATCTGGCTCATCATCAAACCCTTCTCAAGAAAAACTACAGTTAAAATGATGTGGGAGATTACACAGATTATTTCTGAATCCTTTGGTTAAAACTGACATGGTAACTGAAAATAGAGCCCATTTATTAAAAAGGGGGGAAAAAAATTCCATTCCCCAAGTGAAACTACTCCCTGATGTAGGGAAATATAGACCTAGAACAATAAGTTACTGCAATTGATTCCATGTTTGAGTAAATAAAGGCAATTATTTTCCTAGCAAGTGCTGTTGAGAGGCACTTGGTACACCAAGCTGTTCTTGGCGGGGCTCCTACTCCTGACCTTCCCCCACAGCACACCTGTTGAACTCCAGTGGCTCTTGGCCCAGCTCAGAGGCCAGCTCCTAAGGTCATTCCCTGGCCCCAGGGAGAATGACTACTCCTTAGTCTCTGGTCCTACAGCATTTTGCTTCTCCTGCATGCAATGCAGTGGAGGAAAACAGGAAATACAGAATGGTCACCAGCAGAACAGATGGACTGCCAGAAATTGGTCAGAAAACAAAAGAGAGATAGCTCTTGGGAAGAAAAATAGAAAACCCAACACTTCGGGTAAAGGCCAAACTGTCCTGCCAATAAAGGGGAATTTGGGTTAATTATGCTAATTAAGGAGGTACCTTCAGATACATATTTATTTAGCTTGAGCGAGGAGGGTGATTAAGACGGTAAGTCCCTTACAATCTTTTCTGGTTAAAGATCACAAGAAACTGAGAGCAAGCACTTGTTAACCAACCCAGTAGTTTGACATATGTAATGAAACATGATTTGATATGCTCTGTGTGAGAAGATACAGGATCACATTGCAGCTTGATTTTTTTCCCCTATCAGATAAACAACATTTATGTTGAAGAAGTAAGTTTTGAGTTTTATTCAGAGTTTTCTCATGTTTAGGGACCCTGAACACAAATGGCAACTTACATATGTGCCTGTGACAGACCCTGGAGGCACAGAACAGAACAGAACCACATGGGCTTCCCAGTGGGGACAGGATGGGTGCCATGTTGGGATCAGTCATGTGCTATACTAGGGTGACCATGTGCCCTAATTGGACTCTGTTGGCCATGATGAGGACAGTAGAGAAGGTATTACCAGAGACCCAAGGCTGTGATATGATCTTCCAGAAAGATGTGCCTAGTAGAAGGTATTAATTACTTAGCATCTACATAACGATTGGCCAAAGTCCCTAAACTTGGAAGAAACTGAATACTTAATAGCAAAAGAAATATTCTATGGAAACATTTGCAGTATTCTCTCTGCTAATAGCCCCTGGAACCACATGGTTGCCTCTGCATGCATTCTATAGTTGAATCTCTTAGTAGATGATGCTCATCTCAGTAGGCCTCTGGCCCTTGTCAAAGAAGTGAAAAATTTCTTCATAAACTCCTATTCCACCTTTTCCTTTATCAGATGGGAGAAGTATTGATCAGGGAAGATTCTAGTAGGGTGATTCCCTATTTTCTTCCCACATTAAAACACAGCAGGATGAGGTGCTCCTGTTGTGACGGAAACAGTTCTCCTGCTCATGTTTAAAGGACAGAATGCTGCATCCCACCGGAAAGGACACATAGTGAGTGTCCCAGAACCTCTGCATTTAACCATCCAATCTCTGAAGACTCTCCTTCAGAGACTCTCCCTCCCAGAATATAGATCTTTCCTTCCAAGACTGCAAACTAACAGAAAACAAAAACTTTTTTTTTTTGGTCAGGCCACTAAAAAGCAAACTGTGCATGTATATGTGTATGTAAAATTCTATGAATTCTTTAGGCTATACCAGAATCTAGCGTTAGTAAGATTAAAATTTAGAAAAGGACTCCTCTTTGTTTGGATTCTTAGAATGAAGCTGTGTGTTGTTTAATTGACTCTAATAGATGGTAGAATAGTTTAAGAAAATCAAGTCAGAGATGCTCTGAGACACAGAAACCATGACACCTAAAGGAAAGCACTGAGGGGAGCGATGGGAGAGAATGAGGGCTTATTTAAACACTGGTGTTGAGTATCACGATGCCCCCATTTGTCCAAATAGGTATTTGAACATATAATTGTGGCTTCCTGGAAGAGAAACACATGCTGGTATTTACCAAAGAGGAACACGGGTAATTCCTTTTATCACTTCATCTGGATTATCATTTAAGCCTCCACACCGTTAACCATTGACCAAAAGTTTCAATGTGGCTGGCACAGACGCTGGTAGCTGGAAAAGGCATTCTTAGGTGGTATTTGGGGGTTTTTTGGTGGTATTTGGGGTTTCGATGTGTTGGTATTTCACACTGTGTCTGGCCTTGACAAGTAGGGGATCTAGAGCATGTAACTACATGGGCTGTGGGGAAGGAGTGGTGGAGAGTCAGAACGATGAAGAATGCGGTCAGGCACTCTGAAAAGTGCTGTGTCCTCAACACCCTGAAAGACAGTGCAGGCAATCTGAGGAGATTTTTTGTCTCCTGAGAGGATTTCTAGGGAACTCAGATTTCTTGACCCGAATTAGGGAAGACTTTCCGAGACTACCCTGACCGGCTCTTCACCCAGTACAAGAAACCTCCACACTCCACACCAACACACAGGCACCCAGACCTGCAAAATGCCTTCTGAGAGGGAACGCATTATGCAACTCGTTCTGTTTCTGGATAGTTCTGTGCTTTGGACCTGAAGCTGAGCTAAAACCACTGCTGCTACTTTTACTCTTGATCTTTACTTTACCCTCCAGATCTATTTGAATCTACCTGAAATTGAACCCCTCTTCTACCTAATAGTCCTTCTAAAGGCAACTGCACACTTTGACTTAAAAACCTCCAAACTTTTCAACTGTTCACCTTGTGAGACAGGGTTCAGATGACTTACATGTCAGTCTTGGTCCAGTTTCTCAACCACCCTTTTCCCAGGCCTGTGTGCTAAGACAAGCACAACAACTTCAGTTTCTGTCCAGACAATACAAAGCAAGATGGGATTTTTTAATTCTCTGAGTTGGACATCATATTTCTTTTAAGGCAATCTATTTGGGGATTCATTTTTATGGCAGCCATATCACACTTCTCATTCTTTTTGAGATTCTGGTATAAAATGCTACTAGACCAAGTCTGCCTGATTCTCTATCCTGTCTACTTTTTTAAAAAAGTGTAAAAATCTATATTTATTTTTATTACATTTTATCTCTCAAGATTTGTGCTATCTTTTAAAATTCTTAATCTTTTTTTGTTTTTGGTTCTACCCATCTCTGCAGCTTCATATCTTCAGTGTACCTTCATGAAGCCACTGATCCTGAGTAGAACAAGACCATCTGCAAATGACTCACTATCTAGCTGACCACTCAAGTCAGAAGCCTGGAAGTCATCCTTGATCTCTCAACTATTCTCTCATCCCTCATACCCAATTCACCTGCAAACGTCCTATCATTTCTACCTCCCAAATAAACCCCAGATACATAAGCTGCTTTCCCTATCTCCACTGACATCAGTCTAAGGAGCTCTCAACTTTAATTTCTAGGCAAATCTGATAAATTCATCTGTCTTCCTTTTTGTGCCTCCTCGGATCCATCCTTCAGCCAGCAGCCAGAATCACTTTTTATTTTATTGCTTTATTGTGTCTCCATCATCAAATTATAGGACAGGCCATGATGACTGAATTTACCTACTGACCTATTTACATTCAACACCAAACACATGAACAACAGGCTCTTAACTAAGAATCAGTGAACTTATAAATATTAAGATCTCATTTGCAAGTTACCTGAATCTATGTCAATATCTTGGTAAAATACAAACTACCTAAACCTACTAGTTTATCCAGATGTTGAAAGATGATGTTAGGCTGAGTTAGAAGGTACACACTTGTAATCCTGCCTAATGGTGTACTGGTGGTAGGGCTGAGGTAGGAGGATCACAAGTTCAAAGCCAGGCTTGGAAACTTAGTGAGACCCTTAAGGGCTGTGGGTGTAGCTCAGCAGTAGAGCATCCATGGGTTCAATTCTCAATACCAAAAAAAAAAAAAAAAAAAAAAAAAGTTCATTTTTGCTATTGAGGGTTCTGTGGCCTCTTTAAGGCAATATTTTCTAACTACACATAAACTAGCTATTTAGTAATTTGCTCTTTAACATTGCTTGGGGTCTACTTTTTGCCACTTTTGAAAGCTGGGGTCGAATCTACCCACTTCCAGTCCTCAGGATACTCCTGCTCTCCATGAGTTCTCAAATATTGTGGCAGTGGTTTAAGATATATTTACTATATTTGCTACTAGAAAATTTGACTCTTAACTTAAACAATGAACTTCTAGACACCTATGTTTTGAATCATATTGGCAGAAATGTAACTCTTTATTCTTCCATAACTTACCCAATGATTCTATAGATGAAGTTACAATAAATTTCATTTTTAAAATCCATATGGGAATAAAATGGAAAACTTTGACAACAAACAGAACCAAAATATTTAAGGCTCTACACCATGATTATGCAGGTGATTTCCAGGTGCAGTTGGGTAAACTTATCAAATCCTACCCTGTGAATTGGGGGATTTTATTGTATATAAAGCATACCCAACAACAACAACAACAACAAATCAGAACACTTTAAGAGAAATGAGACTATGTTTTTAAAAGCCTTGTTATACAGCAAGATTCATGTGACACTCCCAACCTAGCATCAGAGCCCTTGCAAGGGGTGGAGGTGAAGCAGCTGTCACTGCTTTGGATCCAGAAATAGCTCAGATGGGAGTGTTGGGGGGCTGGTTCCCAGCAGAGCGCTTTCAACTCCTCCAGGACCCGCTGTTTTCAAAAGAACAGAGAACCTGTACCAGCCCTCCCTAGTATGGCTCTCCCTTGCCAAGGCTGAAAGCAGCTTATTTGGCAGGTATGGCCTGGGACCTGACTCTCTGCATTCCAACAAGCATTCTAAAGATGCGAATGCTTGCTGGTCCATGGACCACTCTGGAATGGTGAGGTTCAAAGCCTCCCAGTTAGGTGCAGTGGTGCACACCTGTAATACCAGTTATTTGAAGGCTAAGGAGGACTGTGAGTTTAAGGTCAGCCTAGGGAACTTAGTAAGACCCTATCTGAAAAGTACATTAAGAGGGTTTCCCAGACCTTTTAGCTCAATGATAGAGTGAGTGCTCCTGGGTTCACTCCCCAGAACCAAGGCTCAAGCTCTGGCCCTGTGACATACACATCTCAGTTGTTTGTGTTTCTCATAATGGCCACACTACAGCTAGGTAGACTGCTGCTCTGTCAGCAGTGGGGTGCCATGCCAACATTATAGCTCCACTGTCTGGAACATGGACCCATAGTTGCCCAGGTAAGACTGCAATGAAAGGAAGCACTTGCAGCTGAATCATTGTACATTTTTTGGTCACCATCTTTAAGCCTTCTTTACTTCACCAGGATATATATTTAAACATTATTTTCAAATTATTCTTCTCCATGTTGCTCCTTCTAAAAGTGGTCTGAGGCTCACCACACTGTATAATGCTTCCTCTTCTTTCTTGTTTGGTCAGCTGATCCTGCATTGAAATATTTTCCTTTGTCCTTCTTAACTAGCTGGGCAACCCTCTGCACCACTGCTGCTGTCACCTAGGATGTCACGAGGGTGGTGGCCATCAGCATCACAGCCCACAGACTGGGCAATCCCTGGGATCTCCTTAGGGGTTCCAGTAAGTTCTTTGGCTAAACATCAATGCCGCATCTGCTGGGCAAGGTTGGCGGTCTGGTCAAAAGTTGTATTTCCTCTGTGTTTGAAGTTTTTCTGTATCTTTCTGTCTCTTAGTGGTTCCTTGAGGGCTTTGATGATCAGGGTAGAGGTGGAAGCCTCAATCTGTCCTAATGATCAGCTTCACTGTAATTCTTAGCCCTTTCAAGTCACTGGTTGCCTTGGCAATGCATCACCAACCTGTTTTGGAGGTCGATTCAGGGGTGCAATCTCAGGATCCAGGGTGGACGTGGCACCCACCTCAGGCACACTGCATCGATCTCACTGGGGCAAACTTGAGCAGCATAGCAGGAGCAGCAGGTGCTGGATGAACCTCGATTCATGACAACTGAAGTTGCACCTTGGCCTTCTCCAAAGCCAAAACCAAAGCCTGATTCTTTCTCTTCTAAATCCAGTTGGAAGCATAAAACTTCTAACCATCCTCAATTAAGTAAGCAGAACAGTCTGTATAAAAACTCCCTGAGCTAGAATTTTAAAAGTGACCTTAACACTTGTCCTGTTTTTATTCATTTCTGTCTCCCACCAACCCACGACCCTCACTTCAAAATGCAGGTATATTGCTGGTTGAGCCAGGATATTTATAAGAAAAAATTTAAATCCAGTACCAAAGAACCTGATAAACCAAAGGAAGCATTTTGGTTGATCTTCCTGCCCCTCTGCCCTGCCCCTCTGCTGCTGGCCTCTTTCTCTCCTGTGACTACCTCTTCCTCCCTCCTCCTTTTCCAAATTGTCTCTGCTTTCCACCTGCACCCCTTCGTTCATCTATCATTCCTGTTAATTCTCCCCAACTTCCATCCCACCCCACATTCCTCCAAGGGAAATAGTGTATGGAGAGAATGAAGATTTGAAAACTCCATAGACAGAGTAGAGCATTTCCTGCAAGTCATGGAAGGGCTGGGCAGCGTGGAGGACTCAACTGAGGATGGAGACCAAGAACTTAAAGTGCTATCTGTCTGTGTGGTTGGAAAACAGAATAAGGATAGTATGCCAGAATGTCAGTGAAAAAGGAAGCAGCGTATGGCCAAGCGAGAGACCTTGGTATTTGAACTTCACAGGGAAGGAGGCACTGACCAGAGGTTCTCAGTGAGGTTCAAGGCCAGGAACAGGTCCTGTCCTGGGGAAGCCATGCCAGGTGGGAGGCTCACATGAAGAGGCAAGAGACACAGGGAAAGAATCCTTTATTTAATGAGAGCTCAAATGGCTTGTCTGAAAATGAAGAGAGGGATGAGGGTTCTGAGTCCATAAATTCATATGAATATTTTAGATATTCTAAAAACTTCAAAATTATCTTTTACATGAAGTAAGTTTCTTGAGCTTTAATTTATTTTAATAGGAATTCAGTATCATAAATAAATACTTTATTGGTTATTAGCAATATAAATGCTAAGGTATTCATTATATGCCAGGCCCATCCTAAGCATTTTTTGTGGGGGTATTGGTGCACTTTGGTAGTGGTACACTTTACCACTAAGCTAATCCTCAGCTCCTTTTTATTTTTCATTTTGAGACAGGGTGTTGCCGAGTTGCTGAGGCTGGCCTCAAACTTCTGATCCTCCTGCCTCAGCCTCCTGAGTTGTTGGGATTACAGGCGTGCACCATCATGACCTGCAAACATTTTTTTTTTCTTCACTATTACATTCCTATTTTGCAGATAACTGAAGCCTGGAGAGATTAAGTATTTTTGCTTAGGGTCACACCACTAGCATCAGAGGACTAGTACATCAGGATCAGGTAGCATGTGATTATTTGTAGTATTTCCAAATTGGACTAGGGAATGAAAGGGATGATTTAAAAGGCAGGTATCAATTATTTGTACAATTCCTTACATTTTTTTTCTTGTAAGTCAGTCTACACTCTTTGGTGCAAAACATCTCTTAAACTAGCCTGTTAGTTAGGTATTTTCCTTTGTCTAGAAAAAGAAATATGTATCACTGATGTCCAAATCAAATAATATCTAATGTTAATATGATCCTAAAAAGAAAAGTATTTAAAAGAAGTATGAAGGCAGAAATAGAACTTATCAGTACATTTAATGCTTTGTAGGGTTAAAAAGTTAGCAGGAAGTCTTAGCTTAAATGGGTAAGTTGTACTAGTAAGAAAGAAAGAAAGCCGTGTGCTACTACCACTTCCTGTTTTTGCCTATAGTTGGTAAAGCACTGTGGGTTTTGTGGGGGCTCCATTTATAACTGCTGACATCTCCTGGTTCCTGTTCTTGCATTCCATAAGGACAGCTGGTTGCTCTTGTCCTCAAACCTATGTCCTTACCCTTTAAAATGATGCCCCTTCTTTATCCTCTAAAGGTGAAACTCTTGAGTGACAGAAAAATTCCATATACCATTAAAATATGGAGCTGTTGGTGAGTATTTTGGACTTTTCCCCAATAGAACAGTAGATGCAGGGGTTCATTCAAACTTTTCCACTCCATTTCCATAGTAACGTTGCACACTTAAGGAGATGGGGCAGGTGCAATAGGAATGCCCAATGGACGTGTCGCCAGGAATCAGTGTAATTCTGGGCAAGCTACTTAGCCTCTGAATTTTAGTTTCCTTATAAAATGGGGATGATAAATAGGGTTGTTATACTGAGTCCATGAAACAACGTATATATTAAAACTATCTTGTTCTTTTTTTTTTTATCTTATTCTTTTTTACATCCTTTAAAAAAACAACAGCTCTTCTGAGTTAGCAGGCCACATGAAAAGTGACTGTGGGTAGCTTTGGTCTATGGGCTGCTGTGTGCCGACCAACCCTTGACACAGATGTAGATCTCTGAAACCTTGTGCGTGATATGAGAAGTCTGCCCATAGAGCAAAGCAAAACTAACCAGCCCACACAGGAGCTGTTTTCTAATCTGTTAAACCAACCACCACTCTGTGAGTAATAAAAGTTCAAGCTAACCTTGCAAATCCAACTCTCTAGACTACATTCAAACTACCTTATTGTGTTGATACACACCTACTAGTCTCCTGCAAGCCAGAACATGAAGGGAAAAAGCATTCTATACGTCACGTAGATGAAAATTATGCCGTCAAAATCATGGACAGTAGAGGTGTCTTTTGCAAGCGAAGAGAAATGCAGTGGACCAAAACAGAGGCCACCCTGTTGTCCCCTGGATAGCATCAAAGTTTCTCATGTAACTGAGCATAAATAGGAGTGAACTCTTGTGTGTGAACATGCACACACACATTCCTATCTCTCTGGGGCCAAGAGAATTGAATTATTGGAACCCCTTACCAGATGCATGATGGATGACTCAAACTAAGCAGTAAGTGCTCAACTTCTAAAACAATGGGTGGGACTCATCTCCCACTCATGTCAACTCTTTCTGTTTACATAATAGACACTCATTGTTAGCATGACACTCACTTTCCCACTTCCCTATTTTTGAAAAGCTTCTAAATCCAGTGAATTTCAATAGAGTTCAGTGGCACTGCCGCTGTCCTTTTCTACATGTGTTTTCAGTGCTGGCAAGCCTGAATGTGCCACTTCTCCCCTTCCAGGATTATTATTTCCAAATAAGAGCCTCTGATGTCAGTGATTTCTGCTGCCAGCTGAGGACAACACTTTTCAGATCATTTCTAAGGAACCATGAAGATAACTCAAAGAATTTTTAAAAACAAGTAACTGATTGACAAGACAGAAGATGAATGCGCCCATTACCCGAGGACCTCCTAGGATGGTCCGGAAGAGCAGGGTTTCCTTACTGACTTTCCTTTAACCACCCCATTTTTATATTGCGAGACCCTGTTTGGTCTTTCCTTGGAACTGTGCAGAGAAGATGACTTAACATTTACAAGGAATAACTCAGTAATACCACAAAGACCATTTTTGTTACCACTAAGAGCAAAATTATCACCTTGATAGGCATCACTCCAACTTTTTGGAATATACATTAAGTCACCAAGCAATGGCAGTTCAAGAGCAAGGGAAATATCTACAAAGGTACACGGCCACCTCAACCCAACTTAGAGTTTGCTGACTGACACTCAGAGACCGAGGCTCTGCTGAGGCAGTCGTTTAAAACGAATATAAACCTCCTAATAAAAACAGAAATATTTCTATGACAAGATAACAATCAAGTGCCCACAGTGTAGGAACAGGGACTTCAGGCAACAACTTTGATGAATCTGTAGTTCCAGTTTTATTTGTCCACCTTTATGTAGGTTCAATTATAAAATGTCATATTTAAAGAGAAGAGAGACCGGGTAGTCTGATCTCAGTCTACAAACACTCTTTTTTTAAATTTACCCTTACAAGTGAGGCTATTTACTGGTTTATTTTTAAACACTAGTTACAGACAACAAAATATTGCATCGTTTTGTTGGTAAAATAATTACGAATGGCTCACCAAGGCAAACATTAAGAGAAAGAATTCAGCTACAATGGAAGCAAACAACCCACCGCAAAATGAAGATAATTGCTGTAAACTGACAATGACAACTGCTGTCCTTTTTCGCAAACAGCAATTTAACAACAAATGCTCTTTGGCAATACTAACCTCATAGTGTATTTCTTAACAGTCTCTGAACTACTTTGAATTTTCAAATGAAGGAGGCATCATTCTTAAGGAAAATAAATAATGAGCGGTGAGTCCCTGAACCTTCTGATTATTATCATGACATCTCCATGGTCTACTAAAAAATATGAGGGTAAACTAAACTTTCTGGATAATTTTTTTCCCCTCTGTAAGTGCAACAATGATAAGAGCCACTGTTTGGCTCTAAAACTTTGCTTTCTGCTTTGCAAGATCTAATTCTTACATAACCATTCATTCCTTTGCATAGACTCTATTGAGAAATACCTACATGCAAACACTGCTCTAGATGATCTTGGGGGTAAGGATCACAGTTTGAATGAACAAAGAAGAATTTGACATGAATCCTGTTATTATAGAGTTCAGAACTCAATAGAGAGAGGAAAATATATGCCTATGGAATGAAAGCAAAACTTACTAGAAATGTAAAGATTACACTGAAAAGAAAAGGAAGAGAAATCTCCCTTCCACTTGGGAGGATCAGAGAAGCGCTGGTGCAGGAGATGGCATCTGCCCTGGGCTGTACACAGCTTCCAGGATTCAGAAGCATGGAGATGAGGTGGGGCTGGGGGAGAGGAGGCATTGATTGGGAGGAGGCCAGGGTGGCCACGGCAGAGGGGACTAGGTTGAAAATAGAGTTTGGGCCAGGCCGCACCACACACATTTCTCTTTCAAGCTCTCGTGGTCTAGAGATACCAAAAATGTTTTCTCAAGTTTTCTTTAGGTAAGAGGAAAAGGAGTTTTATTATACTGGTTTAAAGTTCTCTAGACACTAAATTTTTTCAACTAGCACAAGGCAAAAAAAAAAGAAAAGAAAAAGAAAAAGAAAAAATTCAAAGAGTATAGATTTTCCATCTCCACTCCACTCCCAGACTCTCACTCTCAGAAGTTACCACCAACAGTTTTCTTGTCCAATCTACTCAAATTTCTGGGCAATAGGTACACAAATATACAGTCTCCCTCCATGTTCACTGCCATCCAATATTCAGTTTGCTCTCACGTAATAATATTATACTCTATAGTATTATATTCTATAGTTCCTAGAGTATAGCTCTTGGGAAACAAGTCTATTTTACTTTTTAGTAGCAATCTAATCTTCTGTTTTATGGAACTACCATGATTATTTAACCAATTCCCTAATGATGGACTTGGTCTTATTTGTCTATGCTACTATTTTGCGTTTAATTTTTAATAACAAAAATGTTTAGTTACCGCTTTGCAAGGAATTAAGTTCAAGGACCCCTGAGGCAGTACAAAATCTCAAATTGCACATGAAGAAAAACATGAAAAATACAAAGTTGCTGTTGAGCAGCTCAGCTGCTCTCTGGTTTTGCAATATACCATAGGCATATGTTCTACTGGCTGTGCCCAAGAACTTGAACACCTCTGATTTACAGTCTGGTACACATGCTACTGCAAAGCTATTTTCATTACAATAAAGAGGATGGCTCTTGATGGACTATTAGCACAATAAATCCAGGATACTGATGATTTTGCAAGGTGATTTTAAAGCTAAATTACTCTGGAAAGTTAAAAGTATTAGCATGCAAACATCCATTGATAAGGATAAAACTTCCCTCATGTTGTACCTTAACCATGGGCTGATTTCTGAAGGAGAAGGCAATACTAAAAGGCAGTCCAGGGTTTTTGGTCACACTGGTTCTACAGTCGAGCAAGCCTGGCTGGCTCCTCTACGTTCTACTCATGATCATAGGTAAGTTGTTAAGCCTCACTTAGTTCATCCGTAAAGTGGGTCTGTGGGGCTAATACATACCTCCTGGGGCTGTTGCTGGCATACATAGTTACCTACACAGTAAGAGTTCAATACATGTTAACCATTATTTAGTGACTAATAATAACTGTAGTACTTGAGCAAATATTTATAATGGGCACTACTAGTACCCTCTGCATCTCTTTCCTCTCATACACTAATATATGAACACATGTGCATGCACACACACATACCACACACTTATTTACCCTTCACAGCAGGAATTGATACTAATTAATAAAATTCTTCTTGCATGCTACTTTTCAAAGTGTGTTTTTAAACATATTTTCATTTCCACAACCACCACCCAAGTGAGGTAGAAAATGGAAAACAAGAGACACAAAAAGGTCTGGAATTCTAATCAATGGAAATAAAATTTAAACTATTATTTTGTACGATTGTAATGCTATGACAATATTATCTCTGTTCTTTGCGTGTGTGTGTGTGTGTGTATGTGTGTGAGTGTGTGTGTGTTTATTGAACCCAAGTTTTCTTTATCCCCAGCCCTTTTTGTTTTTTATTTTGAGACAGGGTATCGCTAAGTTTCCCAAGCTGGCCTCATAATTTTGATCCTCCTGCATCAGCCTCCCCTGCCACGGGGTTATAGGCATGTACCACCGTGTCCAGCTACACACTCACTGTTTAAAACAACATCTCAGAACTGTCATGAATTTCACTTTTCTTATTCACAGATATAAACTTAAGGGACACATTATTAAAATAATAAATAATAATATGTGCTGAGAAGTTATGGAAAAATATAAATCATGTATTGCTTTATCAAATTCTGTTTAGTTTAATAACCATCTCATTTACCTAGCACTAAAAGGAGATGATACGCTCTAAAGAGAGAAATTTTCTATAAAATGTATGCCTTTAATGGAAATATTTAGAAAATGTGACAAAACAAAACCCACCGTTCTTTCATGTCAATACTGACTTTTCACCCCCAATTTTGTGACAATGGCATTCTGGGGATTCTTACAAAACTAAAGAAATTACATGGGAGGAATCTCTTTGGCACCATGGCCTTTTCTTTGGATTCCCAGTCAAGTTGGAATCCAAATTCATAGCACTTGTGCCTCAGGATATCCCTCACGACTGCTTCCCAGTACGGCCCCATTTGTTTCCCACAGAAGATTATACCTTCAAAACAATTGTAAGTTGAGATTGCCCAGTAGCACACTTCCTGTTTATCAGTAGGCATTATGAAACCTCAGAAGCCAGGTTTGGTGGTGCACACTTGTAATCCCAGGAGTTTGGGAGGCTGAGGCAAGAGGATTGTGAGTTCAAGACCAGTCTTGGCAACTGAGAGAAGCCCTGAGCAACTTAGAGACCCTGTCTCAAGATGAAAAATGAAAACAGGCTGGGGATGTGGCTCAGTGAGTAAGCATCCTTGTGTTCAATCCCTGGTACAAAAATAAATAAATAAAACCAAAATGTAGGAAAATGCAAAACTTAATAGCATTCTTACAATATGTGGAACTCACCGAATAGAATTGAATTAGATGTGTGTGTTGAACAAAGATGACAGCCATTTCTCTAGGTCAAAAAAAAAAAAAAAAAAGGCCCCCACTCAGCCAGGAAGAAGAAACCACACCAACAAGTTTCCAGATGACCCCAGCAAAGAGCTCCACCCCAGTCCCAGCGCGACACGGAGGAGCCTTGCTGGCTGCGTCTCTAAAGAAGCCAGCACAGTCTTGGGCTCCATTTCCCTGTTGGCCAATGAACCTGGAACAAGGCCCTGTACCAGATGAAATGTCCTGATCCTGCCAAATACTTCTTGGCTTTGAGCAGCTGTGGGAGCAGCTGGTTTTACAACGGTCACAGAGCGAGTCCTTGTTCAGAGGTGGGAGAGTCCTCTGTGTTGTGAGACGCTTTTAAGTTTGACTCTTTATACTACTACCTTCAGCTGTCACCCAAAGATTTGGTGTGTTGTGCTCACTATTCCTGTGTCTTACAGAGAACTAAATGATGTATAATAGTTTCATCTGGGGAAATCTTCCTTCAACTATAAAAGTCAAGTTTATCCAATTCTTTGCTCATTCAGAAGCAAAAGAGTCATGAGATAGGAAACCAATTATCCCTGAGCCAGTAAAATTAATCAACTGATTTGAGGGAGAGGGGAAGTGCTGGGAAGTGACACTGGCCAAACTGTTGTTACCTTGTGTGCGTGTACAAATATGTAACAAGTCCCATTGATACGCACAATTATAATGCACTAATAAAAAAACATCAGAAAAAAAAATCAATGGATTTCCAGGAATGGTAAGTTGGATACAAGGATTTATTCCTCCTCCCTTCTGATATACCAGTAAAAGGATTTGATTTTACTCTTTTCAAGGTATAAAAGAGTCTCACTGCTGGGACAGTGAGAATATGAGGAGAGACATCAATAGCATGATTTCAGAAGCTGGAAGGGAGACAGAACTGAATCCTGAAATGACAGTGGAGAGAGCCAAGACCAACCCAATTTATTCCACAGAATCCTCAAAACACCCTGGTGGTATTACTGGAAATGAGGGACAATGGAAGGGATGCTGAATATGTTGAGTGTTCTTAAGTGAACAGCTAGAATCACCAGAACAGACTTCTCCTCCATAAAGCTGAGTGGTTGTTCTTTTCCCACCCTGATAGTCTGAAGATACTGGACGGTGAAAATTTAGATCTCTGGGCGAGGAACTAGGGAGAATTTGTGGGACAGGGCACTGTGATGAAAAACTGGAGACTCAGGGAACACAGGCATGCTGTGGTACTCTCACCAGTCCTTCCCTCTGACGTGGCCCCCAGAAAGACCCTGCAGGAATTGAAAGATCTCTGGGTGATCCAAACAGCTGAAGAGGAAGCATCCTAGAGAAACTGTGGGGTAGGCACATAGATCAGTGGTACAGTGCTTGCCTAGCATGCATGAGGCCAAAACACTGCCAAAACAAAGGAAGAGAGATTGATAGAGAAACTGACACTGGTGGCTCCTCATCTAAAGGGTTATGAAGAGCACCTGGAGTGAAGCTGTTACAAACTGTCCCCATCTGTGCCCACAAGGCATAAATTAGCCTTGCTTTCTCCCATTCTTGAATATAAGAGACAAGCAAGCACCACCTGACATCTGAGGAAAGAGTCTAAAATGAAACACAGAGTCCAAAGCAAAAGAACAAACATCACTTTGCACCAAAGATACAATTGGTAAAATCCAGATTGTAGGAAAATCTCTAAGACAAATGGCCCAGTTTCTTCAACAACAACAAAAAATTACACAGAAAAGAAGGAGAGAGATGGCAGACCCTGTATAGATAGAGACTTAAAACACATATTGACCAACAGTTGCCCTGTATGAACCTTATCTGAGAACTGATTTGAACAATCAACTGTTTTTGTTTAAATATGAGATAACCAGTAATGTAAATATTAGTTGGATGTTCAATATTAAGGAACTGTTGTTAACTGTTGGTTTTAGGTATGACATATTATGGTCATATTTTAAGACTTCTTATATGTTAGAGATATATACTGAAATATTTATGGATGAAATGATATGATGTTTGTCTTGATTTGCTTCAAGACAATCTAGGTGTGGATTGATTAAATAATCATGGCCATGAAATGAAGGGAACATGAAGATCTTTTTTATTATTCTACATTTGAAATTTTTCATAATGCAGAGAAACTACGGTAAGAATCCTCAGAGAAGACACTGAAGTCACAAGACAGAACCAAAATAACATTAAGAAAGGAACATTCAGAGTATTTTAGAAAGCTCTTATAAGTAAAAAATTAATAACAGAAATAAAGTATTTACTAAAGAGCTGGGGAAAAAATTGACATATCCCAAGAAGTACAACTAAATATTAGTAGAAATGAAAATAAAGAACATAGTTTAGAAGTTGGAGGACCAGTCCAGAAATACCAAAATCTGGGTAATGGTTCCAGAAGGAGAGAAAAGAGAAACAAGAGGAAGGAATTTGTTAACACCATAAATTAAGAAAATTTTTCCAAACTGAAGGCTCTGGATTTCTAAAAGGATGCATCAACTGCCCGACACAATCAATGGAAACAGGTCACAGCAAGGCTTGTCATTGTCACTGTGAAGGCTCATCATTGTCACTGTGAAACCGCACAATGCAGGAACAAGGAAATTCAGCAAGTTTCCAGAAAACAAATGAAACCCTAAACTGGACTATATGTAAAAGATTAGGAATCAGAAATCTATGGAACCTCACAGCAGAAAAAGCTCAAAGGAAATGGAGCAATATCTTCAAACTTCCGAAGGAAAATCATCACCAGTGTAGAATTTTCTATCTAGCCAAACTGCCAAAGACGAAGGTAGATAAATCTTAAGTTTGGTCTTTTCATGTTATCCCATAATTCTTGGAAGTTCTGTTCATGGTTTCTTACCATCTTCTCTGCAGGGTCAACTTTATTTTCAAGATTATATATCTTGTCTTCATTGCCTGAGGTTCTGTCTTCCATGTGGTCTAGTCTGTAGGTGATGCTTTCCATTGAATTTTTAATTAGGTTCATTGATTCCTTCATTTCAAGGAATAGAGTTACTCTGGATTAGGTAAAAGGGAGTGAAGGCTGGGAGAGGATCACGGGGTAGGAAGGATAGTAGAATGAATCTGACATTATGATCCTACGTACATATATGACTACATGACCAGTGATTCTATGTCATGTACAACCAGAAGAATGAGAAATTATATTCCATTTATGTATGATGTGTCAAAATGTATTCTAGGCAAGTGCTCTACCACTACATTATACCCCAGGGGTATGAAAATGGTGGAATGAGACAGACATCATTACCCTACTACATATATAATTACAGGAATGGTATGAATGTACATCATACACAACCATAGAAATGAAAAGTTGTACCCCATTTGTGTACAATGAATCAAAATGAGGTCTGTAAAAAAAAGAACCTCCAGTTATTGTGAATTGAGCTATAAACATTGATGTGGCTGCATCACTATAGTATGCTGATTTTAAGTCCTTTGGGTATAACCCCAGGAGTGGGATAGCTGGGTCAAATGGTGGGTTCATTCCAAGTTTTTTGAGGAATCTCCATACCGCTTTCCAGAGTGGCTGCACCAATTTGCAACTCCACCAGCAATGTGTGAGTGTGCCTTTTTCCCCATATCCACGCCAACGATTATTATTGCTTATGTTCCTGATAAGAGTCATTCTAATTGGAGTTAGATGAAATCTTAGGATGGTTTTAATTTGCATTTCTCTAATTACTAGCAATAATGAGCACTTTTTCATATTTTGCTTGTTTGTTTGTTTTATTGGTTCTTTTTAATTTTACATGACAGTAGAACCCATTTTGATATAATTATACAGCAGGGAACATATCTTTTCTTTTTCACAATGTAGATTCACATGAGTCATATAATCTTACATATACATAGAGTAATACTGTCTCAGTCTACTATGTTTCCTTCCCCCAATTCCTTCAATTCATCCATTGAAGGGCATCTAGGTTGGTTCCACAATCTAGCTGAGCTAAGGAACTGGGCAGACACTTCACAGAAGATGATATACAGGTGATCAACAAATAAATGAAAAAGTGCTCATCATCTCTAGTAATTAGAGAAATGCAAATTAAAACCACCCTAAGATTTTATCTAACTCCAACTAGAATGGCTATTAACAGGAACACAAGCAATAGTAAGTGTTGGTGTGGATGTGGGGAAAAAGGTACACGCATACATTGCTGGTGGAGTTGCAAATTGGTGCAGCCACTCTGGAAAGCAGTATGGAGATTCCTCAAGAAACTTGGAATGGACCCACCATTTGACCCAGCTATCCCACTCCTCAGTTTACACCCAAAGGTCTTAAAATCAACAAAGCATAGGGAAGCAGCCACATCTATGTCCATAGCTGCTCAATTCACAATAGCTAGATTGTGGAACCAACCTAGATACCCTTCAATTGATGAATGGATAAAGAAACTGTGGTATATATACACAATGGAATATTACTTGGCCATTAAAAAGAATAAAATTATGGCATTTGCTGGTAAATGGGTGGAGTTGGAGAATATCATGCTAAGTGAAATAAACCAAGCCCAAAAAACCAAAGGCCAAATGTTTTCTCTGATCAGTGGATGATGACACATAATGGGGGGGGGAGGGTGGGAGACAAGAGAAGAAAGGAGGAACTTTAGATGGTGTAGAGGAAAATGAGAAGAGAGGGGGTGGGGGAAGGAAAGATAGTAGACTGAGACAGACAGTATTACCCTATGTATATGTAAGATTATATGAATTGTGTGAATCTACATTGTGAAAAAGAAAAGATATATTCCCTGCTGTATAATTATATCAAAATGGGTTCTACTGTCATGTGTAATTAAAAAGAACCAGCCGGGCGTGGTGGCGCACGCCTGTAATCCAAGCGACTTGGGAGGCTGAGTCAGGAGGATCGCAAGTTCAAAGCCAGCCTCAGCAACTTAGCGAGGCCCTAAGCAACTCAGTGAGACCCTGTCTCTAAATAAAATACAAAATAGGGCTGGGGACGTGGCTCAGTGACCGAGCGTCCCTGAGTTCAATCCCTGGTTCCAAAAACAAAAAAAGAACCAATAAAAAAAAAGAATAAAAAAGAAGAGCCCCCGAACCCATGAACATAGTATATGCAGTTTAATGCCGATCATCACAGAAGGTACATGCATATCATTTAAGGACACCTGAAAGGGATTCCAAGAGGAAATAAATGCAGCTTTTAACTAAAAACAAAACAAAAAATGTATTCTACTATCATGTATACATATTAGAACAATTTTTAAAAAAGAAGCTTCTTCATTTGATGCAATTCCACCCATCTATTTTTAATTTGTTATCTGTTTTTATATCATTCCTTTGAAATCATTGCCAAGACCACAGTCATAGAGTTTACCCTCTTGTCTTCTCCCAGGACTTTTATAGCCTTGGTTCTTATTTTTTAAGTCTTTAGTTCATTTCAAGCTTTATTTTTCTGTATGACATAAAATCCGGGTCCAATTTCATTCTTAGGCATGTGAATATTCTGCTGTCCCAACTCTATTGGGAACTGTTCACATGGTCTAATATTGCATCCTTGGTGAAGATCAGTTGACTATATATATGGATGGATTTATTTCTGGGCTAGTATTCTGTTCCACCTATTTGTATGCCTTTTTTTTTTTTTATGTCAGTATCATCTTATTTCAATTCCTGTAGTTTAATATTTTAAAATAGAGAAGAGCGATCCCTCCCAAAACAAACAAACAAAAAAGATGAAAGTAGAATAAAAACATTTTTCAGACGTGAAAGTCTCAAACACTTTAATTCCATTCATGTTTTCTCAGCAATAACAGCAAGTTAGTAAATCCAGAAAGTGGAAGAAATGAAATACAGGAAACAAGGGTTCTACCACAGAACAGAAGTGAAGGGGATCCCCACAAAGGTAATGAAGAGAGATTCCCAGTGCAGGTTTCTCCCTATGCCTCAGTTCCTATCTGGGAATTGGGGAACTGCCAATTATATTGTACCTACCTTGCAGAGTTGTCAGGATACAGTATAAAGTGGGAGCTATAAGAGTTGTTATCCCCATCAAGTAACTGACTTGTTATACTTTAACATGTAACTTGATATATACAATAACTTTTAAAAAAGAAAGAAAGAAATCAATATAATGCACATTTATGAACTAAATGAATTTCTAGCTTTGGAATGACTGAAAGAAGTCACAGAACCATAGGGCTTTGGAGGTTGGCAGGGTTCTGAGATTTTCCTTGTAAAATTTCCCTGTCTTAAAAAGGAGGAAAAGAAAGTTCAGAGAGGCTAAATAACTTGCTTAAGAGTAACACAGTCATTTACAACAGGAGTAGGGACCGGGGGTCTCATGTCAATGCACTGAAAACCGGAGGTGTAACTACCCAAGTAGGCCTGCAGCATCCTCAGAGGGACAGAGTTTCACACATACCAAAAAAAAAAAAAAAAAAAAAGGAAAAAGAAAGAAAGAAAAAGAAAAAAATAATCTGTCATAGTGCCCTTAAACCTGGTACTTAGTATAACACACACACACACACAATCTGTAGGGTTGGTAGCCATTTTAGCCTCTGCTTCCAAGAAAATGATGCTCCCATTAGAAAGACATGACATGAGAACCAAACAGAGCAAGGTCCCTGAAGCCTTAGTGCAGAGCTGGGGAACAGGCCAGGTCACAAGGGTGCCTCCCCCAGGAAGGGGGCCTGACACTCCTGGAGGTGCGACCACCGTGCTGCAGGCTGGGCGAGAGTTTTCCTGGTATGAATTCTATGATCTGTGTTAATCATGTTCCAACTGGAAACATTCGCAGAAAATCCCATTCAACAGTTTGAGATGAAGTTGTTTAAAAAGAAAATTGCCAGTTTCTTTTTATTGACTCTCAGAGGAGAGGTATAACTAATTTCTCATCTCCAAAACTGAACATTTCTCTGCTTCTTGAATATTTATCACAAACACGTCTGTAATTGCCTCTGGTGATAGTGCATACTAGACAGTGATCCAAATACCAAAGTGGTGACTGACTGGATTAAATATCTTGATATTTTGACCATTTAGCTGAGAGTTAAAGTGACAAGAAGAGTAAAAGAAAAAAATGCTATTTTCAAATGTTTGAATCTTTTTTAAAGAATGCTATTTCAATTTTTTTATTAATAAAAATATTTTCTTTCCTTTTTCTTGTAAGCATTAGCTTATTTTGGAAAGTTCTGACAATAAATAAAAGCATTAATGGTTACTTAGCCATAAATAAATACAAATTCTTTAGCTATATTTCCAATTTCTTCTACGTAGTAACGGAAGTACACAGAAAAGTTTTAAAAATGGAAAGTTCTGTCATGCCAATACTCACAGAAAAAGAAGGATTCCAGTGTTTGCCAAGGCAAAGGCAAGTCCCAAAATCCCACTGCCCATGATGGCGTTGCTCAGGTTAAAAACGGACATGCCTAAGGAGGTCGTTCCTGGGATCTGAACAAAGAAACACACATTCACAGTCAGCCATTCAGTCTCCAGGAGAGCCCAACAGGTCAAAGCCTATACACACTACTAGGAACCAGCACGGAACTCCCTTCTGAGTGAGCAAGTTATGTTTTTAAAGGGGTTTCAGGAGAAAGTACACAGATATATATGTGAGGAGTATTCTGGTGTACAGACAGCTACGTTTTTGGTACCATGCTATATAAATGAAAAATAACTGTCCCAATTTACGTGATAAAAGAATAAGTATACTTTATTATAATGACACTTACATATTCATCACATTTCTTTTTTTCCAAATGGCTGTTTGTGAGACTTCTTCTACTTTCACGATCAGAAATAAACTTGCTGTAAAGACATGCATAATACATTTAACCTCATGATAATGATTTCAAGCTTAACATCAAGACTAAAAGTTTATTGCTTACCAAAACATATCACATACGAAAAGTTATCAACTGGTTGCCTAAAAATGTAGAGCCCTATTCAACACCCCCTAATTTTTTTTTTAACCAGAATTGTCTACATTTGTATTTTACCAAATAAACACTGAGTGCTCCAAGGTTGGTATCTTGCCTCATTTATTTTTATAGTCCTCATTCTATCTGGTACCAAAAAATACCTGTAACAGGTGCTTACCTTGAGATGATATGAAACACAACTCTAAGTTAAAACAGCTATACGTTTTGAGTCATTTTCATAATAAATTACAACACTACATACAATGTAAGGGAATTATTTATGTAGATTTTCCTCTAACTGGAAGATCAGAAAATGTCAAGAAAATGTCAAAAATTATAAACCTGGCATTTTAAAGAATACTAGAGGCAAGCTTCTTCTGAGTTTATACTCTAGGAGCACAAGAGTTACCAAATAGGAATTCCCTCTCCCTTGCAGAAAAGAAACTATTTCACATATGGAGATTCCTCAGAAACCTGACTAGCATTTGACCCAGCTACCCCACTCCTTGGTCTATACCCAAAGGACTTAAAATCAGCATACTATACTGACAGGCCACATCAATGTTTATAGCAGCTCAACTAACAAGAGGTAAGCTATGGAACCAACCTACCTGTCCTTCAATTGATGAATGGATAAAGAAAATGTGGTACATATACACAATGGAATATTGCTCAGTCACAAAGAAGAATGAAGTTATGGCATTTGCAGGTAAATGGATAAAACTGGAGACCATCATGCTAAGTGAAATAAGCCAATCCCAAAAAACAAAGGCCAAATGTTCTTTCTGATATGTGGATGCAAATACACAATAAGAACAGAAGTACTTTTGATTAGACAAAGGGTAATGAAAGGAAGTAGGGAATGGGAATAGGAAATAGAATGAATTGGACATAATTTTCCTATGTTCATATATGAATACATGACCATGAAACCCCAATCATACATACCACAAGAATGGGAAGTTATACTCCATGTATGTATAATAGGCCAAAATACATTTCTACTGTCATGTGCAAGTAAAAAGAACAAATTAAAAAATTTAAAAAAAATTGTTTCACCATCGAACATTTCTCTAGAACCTGCCATATGCAAGCCATGGGAGGAGGTAATGGGGTTGATCTGGGGCTATATAATAAGTGATGCAGACACTATACAGGCTAATGCCTATAGCATTCAGAAAATTACAGCAGGGGAGGAAGGCTGCATGGTCCCTGCTTAGGAACTTTGGGCTTTGAGAAAGCATATGGGATTCAGAACTTGAGTTCAAATCCTTACCAGGTCTGGGGACCTGGGCATGCTACCCTAGTTCGCTCATCTGTGAAATGAAAGCGACATGATGACCCTGCCTCACAGTGCTACTGGGAGAATTAAATGAAAGCACAGGTATAAACATGGGCCCAGCACCCGGCACAGAGTGAGAGAAACAGATGACAGCCACCCCTTTCCACAGCAGAGAGGGGTCTGAGTTGGCTGGGAGTAAAATACATACACATATATAGTAGTAAAAGTTCAAAATGCTCAAAGAACCATCCAATACATTCAGGGTTAATATCAAAACTTGATGGCCTAAATTGCTAATTTTTAAAAATTCTCTAGTAAAAAAAATAATTTTGTCAAAAGAGGCAAACCACTTCATGTCTTCTCAAGACATTTTGTGTGTGTGTGTGTGTGTGTGTGTGTGTGTGTGGTGCTAGGGATTGAATTCAGGGCCTTGGGCTTGCAAGGCAGGCACTCTACCAACTGAGCTATATCCCTAGCCTTTCTCAAGACATTTTAAGGCTGCTTTTTGGATCTTCTAGGTATGGAAATTCAATTATCTGGTCATGGCTACAACTAATCACAGGGAATTGTTCATTAATAAATTTTAAACCACCTAAACTAAACTATTAAAGAAGCATGTATTTTTAAACTGTGCATTGTATTTCCATATACTTTTTGAGTCATGTTATATTTCACAATAAAGCATTTAAAAAAATGAACCACATAGTACACTGATGTTGATTTTATTTATCTACCTCTTCATCTTTAATCCAAAGGATCCGGTTCTCCCTGGCATTACTTCTCCCAATTTATATTATTTTGCCAGAATAAGCCAAAGACCAGAAAGATATATACTATGAACTCACTCTGAAGCCATCATGTGGTTTGAACTGCACAATCTGCAGACCCAGCCAGTCACTGCGAAGGACCACAGTGAAAACCTGGTCTCCAGAAACAGAAGTTCATGCTCCAGTTGAAATAAGACCATAGCAGCTAACACCTTATAGGAATGTTGGGTTGGGCAAAATGAAGATGAGATAAGGAATCCAGATAAGGAAAAGTCACTGTTGGGTGGGATTAGCCAGGGAAACTTAAAGGCATAAACCTGAGAAATAGTACTGCTTGTTTTCAGCAAGACAATGACATTAAGAATGCAGAACCTTTGAAGATCAACTCCAGCAGCTGTAGAGCACTGCTGCTAAGAACTGGTTTGGTCCTTCCTTTGCTGTTAACATTCTAAATCCATTTACAGATCTGGCTGCAGAGAGGCAGGGAAAAGCAGCGTTCCCTTTCCATACCAGTAGCCCAAAGAAGTGTGGGTTCTGGACTTTCCAAAATGAAACTGACTCATATTTAAGTCATGTTGTTCAAAAAAGGTCATATAATCAGGCTAATCTGAATGACCAGAACTCAAGTCTACCAAATCTTTACTCATAAAGTCCCCCATTTGTCTTTCTTGTGGCGGAAACTGATTTTTCCAAAGAGAATTTCCATTATTTTCAAATTAAGGGAAAAACCAGAGCATTTTTTTCAAATAAACCAATCAATGGACCATTATGGCAGATCTCAGTACCAGGCCTGGCAAACACTCCTCAGAGTTGGTGGCAAAGGACTGGTGGGCAGAGAAGAAAGGGATGTGGGCACCCTGACATGGGGGAGGGGGCATTCAACAGGGTCAAACATTGTGCAGCTAAAGGAGATGAAGACTGAGGTCCCTGCCTGGCCACCATTTATTTCCTGTAGAACTGCAGAAGGAATTTAACGATACTGATTTACAGAGCTGTTCGAAGGGGCAACCATTAAGAAGTACATTAAAGCCTGTTGTTTGCTGAGTGCCTCCCCAACTCTGCCTCTTTTGGTCCACCTTTTGCAGTAAGACTTAAAAGATTCTCCAAAAACTCTCCACTGGCTTCCCCACTAAATAAGTGTCAAGTACACATTCCTTACCATGCAATTTCAAGTGCTGCTTAATTTGATTTTGCCTCAGTGTTCAGATCTTAGCTCCCCCTGCAATCTGAGAGTATTCGTGCAAGAGTGGGTGCAGAGCCAGGACAAGACAGGGCATTCTGAGGACAGAGGATGAAAACAAGGCAGCAGCAGGAATCCCTCTCCCCAGAGAGGCCCTCAGTCCTCCCAGTCAATCCCTTCCTGCAAGTCAAAACCCTTCGCTATCACAGGTCTTCTACACTGGTTTGAACTGAGTTTTCTGACTCCAACCTACTTCCTGCTTTATTCATCCTGAGTCTGCAGTGGTTGTCTAGTGCACTCTGTGCCCTTCAGCTCCTTCTGGTCTGTATCTACCCACACATTAGCAATTCCCAGGAATGCTCCATAAAATGAGTGTGCACCTTCTACTTAGGAATTGGGGGGTAGCTTGGGCTGCAGGAAAATTTAGCTACATAAGAATGCCTTATTCTCTTTGTGGTGTTTCAACTTTTTAGTTTTTATAATAGTACTGGGGATTGAACCCAGGGCCTCATGCATACTAGGCAGGTGCTCAGCCATCCAGCTATATCCTCACCTTTTTTCAATTTTACTTTGAAATGGAGCCTTGCTCAGTTGCCCAGGCTGGTCTTGAACTTGTGATTCTCCTGCCTCAGCCCCCCAGGTAGCTGGGATTTTAGAAAAATGTACAGCTTTTAAATCTTTGCTTTGTGTTCCTATAAACTTAAAAAATAAATAAATAAATAATGGATAAAACCAAGCTCTTTTGTAATGGAAAATTCCATTCAAAATAATTAGGTCAAGCAGCTTATCACAAGTTTCTGTTATCTTACAATTTTAAAAACACAACTACTTGTTAAAAAGCATTGACCTCACAATGAAATTTACTTAAAATTTCTTTTTATTAACGTAAAATGTGCCACAGGAGAAGGTGTCTTTGACATGTGATCTTAGGATGATGAAAGTATTGTTAAAAAAAGAGTTTGCACTGGGTCACTCTGTTCCCATAAAGAAGAATTTGATTGACCATTGGTAGTCAATTGCTCTGTGAAAAAACAAAACAAAACCCTACAATGGGTGACTTGGTGACCCCTAAAAGAAAAAAACCTTCAGAATGATGTAGGTAGTGAGAAGAGAAGCAAGCAATATAAAAGCACTTACTTAAAACTAAATATAAATCAACCACAACAACAATCCAGTTAAGGACGGGTTGCACAATGGAAAGATAATCTTCCTGTTTTAATCTCCATCACTCAGGTTGTTACTAGATTATAGTCCTGCATTTGAGGATTCATAACACAAAAGAGAGTTGAGTGGCTGAGTTTAAATGACCTTTCCACAAGCAAGGAAAGCAGGATCAGAAAAATGAAGAGAAAGAATTAACTGAACAGCAGAGACATTCAAAGAGAAGACTGAAAAGTAATAATGCCTTGGTTGGTGAACAAACCCCACTACACGGGAGAAAAGAGACTTCAATTGTAACAGGAAGGATAGAAGCAAGGGAAGAATTTCCTGACATGAAAACTGAATATGGAAAGAAGTTATGGAATCTTCTTCCCTTAAGTATACAAAATATCTTAGAAGAAAACTTTTCAAGAAAACTTCTCAATCACCTCTTCAGTGATTGAGAAAAAAAAAAATCAGTTATTACATGAACTCCAAAAAATATATAAGGACCAAAAAAAAGTTGATTCAGGGTGTGACAAGAATTGCCTCAAATTCTTATAAGAACAAATCTAAATGAAAGACTGTTAGGGCTGGTAGCTCAGGTGGTAGAGTGCTTGCCTCACAAACACAAAGCCATGGGTTCAATCCCCAGCACCGCAAAAAAAAAAAAAAAAAATGTTAAATAACACTCGGTTCGTAACAACAATGACTATACACAGAGAAAAATGAGAACACTAGCAGATAAGTATGGAAACATGTGAAAATGTTTCTGGATACACTTAGGATAATCTACAAATATTTCAACAAATTTAAGAGAGCAATAACCAGCAGTCATCCAAATCCTAAAGCAATATTGTTGCTCTTTGGGGTGGAGAAGAAAGGAGTCCTTGCCAAAGAAAGAGGGTTGCAGTTTTATTGATGCAGACTTTTCTCATACTAAGAGGCTTACTATTGCCAGACACAGTGCCAAGTACTTTAGGGGATTTTCTCATCTATTTTCATTAATTACATGTGGTTGGTACTGCTTTCATGCTATTTTAGAGAAATTAAATAACTTGACCAAAGTTACATTGCTAATTACTAAACTGTTGTGCCAGAATTTGAACCCAAGCAGGCTGATTACAGAGCCTAAGTTCTTAACCTAAAATAGAACTGCATTACACATTCCCCAACAATCCCATTATTCCTGCCTTACAGGGATGGGCCTGAGCTCAGAGTATAAGATCACACAGATCTATGATAGAGCCAGGATTCCATACAGGTCTAATTCCACAGCCATCTACTTCAATGCCCCCCTCCCTACTGCCCAATTCAACAAGTAATTATTTGGAATGTCCACCCTGTATCTAGTATAATGATCAGTACAAGGAAGGAAAAGATGACTAAGACAGTCCCCTCTCAAGAGGCTCACATCTTGAGGGAACCTAAAGATTGCTACTCAAAAGTAGGGCCCATAGACAAGCAGTATGGGAATCACCTGGGAGCTCGCCACAAGTCATAACCTCCGCCCCGACCTGGTCCTACTGAATCAGAGTCCGCATTGTCACAAGGTTTCTAAATGTTTCATGTGCACATCAAACTGTCTGCAGAACTGGTCTGGTAGATATTTTGAAAGGTTTGTCATTACAGATAGAGATTTCTAGGATTATAACCCCAAAATTAGAGCATGAAATAAAAAAAGAAAAAAACCCATTGAACCTAAGTGTAGGTGTTTTAATGCTCAAATGGCTTTCCTCTGTTTTTCATTTTTTTTCAGTACTAGGGAATCAAACCCAGGGCCTTGTGTATACCAGATAAGCACTCTATCTCTGATTGACATCCCAGTCCTTACTTTTAATTTTAAGACAGGATCTAAGTTGTCCAGACTGGCCTTGAATTTGTGATCCTCTTGCCTCAGCCTCCTGAGTCACTGGGATTACAGATGTGTACCACCCTGGGCTTCTACATCATCATCTCATTATTATTATCAGTTATTAGTATTATTTTGGTACCAGGGATTGAACATGGGGTGCTTAACCACGGAGCCACATCTCCAGCCCATTGTATTTTTTATTTTGAGATGGGACTCACTAACTTGCTCAGGGCCTCTCTAAGTTGCTGAGGCTGGTCTTGAACTTGCCATCCTCTTGCCTTAGTCTCCCAAACCACTGGGATTACAGTGTGTGCCACCATGCCTGGCTCTACTCGATTTTTAACTAAACTTAAAAAATAATTCTTTTTGTATCCCGGTAAGGAGTTTGTAGGCAAAGCCATTAGCTAAATGCCAGGTAATCTGAGTTCAGCATTGTTTTCAACATTTTCTCTTGCTTCTTAAAAAGAGGCACTATTCCCTGGAAGTTCACTATTTGAGGAGAGGTGATTTTCTTAGGTTCATATAATTAGGGCCTACCTTCTTCCCACAAATTCGAGAAAACTACAAGAGGAGTGAAAGGTATTCAGGTGCAGCTATTGCAGAAACCATGGATTACGAGAATATGAAGCCAGGTCACCCAATGGGGGCCTTAAAATTGGCAGGGATTTTTTTATTTGTTTGTTTTATGTTTGTTTACCTTTATTAGCTGCCTGTTATCATATTGTTTTCAATTTCATTATCTTAGAGCCAGAAATGAAATAAGATTTGTGAACTATGTCAGTGAAGGAGGGGAAAGAAGAGGAATGCATCAGAATGCTCTGGAAACATTGAAACCAAATTCCACAAAACAAGTGGTCAACACCTCACAGCTCTCCCTCTGAACCAGCTCACAGGCCTACTCATAGTCTATGGGGAAGTGAGCTCATCTGGGCAAGGCGCCCAAGTCTGGGATGAGGATGGGTGTTTTTTCCACCTACTGCAAGTGGAAATCACCTAAAAAATATAACTGTTTGAGTAGGGAACTTAAAAAAATCAAGTTCAGATTCTAAACAGAATGTTATAAATGACTCTTGCTTTAAGGCCCTCAAGGTTACACTGCTATGAGAATGAAGCTTTGTTATAAAACCAAAATGTCCTGCTTGTCACTGTTAAGTGGAGGTCAGCAGCGACTACAGAACGCTGCAGGAGTACAGGGCACAAAATGTACAAGGCACAGAATTGTTAAAGCCTAGCTTTTCAACCAATGCCCAAGTGCAATCAGAGGCAGAAGGTATAGCAGAAAGATACAGATCTAGGCAGACCTGTATGTGCCCAGTTATTTTATTTCCTGAGCCTCAGCTTCCTTATTTGTAAACTGAATTCAAAAATCTTCCTCATTTGCAGAAGACAACTTGCCTTGCGGGACAGTTGTAAGGGTATGTGTGGTATCATGTAAAACACCTGGCATTCAAGAATTGGAAGCTAGTGTTACTCAAAAAAAAAAAAAAAGAAGTAAGTAAACCTGAGTCCAGTAATAACGATCACCTAACATAGTAAATAATGCTTAAATGATTATAAAGGAAAAGGGCCTGAGTTTGGGACTTAACTTTCATTTAAGAGAGAATAAAAGGAACTTCTAAGTGTTCTAAATGACAACTAAATCCCTGCTGGACTTCCAGTTACTCACTAAATGAGAACACAGAACAGACAATCAGAAATGATCTCTATAAAGATGTCTGGTTAATTGACATGATGTTCTTATCCTCCCTCACCCTAATTTCCTGCTAACCTTACCAACCGTGAAGCTTGTTGGTGTTCTAATAAATAGTCCTATAGACAACACTCTCTTCTGCAAGACTTTCAGGAGGCTGAGCCACTAATTCCCAAACTGAACCACTTCCTGCTAAAGATTCACATAAATTGGCTAAAAAATCAGTAAGTCAGAAAAGTCACAAATCATTTAAAAGAGATAAGTTTGTTCTGCTCTTGTAACTTAAGAAACACAGACCCAAGATCTGGGAGGACTTGGCTCAAGGGAACATCTACTGGTGGGAACTTCCAAGCCAGCTAGCCCTCTTTCCCCTCCTGCCCCTCTACCTTTTCTTTCTTTCATATACTATTTCTCTACTATACTCTCTCATAATGCTAAATAGGCACAGCTATTGTTATTATTATTTAAAATCCACATTATAAATGGTGCTCATAATGACCATGTACTTGTAGTTTTAACATAGGATCACTGGCAAATGCAGCATTGACCATTTCTTGATTAAAATGTGTACCAATGAATGTAGTACACATTCAGATATGGAATGCAGTGAAATTCCAACAGTCTGTCTAATTCATAAGCACAGTGCTTTTGAAAGTTTGGGCTGGTTGGGGTCCAATGTATTTATACATTTTTATTAGACTCAATTGAAAGATTTGAAAAGATGAATAAATTACTTTCCTATTTGCTTCTTCTGCTATTGCAGACTCTGCCCAACAGATGTCACATCAGAAATTCAAATTTCATCTTCAAATGGAGCATAACTTTAGTAATGAATAATTCAAACGAATAACTGAAAACCAGAATAATTTTTAGAGCCACTTCTTTCATTGGATTGAAATTATTAGTGGAAAAATACTCACCTATTTATTTGACCATTTTCTACTTCGGTGAAATCGTTGGAATCATTGCTAATGTTATCATCCTCGGGCACTGTCATGTTTTGCAACTCAGTTAATTCGAGTCCACTTTTGAAGTGCATCATGTTTAAAAGTTATTTGTAGTCAAAACAATTGGTCCAAATTTCTTGTTATGAGTGTATTTAGAAGCAGATAGCAGCAAATATATATGTGTGGTACCCCTAAAATGAGGGAAAATTAAAAATACTTAATCATGTGAAAAACACCACTGATTAAAAATGAACTATTGCAAGTAAACAGCTAATTTACTAATAATGCAACTTTTAAATTTTGCTAGTAGAATGCATTAAGGCAAATCTGTGTACATCAAATCATATAAACCTACCTCTAAAGTTTATGCCTTTCATAAATTTCCATTCATTTTTAACTGTAAAGTAAGTCACATCCCATAATCTTTATGTTCGCCTTTATAGGAATGCCATGTCAGCTCCAGGCAATAGAAATACTCTTTTATGAAACCATGTGTTTAAAATGAAGCCGATTCCGTTATTTTAATGTGACAGATCACAGGGCACACAATATAGCTGGGGTACAGGCTGCACAGGCACAGAGCACCCCTGAGGTAGTGATTTCCATTTAATAAAAATGCAAGTCCTCAGTAACTGGCATCACCAGAGATGGACAACCCAACCTGGTGGCCGACCAAGCAAAAGACAGATACTGTTTTGAAATTTAGCGAATAGTTTATCCCTCAACTGCAAGAGATTAAATCAATCTCTTCAATGAAATCACTCCAATGTCAGGGAATTAAGGAATTAAAAACTCATATTCAGGGGATTTGGGTTAGTCCACCTGCTACTCTATTTCCTCATCAGAAATGAAAGGTGATCAGAACTCACATTTTCTCCTACATGGATGATGGTGGCTTAAATTTCTGAGAGGTCACCAATGGAATATCCAGGAGAAGAAGAAAGAGCTTGGGGAGCACTGTACCACAGCTCAAAAAGAAGGTGACCAGAGAGGTGAATGCCAGTATATGCAAGGGAGCCTCACTGGGATTCTCAGTGAGATGATGGGGACCATGGAAGGAGGCAGAATGTCAAGAGGAATTTATATATATATACATATATATATGTATATATATATATATATACACATATATGTGTATATAT
>JAJEJO010049158.1:463269-614080 GCA_020662805.1 Glaucomys volans
AAATTCCTCTTGACATTCCTCTTGACATATACACATATATGTGTATATATATATATACATATATATATGTATATATATATTTCCAATGGCAAACACCCTTGGGCAACAAAATATTTTGTCTGACCCTGAATTCCAGAAGATGACTCTAACTTAGTTGGGAGTCAGAACTTTATCATGCCCATCCAAACATCCCAGTATATCCCAGCAAGCATTTTACTCATTGATAATATTTTGAAGGCCCATAGAAAGTACTCTAGAATGATACTTTTCAGGTGTTCCCTTCTCTTTCTATATCCAGGCCATATATTCCTTTTCCTCTACACAGTCTCCTATCTAGAATGACTTCCCTGGTTTCAGGGGCCTTTAAACTTCCACAACATACCTTCTAATACCTCAGGTTGCAGAAACCTCTTCCTTCTGCAGGGCAGGGCCTCTCCTGGAAGTCAGGAAGCCAGGACAGAGAAATCTGAGCCCTGTTGCTCCTGGCCTGAGGATGACTGCTGTGGCTACAGTACTCGCCCAGCTCTAACTGCTTCTAGTGCCTTCACAAGCAGCAATGGTTCCCACAGACTTCACTCAGCAAAAGCTGAAATTCTTTAAACCCCACTCTCATCTCTTGGCCCCCTTGATTACAAGCCGTCCAGAAAGGCTAGCCCAGGTAATTTCTAGGACTCTTGCCACACAGCCTCTGCTTGCATGACTACCTCATGCATGACTAAAGTGATGCTACAGGTCTGATAGAAAGCTAATGCAGGTTGGAGCTTCCGATCTGGGTTAAGGAGTCTTTCCTCCCTCTACAAACTGGAAGGAAGTAGGTCACAAGACAAGAATTTTCTGAGGTGAAGAGAGGTTGATTAATAATAGATTTGCAGCCTACTGTTTGAATTTAAGCTTTCTCTTTCTTCCTTCCCAGTACTGGGGGTTGAACCCAGGGGCACGATACCACTGAGATACATTCTAGCCCCTTTTGTTTTTTATTTTGAGACAGAGTCTCACTAAGTTACCAGACTTGGTCTTGAACTTGTGATACTCCTGCCTCAGGCTCCTGAATAACTGAGATTACAGGTATGTGCCACTGTGCCCAGCTTTGAATTGAAACTTTCACATCAAATATATGTGTATGTGTGTAGTATATAAACAACACACATGTAACTATTTAAAGAAATGGTCAAAAGACAAAAAAGTACAAAAAACCTGGCCAATAAAATCAGGTCAATTATCAGACAAATGTCAGTACAAGCTAATCATATGGAATATATTCTTATTGCTATAAAATAACCTATATGAAATCTAACTTGTTCTGGAAAATGAAAACTAGAAAATGAAGAGAAAAACAAAATTAGTGACACCAATCACCAAATCTGAGGCTGCACTTGGGAAACACCATCCATTCAATGTATCGTGTAATTATTGAGTGCTAAATCATGGAATGGTTCAAAAAATTTGAAAAGTGTCATATTCAGGGATCTGGAGGAGATTTGTGGAAAAGTTACTTTGGAGCGAACGTTGAAAAAAATGTTTTCTAACTCTAAGAGTAATACAGGCTCGCTGGAGAATCTTTAGAACAATATCTCACACACAAAAAAAAATCCTACCCCCTAAAAATGGGTCAATTAGATTTTAATGCATTTCCTCCCCTCCTTTACTTCCCCCCCTTTTTTCTCCTTCTTTTTCTCCATTTCTACAACACCCCACCTTTTATTTATTTATTTATTTTTATTTTTTAATGTTTTTTGGCATCAGGGGTTGAACTCTGGGGCATTTAACCATTGAGCCACATCCCCAGCATTTTTTTATTTTTTGTTTTGGGATGGGATCTTGCTAAGTTCCTTAAGGCCTCAATTAGTTGTTGAGGCTGGCTTTGAACTTGTAATCCTCCTGTGTCAGCCTCCCAAGGAGCTAGGATTACAGGCATGAGCCAATGCACCTCCTTCCCCAACACCTTTTAAATTTAACATGGGGATTTCAGATTGTTTTTAATCCACTTTCCTCATGGTATGGCATCTTATAAACATTTTGATGAATAGAAGTATGTTTTTTAAAAAAAACATTGGTTCTTTATTAATAAATAAATAGGTCCTTGAAAAAAATGGTTTTGCAATTGGAATAACACAAGTAAAAAAAAAAAGTCACCTGTTATCTCAGCAAGCAGAGATGATGACTATATTCGTACCGCTGTATGGCCTTCCAGGGTTTCTCTATGCACATCGATATGCTGCCTGGCACACTGGAGACACTCAGTATCTGTTAAATGAAAGAACGAGTATAAATAAAAAATATGTACACATTTACAAAGATGGAAATCTTGCCCATCATTAAGCTTTTAAAATATGTATTTTTTTCACTTAACAAGGTATCATTTTCTATCCTGAGTTCTGTCAGTACACCAAGTCTACACAGATGCTTGGTTAACTGCTTGACTGTGCCAGAAATGGGCATCAGATTCACTATTTCTGGCAGACTGCTTGGTGGAAAGAAGATTGACAGGTGGAGATAGGGCCTGAGCTGAGACTTCTTCAACCCACAGAGACAGAAAGCACAGAAAGCACAAGTCAGTTTAAGAAAAAAAGAATTATATTTTCATTGAAAGATAAGAAACAATCATCAAACTATATAATTAATTAAAAGGCATGCTGGGGTCATCGTCTACAGATCTTGATATCAACCTAACCATAATTACTATGTCTCAACATTTATAATAGGTTACAAATTACAACTCACCCAGCACAGAACACTTCTGAGACTCACAATCTTGTAAGGTACATAGGGTAAACATTATTATCCTGGGTACAGTTACTGGTACACTTCACAAGGGTACTAATGTAAAACACATAAATTTACTCTTTATTCTGCAAGATATTACGTATCGAAGGAGGAAACAAAAACAAACTTGTCTTGCTTTAAGTCACTTAAAGCCTGTTGAAGCAAGCAGGCCATCCCAAATAAAAGGACAGCATGCCAAAACACTTTGCATGACAGAGATCAAACTACATGGTAGAACAAAGACTATGTCCAGAAAGGTTCAGAGACACACACACACACATAGTACACACATGCACGGGTACTGCAGGAAGGAAAACAGCCAGGAAGGTAGAAGAGGAGGAAAAGTAAATAGGGCCTGGAGAAGTCTTTCTAAAGAGACAGGACTTGAGCTATGTGTAAAGATAGTTAAGATTAGATTGGGGTTGGGGAAGACATTACTTACACTGGAAACAGTCCTAATATACCAACTGATAACACTGTGTGGTGGGAGGGACAACTCAGTTGTTTTCACCTCTTTCTAGTCCAGTTCCGCAACTGGAAGTTGTAAACTCCATTTCCCACACCCGCTTACAGCCAGGGTTCTAGCCATGATTTGATCTCACCATCAGAGAGTGGTGGTGGTGGTGGTGGTGGTGGGAGAAGGCATCCATTTCATTGGCACAACTCTAGCAGGTATCGCAGGTGGCACTGGAGCCAACACTGCAGCTATGATTCCTGATTGTCAGATCTGGGTTGAGTGATGTGTTCCTGGAGCATGCAGTAGTGACAGTGGCTTCCTGGTTTTCTGACTTCCTGATGCAGGCACAATTAGCAGTTCACCTTAGCCAGCCAGCTGAATGGTGCGGTTATGGTAATTATTCCTAGAGACTCAGTCTAGAGCATCCTCTGCCTGCAATTTTATAGGTTCTTAATTACCTGTATTGAATCTCTTTGGTCCATCATAGAAAAATCTCAGTTAAATGCAACTAAACCCTGACAGATTAATTTTATCCTCCTATTTATATATTTATTTACTTACTTATTTTTTGGTGCTGGGGATTGGAACCCAGGGCCTTACACATGCTAAGCATGCTAAGTTTACCCCTGAACTACATTCCCAACTGCTCTTTTAAAATGTATGTGGGAAATTTTAAATATATATAAAAGTAGAACAGTATAATGAACTACCATTTATCAATTTCAATAATTTTCAATTCAAGGTAGTCTTGCTGCATTTTTATCCCCATCCACCATCACCTGGAATTTTTCAGCATTTACCTTTAAAAGGTAAGCCTGTCTTTTTCAATAATACCACTGCATTACTATCAAACCTAAAAAATAACAAACTGGGTGTAGTGGCACATGCCTGTAAGCCCAGTGGCTTGAGAGGATGAGGCAGGAGGATTGAGAGTTCTCAGCAACCTAGCGAGACCCCAAGCAACTCAGCGAGACACTGTTTCTAAATAAAATATTAAAATAGGGCTGGGATTATGGTTCAGTAGTGAAATGCCCTGGTACCAGGTTCAATCCCTGGTACCAAAACAAAAACAAAAACAAAAAAGAACCCTAAAAAGTAATAATAATTCCTTAATATCACTACATATCTAGCTATACAGACTGAATTTTAAAATATTTTGAGTCATTATTGGTTTTTATGAAGAACTAATAGGAGCATACCTCTCCTGACTAAACTCCCCAGAATCAACTTTGACAGCTTGGCCAATGATTTTGAGAAAGCGTTAATAGACACTTCTCCAAAGAAGACACACGAATGAGCCAAGGTGCATGAAGAGTGCTCAACAGTCACTAACCAGGGAAATGCAAATCAAAACCACAAGGAGCTATCGCTTCACACCTGTTAGGAGGGCTATGATTAAAACCTTGAGAGATAGCCAATATTGGCAAGGGTGTGGAGAAAAGGAAATCTTTGCACATTGTTGGTAGAAACATAAATTGAGGTTCCTAAAGAAATTAAAAACAAAACTACCATATGATCCAGCAATCCTTTTACTGGGCATGTACCCAAAGGAAGTGAAATCACCACCTCTTAAAGATATCTGCACTCACATGTTCATTACAGCATTACTCACAAGAGTCAAGATATGGAAAAACCCAGTGTCTACTGATGGATGAATGGATAAAGAAACTGTGACATACACACACACACACACACACACACACACACAGAATGGAATGTTATCTAGTCTTAAGAAAGAGAGCCCATAATTTGCCACAAATGGATTAACCTGGAGTACACTATGCTAAGTGAAACAAGCTAAGGACAGAAAAAAAAAAAAAAAAATACTGCATGATCTTACATGTGGAAGGTTTTAAAAAAAAAAGGCTAAATACACATATCCAGAGAATTAAACAATGGATACAGGAGGGGATGCGGAATGAGAAAATGCAGGCCAAAGGATATAAAGTTGCAGATAAATAAGAATAAGTCTAGAGACCTAATGCACAACATGAGAATGAGTTGTATTGTATTATATTGGGGATTTTTGTTAAAAGCAGACCTTAGGTCTTTTTTGTCACAAAAAAAGAAAGGAAGGAAATATCATGTGGTATATTTGAAATATATACAATTTAAAAAAAAGGAAAGAGAGTCTTAAGCATAAAGTTCAAAATGGCCTTGTTCTTCCTGGCTTATTTATACATGTGAGTTCCTGAGATCTCTGCATTCTTAGATGATAATGACATGGAGATATACTTATGTAGCAATATGGATCTATATTTCAAAAAGCCTCAGACAGGCAAACCAGGTTAACTGCCATGCCAGGTATCCTTACTTTTAGCTAGCTTGTATTGGCCTGATGTGATAATCCCAGGTTCTGATTGGCAATTTCACATATATTTGGATAATAAAAAAAGGAAGTGAATAACATATTAAAGTTTATGATCAAAACTTACTAGATATTATACTTGTGATCTGGATATTCCATTGTGTATAATTGTTATCTCAATTAAAAGCTTAAAGTTGTTAGTCAAAATCTTTGAAAACCTGGGAGGTAAGGAATAATAAAAATGGCCTTTAGGGGTGAAAAGGCTGGGAGCCAGCCATCTCAGAAGTGTTTTATCTCTTCTTGCCTAAGGCTCTAGGCTTGAGCAGCTGGCCCTCTCTGGCTTCCTTGGCCCCTGTCCTTCATTCTCAGAGTTCCTATCTGCAAAGTAACCTTGTCTAGAACCTTGAACTACCACCCACCCCCCTTTACTGCCAAGCCTCTGAACTCCTTGCTCTGACCTTCATCAGTACCCTGAAATCATGCTTGACTGGTATACTCTGGCTCCACCACTGAGGAGCTGTGTGATTTTGCGCAAGTAGGTTGACTTCTCTTTGCCTCAGTTTCCTCAACTGTAAAATGGAGACAAAGTATGACCTATCTTGTACAATCACAGAGATTCCATGATTTAGTCCCTGGGCAGCACTTGATTTTGTGACTATGTTCCCTAATGCTGTGACCTTAATCAAGGCAAGCGGCTTCTCCCAGTCCTCACTCTCTTTGACTCCTGACTTCTCCCAACCTGCTCCTCACTGCATCCTTCCTGACTAACTCTTTGGCCTCCTTTGCCAACTCCTTCCTTCCACCCTTAGAGTAGGGGTAGCTCTTTGGCCCTCCACTCTTCTTGCTCCACATTCCAAATTCTTTCCTTTTTAGGACTTCAGGATCCCACAAGGGCATCTTTCAGATATTTTTTTCCATTTTATACAACTAGGATTCCTTTGCCTTAGGATATAGGATCTCCCTCTTAAACACTCCTTGAGAATGATCATGCCACTTAACGTGTCACATGTTTTTTTTTTTCATCTGTAACATGAGAGGGCAGGAGAGAGAGATGATCTCTCAGGTTTCCTCCTGCTCAGAAAAAAATTTCCATAAATTCTTTACCTCTCCAGCTGCCTGCTGGAGCCTACGCACAAAAAACTGAAGATACCTCCTGACCTCACGTGCCAGTTTTTCTATTTCTGTTGAAGATAATGTACATCTTGTCATCCAGACTTGAAACCTGGCTAACACTTTAATACAACCTCCTATCTTATCAGTCACCAAGTCCTGCCAACTTTCCTTCATCCTGCCCCGCCTCTTCCTCCCCTTCCTTGCCCCAGTCACTCTCTTCCATTCCACCAATCCCGTGCCCTCTCCCATCTGTAGAAGACGAATCTTCCAGAAAATGAGTGTCTTGCACATTTTCCTTCCCAACTTGCCAAACATCACTGTTCCACACATCCACAGCATGAAGTCTCATTGCTGGAACCTAGAATTCAAAGCCCAAATTGCTCATAACTCTCTCTTCCACTTCCTTCCCACTACATCCCATTGGAACCTTACATTCCTGCAATGAGTCTGCTCCCATGCAGCTTTCTGCGTGGAACAGAACACATCTCCCCACCTTCCCATCAAGCCTGTGCTAAACAATGACATTTCTTTCAAAGCCTAGCTTGTTTGCTTTGTCTAACAATGCCCAGTCAAGCCCTTCTGTTTACTCTTACTGCTCCATCATGCTTTTCGCCAATGACCAATCCATGGTTGATTATTTACTTACAATACTACTTGTTGATTACCTTACAACACTACTGTGTACATTACACACTGGCTTACAGCCATACATTTTAATAATTGTTTTGTTTACCATTTCAACTCCAGTTCTTGTGGATCCCTAGCAAAGGGTGATAATAGACATGTGTTAATAATAAAGAGAAGGATTAAATTTAAAAAGAAAGTTATGAGCATTTACTGTGAGCTGTGCCTCTCTCCAAGGTCACCTCAGCAGCCCTTACAAGTTGGAAAAACGACCAGAACCTGTGGATTTCCAAAGTACTGGTTACAATATGATTTTTTTTTTCTCTTTGCTTTGAATCTCACATGCCATGATAATAGTATGTCCTGCCTATTTGGTTGCAGGATATATTAGCCATAATATAGATTATCCAATCTTTCCATTGCTTCTCCTCACTGCCCTCAACATTTCATTACAACTTAGCTTATTCCCCAGAGGATGCCAGGAAGCAAGAAAACTAAATATTTGCAAGCTAGTCCACCTTGCTCAGTTCTAATAAAAAATATTGCATGCATAAGACGTGAAAAAAAAAATAAAATAAAATAAAAAGAAAGTTATGATCATCTGCCTGCTGACAATATATTCAGCAATTCACACAAAACACAATTTCTGCAGGAAAACAAAACAAAAATGAGAACAACATGAATAGCCCCACCTCACCATTTTTGATAAGTCTGCCACTTAATTCCCTTTACATTTGGTCTGGGCATGTGGGGTCTAGGTGAACATAGACTTAAAACTGTAAAGTGCTTTATAAATGTAAAGTCTATGTCATTAATATCCAGGCCACTGTACCTGGAATGTTTGTTGGCATGATTTCTGGAAGTCCAGAGACAGAGTTGTGCTAAAGTTGGGGTTCTCAACCGGGGACAACTTTGCCCACCGGGAGATATTTGGCAATGTCTACAGGCCTGTTTAGGAGTCACAAGTGAGGGGCTGCTGTAGGCATCCAGTGGAAAGAATTCAGGAATGCTGCTAAACATCCATAACAAAGAGTCATCTGGTCCATAATGTCAGTGGCAGTGCTGAGATGAGAAACCAGATGTTAAAGGAAGTTCGCTGGGGGTGAGCACTGACCATTTCTGCAAGGGGCATGGAGATGAGCCACTAACTTCCTGGAACAGACTGCCCAGGGTGTCCATCTCGTCCAGTGTCCCAACACCTGCTCTTAGTGCTCCATGATTCCTTTTCTGTTCAGGTTCCCAAAGGATCTCTTAAATATCTGTTATGAATATGTCCATCCTATGCCACCTGGGCATTAACCTACTCTATTGAGATGTGTTGGAACTACTCTGATTTCAAGAGAGAAAATAATGATAAACTCCAGAAATTAAGTTAACCCATGACTTTGAATGTAGGAAAACAGACCACATATTACATTAAAAAACCAATAACATTTGAAGCTTCATTTAAACAGTGAGCATATTAGTCTGTATACTAAGAAAATTAAAAGCCTTTCTCATTAACTGAAAATGGATTTAAATAATTACTAAAAACTTATGGAGTAGAAAACAATTTGGAATATTTTAGCCTTTGAGAAAATTTTTCTTTGTGTCTATGTGTTTTTGTCCTGATGATATTTTGTCCTGATGATATTTCTGATCAAGGACTGCTCTTGAACTAAAAACAATGAATAGGAATTTTAATGGTTAGTTTTTAAGCTCTGGCTAAGCTATGACTCTTAACTCCTAACATAATACTTTAGGAAAAATAGAAATATTGAGAAATTTTAAAGCACTATGAAGTGGTATATGTAAGGAAAATCATTTCTAAAAAGAAACCTTCAAGCCGGGGCATGGTGGCGCACGCCTGTAATCCCAGCTGCTTGGGAGGCTGAGGTAGGAGGATCGCGAGTTCAAAGCCAACCTCAGCAACTTAGTGAGGCCCTAAGCAACTCAGTGAGACCCTGTCTCTAAAAAAAATACAAAATAGGGCTGGGGATGTGGCTCAGTGGTGGAGTGTCCCTGGGTTCAATCCCCAGAACCAAAATAAATAAATAAATAAATAAATAAATAAATAAAAAATAAAAAGAAACCTTTAAAAATATACCCATATTTGAAAAGAGAAAAAGTAACAAAAGACACTTTACAATTCAAAACCAAATGATGGAAGGGTTTGAATAAGTCCTTTCTTCTCTCCAAGACTCTGGAAAGTTGGATTAACTGATGATGCTTTCTCAGAAATCTCCCCCAGTTCTAAAGTCCTCTGATTATATAGATTGTTCCTATCAAAAATAAGAGGATGGGCCTGTGGATACATCTCTGGAATGGTTCCCTTTCAAAAATAAGAGGATGGGCCTGTGGATACATCTCTGGAATGCTTGACTTAGTAGATAAGTAGTCCTCAGTTCTGAAGCAATGTAGGAATCACCTGGGTGTTAAAAAAAAAATTACAGTGATAAGGGGGCACCAAATACCCATGGTTTCTGACTTAATGGGTCTAGGATGAGATCCAAACATGGGTATTTTAAATGCCTCGAGGGGATCCAAATGTGCAGCCAGCTTTAAGATCTACAAATTTAAGTCGAATGTGGCAGCACATGCCTGTAATCCAAGCAACTCAGGAGGCTGAGTCAGGAGGATCACCAGTTCAAAGTCAGCCATAGAAACTTAGTGAGGCCCTAAGCAATTTAGCAAGACCCTGCCTCAAAATTAAAAACAAAAACAAACAAATAAACAAAACACATAAAAAGGGTTGGGAAGGCTGGTAGCTCAGTTGGTAGAGTGTTTGTCTTGCAAGCACAAGGTCCTGGGTTCAATTCCCAGCACCGCCAAAAAAAAAAAAGTGTCAGGGATGTGGCTCAGTGGTTAAGTGCCCCTGGGTTCAATCCCCAGTACCCAAAACAAACAAACAAAACAGACAAAAAACAGCCTACAGATTCAGATTAAAAGTTAAAAACAAATTTACCCATGCCTGGGCAGGCAAGAGAAATGAGTGAAGCCAACTGGATATAAGAACACATGTCCCATCTCTTTCCGCACAACTAGCAGTAACAAAGAGCCAGATCTTTTAATTTTCTTTTTTTAAAAAGTGCCAGAAATTCAGATATTAAGGGAAATTATGATTTTCAATGTTGGCAACTAACTGCAAAGAATTTAAAAAGAAAGTGTAGGTCACACAAAATATGTCCACAGGCTTAATTTGGTTCTAAACCACCAGCTTGCAACCTAAACAAACATCAATTCAATCAATTGAACTCCACCTTTTCTGCGCTCTGCCCTTTCTCTTCCACCCAGAGCCTCTTCCTTCTGTAGCCTGGCCACAGCCTATTCCTTTCCTTCTCCTTTCCTCTGTCTCCTTCTTTTCCAGTCCTCTTGATCATGCCTAAGAGATGGAAACTGAGATCCACACATTAAATCTTCATGTGCCCTGGCTGTATTACGGACAGGCTTCTACGCCTGGGAAAATTCAGGTTATAAATTGTAACCCGAGGCTGTGGCTCCATGAGGTCAACAACTGGGTGGCTTGGTGAAATCAAGGGGAAAAGTTAGTCAAGCTCATAATTTGGCATTACTAAGTCTTCATCAAGCAACACGTTGGAGGTCCTCATTGAATTTCTGCTTTTGTTTTGTATGCTTTGTTATAAATACAAACCACTACGTATCAGTGGTTCCTTCTTTCTTCCTTCCTTCCTTTTTTCCTTTCTTTCTTAATTTCAGTGTCTGGGTTTTACTCTATGAAAAATTTGAATTTCTGGAGATGGAGCCTGGGCATTGGCAGGTTTTTACAAGACCCCAGGTGGGTCTGAAGTGGAGCCAGGATGAGGAGCACTAATATCTAAAACCCTTCCCCAAACCTGCAGATTAGCAGTGTCCTCGACCTCCAGATGACTATCATCGTGAATAGTTCTTTTAACTTGTTCAAGGATTTTTCTCAGCTCAGTTCTCATTATATCTTCACAGTTCTGTGAAGCAGGCAGCTCAGATACTATTATTACCCCTGGGCAGATGAGAAGGTAAGGTATAAAAATGTTGAATGAATTGCCCAAGGCTGCACAGCTAGTTATAGGCAAAGACACACTGTAACCTCACTGGACACAGTCTCTTAACGGCAAGCCCAGTGCTAGTTCCCCCAAACCATGTTGCCACTCTGCCTTCCCAGTCATTGAGCTCCCCTACCATTGGTAACTAATCCTCATACACAAATTATCACTAGAAAACCAATGATTATGTGATCAAATTCTAGAAATAAGGGTAATAATGTTTTTAAAAGACTAAAGTTAGGGTCATTGTACCAAGACATCTTTTTCTGAAGTCCAGCATGCAGATTTGAATATTCATACTTCAATGCACATACTTCCTCCATTCCCACCCCACCTATCACAGGTGTGCACTCTCCCAGAGACTGAAAACCCTCAGGTAGTTTCCATTAGGATATTATTTTTAGAAAGGTATTTTTAAAAGATTAAACAGTCAGAATGGCAAAGGTAAGGGGAACTTCACTGATCAACTTTCCCTTTGAAAGATGACGAACCTGAAGTCCTTTTTAAGTTAATACAAATGAAGTGTCAACACCATGCCAAACACATCACATCTATTATCTTAATTAAATCTTCAGGATAACTCAATAAGATGGGTAGGACCACCACCACCATAACCATCATCATTCCAATTTAACAGCTGAAAAATATTGAAACTTTGAGATGCTAAGGTCCTGGGGTTAGTAAGTTGAGACTTGGTGTGACAGTAATGCACCACCTGGGGTGACAGTAATGCAAATAGTAAAGGACCAACAAATCCTTAACAAAAAGGTCAAGGATGTGATCAAGGAACACCACTTCCAAGAGGTGGAAGAATGGCATCTGGCTAGGCTATAACAAATGGTGACTTCAGTGGGCACGCCAGTCTGGAATCCACATAGCTACTGAGGCAGAGAAATGACAGGAAGGGTGTAGTGTGAACCTGAACCTAGAGAAAGGGAACCCCAGGGGAAGAGATGAAAAGGGGAGAAGTCAGACCATGAGGGGTCTTGCCTGCCTCCAGAGGGAATTTAGATTTTATTTGTGGGCCACTGGAGGTTTTTAGAAGCAAAGTCTTTAAAAAAATGTAAACTGAGTTTTAGAAATACAAATCTCATAGGAGCATCCAGATTGAATCACAGGAGCAGAGCTGCGTGTGGAGGAGCCCAACTGGAAAGCTCTTCTGCCTCCCTTGTTGCCTCCTAACCCTGCCTACAGCTGGCATCTGACTCCTTCCACCACTGGAGTCTTCAAGGCACCTCCATCCTGTTTTGTGATTCTTGCAGTCCAACACTCTACTTGAATTGCTATGTCTAGGTCAGGTGACAGGGACCTACCCTTGGGCAGTGACAATGGAGACAAGAGGACAGGTTGGAGAGGCATTTGCTAGGGCTTAGCCACAGCTCAAAAGTGTGGAGGGTCGGTGAGGAAAAAAAGCAAAGCAGAACCACATGCAGTGGCACACACCTGTAATCCCAGCCACTCAGGAGGCTGAGGCAGGAGGATTTCAAGTTAGAGCCCAGCCCCAGACATTTGGCAAGACCCTGTCTTAAAAAGAAAAAAGAAAGGGCTGGGGATGCAGTGGTAGAATGTCCCTGGGTTCAATCCCCAGGACTGTGTTAAGAGACAGAGAAGAAAAAGAAAGAAAAACAGTACAGAAAACAAGCAAACAAACAAAAAAACTCTATGTTAGAAACTTATGAGTAGGGACCACATCATGGGATATGGAAAGGAAGGGATGATTAACAATATCATAAAGATGTGGATAAGATGGCAGGACCAAGGTCTCAATCCAACCAGTATTTATTAAGCAACTACTGTGTGCTAGACATTAGGGGAACAATGAGTAAGATGGGTTTTTGCCCTCAAGCATCACCCAGAGGGAGGAAATAGGACAAGTGTGCATACATACATGCAACACAGTATGTTTAAAGAATAAAAAACACCTTTAAAATCTATTGATCTCATCTGCAGAATTACATTACAGTCAAAGCAGAATGTAATAAGGAAGTACTTGCTGTTCCTTGGGCTGAACTTTCCCTAACAATTCAAACAGCTGATCCTTCCTTTCTCATTCAGGTCTCAGAACAATTGTCACCTCCCCACACACCGGGGCCCTCCTAGAAGGTCACTCTATCTCAAGACCTGTTTCTTTATTGCCTTCAATATCCAACATGGATCTACACATGCATGCATATAGTTCGTTTCCCCCATGAGAATGGAAGCTTCACAGAAGCAGAAATTTGATCTTGTTAGTTGCTACCAGCTGCATAGTGAGCCCTCGGGGAAGACATATATGCGTAATATATTGCATACAGTACCTGAGGGTGAGGGGAGGCGAATAAACCTCCTCAAGATTAAGACCTCAAACCAAACTAGGCCGGTTTCCAGTTGCTTACAACAACCTACTGAGAACTTAAGTGACTCTCAAGAGCAAAGCCATTTTGAGGCAGGGGTTGAAACAAAATCCAGGGGGCCCACACCAGATCAGTGTCTGCTCTTGACTGTCTTGCATAGATTACGGGAGTACCCACGCGGTGTGAGATATTTGACAATGAGGCCAGCCAACTCCGGGCTCAGGTTTTATTTCCGTTGTCCTTCTGACGTCAGAAAAAGCACGAGTTGCTGCACAGTTTCTTCTATCAAGGTGACAAATTACAGCCTCGCTAGGCCCCGCATTCTGCAAACCCTACGTTCAATGCCCCCCTCCCCTTACATTAAAAAATGTAAAATCCCATTACAGAGACATCAAAGCCCCTTCCGAATGCAAATGAATGCAGTTTCCCATCGGTCGGTCTTTTCAACTCTCACTACGCACATCACCCTAGATTCGTCTGAGAAAGTACGCTATCCGGGGGCAGTTAGGTTTCCACCGAAGAAACAGGCTTGTAAAAACTCCAGATCCGCGCCGCAGGGCGAGACACAAAGGACTCGAATAGTTAGCACCACCTTCCCCAGCCGAAGGCAGCCTGTGAAAGGCACTGGGAACGGCGTGACGCGCTTACCGCGAAATTCCTTTTGCCGCCATATGCTCTTGTGACTACAGTTCAAAAGAAACCCAGGGCCGGAAGATTCGGCCGCGAAGCGGCGCCCAGGCAGCGCGGTAGCCTGCGGGGTCCCAGTGGGTGCTAAGGGCCCCGGAGCTCAGGGAAGCGGATTATTTGAGGGAGACAAGGAAGGGGCGCACACGAGATCGAAGGCGCATTTTTCTCCTGACGCGAAGCCTGGGAGTTTAACGGCCTTTTGCGGCAACGTTTAGGGACCAGAGAAAGGTGACCCGGGTGGGGTAGGAGTGAGCCTAGAGGGGTGCGCATTCCGCGCGGGGCCCGGCTCAAGAGGTGGCCTTTTGTTCGCTGGCTCCAGCGGATCCGGGTCTCGGAAAAGAACTACCTCTTTTGCCCCCTCTCCATTTTGAAAAGAACCTCTTCAAGGCGGGAAAAGACAGTGAGTCACTGCCAGCATCCTTTGATAGTTTCCCCCGCATCTTCCTACTCGTCCTCATTAGAGACCCGCAAAGCGCAAAGGAGGGGCGACAACGTGCTCCTGTTTACTCTGCTCCGCGGCTGGGCTCCAGTACCAGCCGCCAGTACCCCGACCCAGCCAGCCGCACGCCGCACTCGGGAAATAACCCCCCAAAGGGGATTTATACACTTCTCGGGTAGTCCGTCGCGCCCTCACATCGCCTGCTCTCTCCTTCCAGACCTGCGTGGTCGCTGACCCTAATGAAATATAGCCAGACCTGGTGCCACACTCTGCCACCATAAAAACAGATCAAAAAGTAAACCACGGCCCATTCAAAGGTGAAATCAGGGACCCTTGCGCTTCCTCGCATTACCGCACTTCGGGGAAGAAGAGGGGACCAGGACTTTTCCTTTCCGAAAAGCAAAATCCGGAGGCATCAGGCACAGCCACGCTCTCCCTCCTTTCAAGCTTGGAGAATTTCTACGTTACTGCCTCCTCTCGCGGCTAAAACATCCCTTCGCTCCCTACCGCCGTTCCCCCAACCCTCCCGGGAGTGAAAATAATCACCTTACCTCGGGAAATAAAGAGAAAGGTGGCAAAAGGCGACGTCAAAGTGTCCGCCCTTCCGGATATTCCCAACAGCTGTTTTGATGTCCTTTGTGTCAAGGTCTGGCTCCCTGGGCCAGGAAAAAAGGTGGTCCTAAATCAGCGAGGGTTGGGCTGGGAAGCTTGGCGTGGCAGATTTCCGAGGAAGGTGAAGGGCGGAGGTTCCCGGCGACCTTCAGGCGCAATGGCGTGGCTGCCCCAGGCCGCGTTCTTTGGGCTCTCTTCCTTTTGGCTGATTGCATCAGAATCTCCCCCTACCACCAACCGTCGCCCACACGCTTATCGCCAGCCTCTCACTTACATCGACACGCTCTGGCGTTCAGGGTCCCCAGCCTTAGTCATTTCCTACTGGGAGGCGCGTCGTCCTTCTGCATTCAGGGCTTATGATGTTTTAACTGGGAAAGTCAGGCCATTCCTCCACCGTCTCCTCCCCTTGTGCGCGCCCGCTGTTTAACCAAAGCTGCGTGTCACTAAGCGGTGCTTGTCACATGGTGTCATTGCTGGCGGCCGCGCCTTTCTGCCTTCCTCTCGCAGCTCTGATGATGCAGCGCCTGAGCATCAGGGGAAGGGGTGAAGGAGGGTGCGGGGCGCCCGAGTGAGGGGCTCACGGATGCAGGCTAGAAGAGTGGCGGCTCCGCGCTGCCGGGGCACCTGCCCCGCGCCCTCCTGGGGCCCGGCAGCGTGCTCAAAACTCGGTTGCAGTAGTGGTTGGAGAATGGAAACCCTTGGGGTTGGAAGTGGCGTGGCCAACCCGGCACTAGCGGAGGAAAGGCGGGCTGTGCGCTTGGGGCGGAGGGCTACATTTTGGGGTACGGCTGAATCCAGCTAGGGCCTAAGGAGCGAGGGGAGTTGCATTGTGGGAAGGACGCAGCCTGAGGATGGCCGCGGGAGTGACTGGCGGGAATGCAGCCCAGAAAGCCGCTGGCAGCGCCAGGAGCTGCGGGCAGGGATGGAACCTTGTGTTGGCTCCAAGGATGGCCGGTAGACGGCCCGGGTTGGCTGGAAGGGGACCGAAGTGGTTGGGGGAACTAGGCGCGCAGAACCTTTGGAAATCCTTTGTCCCTAGTCCTCAGCGAGAGGCTCCTTCCCTCTTCCGTATCCTGTACTCGCAGACCTCGACTGCCCTCCCTGAAATCTACGCTGTGCAGCTGTGTTTTGGGGACTGGGTGTGAAGCGCACCAAAGGATTTGCTGGGCTGGGAGCGCGCACCTGCCTAGGCGCAAAGAGGCCAGAGTCGGGTCTGGCGGAGCCCCTGGACCCCACGCAATTCCATCGACCCGCCTGGAGCCTCTGAGTGCCCAATTCGGGGGTGGGTTGGGGGCAGTGGGAGGCGGGCAGGGGCGACCGAGACCGTTCCCCTTTTTTCTGCTTTCTCTTTGTTTCAGGCACAGCCCCTTTTAACTGGCTGGGCGCTTCTTGCGGAGGGGATGTGTCTCCTTAAAATGGCGACAGGAAATCCCACCTGCGCGTCAGCCAATTAGACTGTCGTTCTAGCGCGAATTTGCAGGGAGGAAACTCGAGTTTTTTATTGACAGGGATGGTTCAGTCTTCGTGTTTCATCAAAACAGGAAAGGGAAGGTGAATCATAATTCAGAAATTAATCTACCTGGAGTCGTTCACGCGGGAAGACTGAGAAGTCACTGTGTGGCAGGGGCCGTCGCTTTTTAATCCCCCCCCCCCCGGAAAAGTGAAATGACACACAGATTTTAAGTTTCTCATTATTGACTAAAATTCTCATTCCCTGCCAAAGGCAGTCGTTCTTGGTTAGTTCAACTGGCTTCCTGAGAACCCTGTTTAGGAGGCATGTTCTGGACTATACCTGAGAAAGTGAAAGGGCAATCAAGGGGAACAGAAGGGGCCCAAGGTTCGGCCTCCCTCAGCCCACCTGCACTCACTGTTCAGATACTTATCGCTTCCTTCACCTGGTTAACTTTTATCCTGGAACTGTTTTTCTAATTTGTAAGAAAAGGAGATAATAGTACACACATCACAAATAATCTGTAGGTCATCAGAAACTTGATTCTGCCTACCCTTGTTCCGAGAAGTTAATTTAGAATGAACTTGATGATTTTAGGTAGTGTGTACCATGTCTGGCACAAATAATTGTTATGAATAAGAAACCTAAGTAGGTAAAGTAGATAAACTGAGCCCTAGTTCAACAAGCCTGATGAAATGTATCTTTTGATTTGTTTTAGATTAATTGCTAGTTCCTACCCACCACAAGACTGCAGTTACCTAGCACTTTTGAATAGGATTCAGTGGTTATGAGGTCCTACTGTTTTCCAGCTACTGTGCTAAGCATTTTACATGTAAAGGTTTACTCTTTTAATCCTTTTCATCCCTCATTTAGGTGTTATCCTCTTTAGATAAATAAGAAAGTAGGTTCCATGAGGTTAAATTGGTCATTAGTTAAACTGGGGCCAAGCTGACTGCTTACTGAGAATACCTGCTTTCTTCCATGGGTTTTCAAAGTCTTTCAAATATATCTGATCCAATATTAGAAATCCAATAGATTTCTTGTGTAAGAATTTTGAATAATAGGATCAAAACTATTTTCTGAATATAATCTTTCTTTCTTTCTTTCTTTCTTTCTTTCTTTCTTTCTTTCTTTCTTTCTTTTTTACAAAAGACAGTAAATAATGAAAGGGGAAGCAAGTTCCATTTGGGTCTGATATCAAAGTTCTTGTCCAGTCTTAACCACAGTGCTTCAACCAATGGCAATCAGGCAAGAATCTTCACCGACCTCTGGATTGTAGTTGACAATCTGGAACTGGAGGGAACAGAGGCTGTGATGAGGGACTGTTGCTGTGTGGAGGTTGTGGTGGGAGGGTTCAGGAAGAGTGCCTGGTAACATCAGTGTGAGCCTTTTCCTAGAACTGCTTGTAGATGAAATTTCCTTTTAGAGGTCCTTTCAGTAGCTCATGCCTAAACACAATCTTTGTGATCTCAAGTGGGGTCTTTAAGGCATATGAGGATGGGTCCCTTCCTTACTGTGTTAAGAGACAGCAGCAGGTTAAGCATTTTTACACATGATCTCTAGTTTAATCCTCATGACCTTCCTATCAGGACACATCCCTGATTCAGAGGTTAAAGGATTTATCTCAAGTCCACACAGTTTTAATTGGCACATGGAAGTCCAGAATCCAGTGTCAACTCCAAAGCCAGTTCTCCATGTCTGACTCAAAATGTCCTTGGTTCTGGAGGGGGCAGAAGTGGGAAGGGTCCCAAATAACTGACTTTGAATGGGAAGTTCTACTGTTTGTAGAATGTCCATAGAGTCAGTTTGCCCTGTATTAGGTTTTTGAGCTCCAAGGGCATTGTTGTTAGTATTGAACGTTACTTGTAGACCTTTCCCAATGGACAGAGTTCCCTAATATCCTTAGGAGACATTAGCATGTTTTATCATAAAAGGAGAATTGGATAACTTCACCTGGGAATTCTCCAGTAGCAGCATCAGCTATTTTTTATGACCCTACAAAGGCCAGGCTTCCCAAAATTGATTTGTGAAAGAAAATTAATTGTACCCCAAAGAAGATTGGATGTGATCTTAAGTCACATCTGCTCTCATCTGAGCTTCAACCTGTACTCCCTGGGGTTGCACTTGTTCCCTGCCTGGATTATCCATCAGGACAGCTGCAGAAGGGGCCATGCTGGCTGCTTACAGAGAATACCTGCTTTCTTCCATGGGTTTTCGAAATCTTTCAAATATATCTGATCCAATATTAAGTAGATTTCTTGTGTAAGAATTTTGAGTAAAGGATCAAAACTATTTTCTGAATATATTTTTTCTTTTTAATCTATAAAGGACTAACATAAGGCAATCTGAATTTTAACAATGAAAAAAAAAAAAAATAGGACTGGGTACAGTGTTGCATGCCTATAGTCCCAGCGACTCAGAGGCTGCAGCAGGAGAATCTCAAGTTCAAGGCCAGCCTCAGGAACTTAGTGAGGTCCTAAGCAATTTAGTAAAACTGTGTCTCAGAATAAAAAGAACTGGGGATGTAGCTCAGTGGTAAAGCCACCCTGGGTTCAATCCCTAGTACCAAAAAGGAAAGGAAAAAAAATAGGGAAATCAATGGGAAAGGTTATTTAGGAAGGAGTGTCCTGCAAATTTCCTATGTGTAACAGGAGCAATTCTGCCACCAGATGCCCAAATCCTACCTCAGGAGAAACAAGTTGTTTATTCAGAGACCAATCTTTTGTTCCTGTTTATATGACCTACCCTAAAACAACAGATGGTCTTTAAAAATTCCTGGTTTTTCTTGACTGATGAAATCACATTTCTTTGCCTGATTAACCCTTGTTACCATCCCTACATGACAATATTTTGACACTAGAATTGGTGGAACAGCCACAACAAAAAATTAATTCACAATGAAAGGAACCTGCAACTCTCTTGGCCATCCTTCTACAGACACATGACACTGTGTGGTCTAATCCCCCTTGGTAGGTAGCACTGTGACTGTGACAGACTACTGTCACTTTTTCCAGGATGGTGATGAACATTCCACTTCACCAGTTTTGTGATTGGCTCTGGCAGGAGGTCAACAACCCCTACGGACTCCAAACTTACAACTAAAATCCTAGAGCAGAGTGAACCTCAAAAAGAAACAAACAAACAAACAAAACTCTGTTATTTCTGGTTTGGGCCTAGGTTAACTTTTTTAGGTCACTTATTTTTATCTGTTAGGGGAACTGAAGGTGACATCACTAGCTATTGTAACTGTATGGTGATAAAATCTCATTCATTCACATTTACTGAAGAACCAAGGCCAAATGATCAGTCCTGGAAGTTTAACATCTAATTTGCTTCATATTTATGTACCATTATGCACATCAACTGAGTGCAGCTCCCCTAGCTTATTTCAAAATGGGGTAGTGATACCCATCTCAAAATCAAACCATTCAATATCTGCAAAGTACTTAAGCAGATATTTGGTACAAAATAAGCACTCAATAAATAGTATCTATTATTACTTGCACACTTTCCAGAAACAAGCATGGGGCAATGCAATGTCAAAAACCAAGTTTACATACACAAAGTGTTCTGTCCTGTTTACTTCATACTGAAGAAACTAGTAAGACTACATCTCAGCTCAAACTCCTCTCACTGAGGCAATGGGGAAAAGAAAGTCCTAGAAAATAGTTGGGCCTCCATGTCAACTCCCAACCTTCATGTTAAAGCAAAAAAGTAAGCTTTGCATACACATGAGAATGTATTAATTAAAAAGTAGAAGTGTTTGAAAATACTGCACTTAATGGTACCAGTGTAAACTGATGCAACATTTTGTGAGGTAGCAAATTTAGGAACTGTGGGCTCTGGGGTCAGATCCTTGAGAGCTAATTTTGGCTTCACAGCATACTAGTTCTGTGACCTTAGGAAAGTTACTTCTCTATGCCTCAGTTTTCTCACTTAAAAAGGGAATACTAATATCTACCTCACAAGATTTTGTGAAATATATGTGTTAATACATATAACACACTTCAAATATTTCACAAAATATCTTGAGTATTTAATAAGTAACAATTACTATTATTAGAAAATGTTTGGCAACTCCTTGAAGGAGGCCAGCATATGTGTCACTTCTGGAAATCTGAACTCTAGAAATAATGTATAAAGGTGTTCCCCACAGCACAGAAGCTAAGGACACAGGCTTTGGAATGAGGCATGTAAGGGTAAGAACCATGTTTAAATATTTTATTCATACAGAGGATAAAAAAATTCATAAATGACAGATGAAATTAAATACTCAGAGTCTAGGCCCGGGACAGCTCTGAACCTGCCATAGCCCTGACTGGTGCTTTGAGAAACTGGACACAGGGTTGACCATTCCTTGGTTCCAATCCAATGTGATCACTCTTACTGTCTTCCCAGGTTGGGCATCCAGAAGTAACATAGGCTGAGGAAGGATCTTCATCCAAGACCAAGAACTGAAAGGGATGGAAGGGAAGTGATGAACAGTATGAGGAAAGTCCACATATAGCTAAGAAAACAGGAAAATAAATGACAAGATCAAAACCCAGGGAAACCTGAAACAAGTCACATGAGATCCCAGGGCAGTGGGGGCTGGGGGCTGGGTGTCTCAGGATTTGGGAGGTGGGATGTTATTTGATGCTACAATCTTGCTGGGCAAAAATAAGATTTTATATTTTCTGCTATAAAGGTAACTTTTGGGTGGGGGAAAAGGGGTTGTGTTTTCGTTTTATCTTTTTACTGCTGATAGTATTTAAGGGGAAGGATCCTGTTTATAACGAGTAGAGTAACATGCTTTACAAAAATAAACTTTTGGCCTAAATGATTATTCTTAAAATAAGAAACACCAAATAAGTTTTCGTGCGCTTGGTTTTTACATTTGCTGCATATGAAGAAATCACAAAGGGGTAATTTTAACGACAGATTTAAAATTGATAGTCTTCTGTTGATCTATATTTATAGTTATTTATACACACATGCACTTGCGTGCTTATAAAATAAAATGCTCAGAGTTTCTTATTCCAATGTAATATGTCCAAAATGGAACTCATTGTTCTTTTCCCCAACCCAAACCTTCTTCTCTGATAAAACCTCTTCTTGGGAAGCAGCACCACATGGGCACAGATACTCAAGCCAGAGATATGGGGGGATTTTGGCTCCTCTCCTTCACTCTTGGCATCTAATTAATTCACTCTTTCAACTAACATTTACTAAGTGCCAGGCATTCTGCTAGTCTTTCATGGAGCTTGGAGTTAAAGTATGAGATCGACATTACTCAAATGATATTGCCAGTGAATGTACTAATTACAGATGGAGATTGGGGTTCTGAGGAAAGGGAGTCTGACTCTGGGTGAATGATAGAGGACTATGTCCTGACCTGGGAGAAGAAAAAGAGAGAAAGGGGTTAGGGGAAAGCAGGTGACAACATGACACAATGTGCATTTTCAAAGGAATATCACCAATCCTATCACCACACCTCCTAAACATTTCTGGCATCTATTCCCTTTCCTCCACCCCAATGACCATTGCTAGTGAACCTCCATTAACTCATTCCCAGGTAAGCACTCCCCAGAGAGCATTAATAACATATCTCAGGTTAAAAACATCCTCGTTATACCTGCCCAATATAATGTCTATGTAAGTATTGGCAATAATATGTATGGAGTACTATTTATTACATACATTAGAAGCATTCACAAAAATGTGAAAGTTTAAATAGGATTTTATGTTTTAGATTCGTTAACAATAGTTTATTCTATCCTCACATATTCTTAAATCTTAAAATTTTAATGTTTTGGTGAGAGAAATTTGATTTGATATACTTTATTATGTTATTGAACCTTTAACACTCTGTGATGCAATAATTCACAAGTCTGATTCTAAATTCAGCTTATTTAGATTCTTGGGTTTAACAGCTGTTAGAGCTGGAAGGAGACCTCACACAGCCCCGTTAGTGACAGGGCCCCATAGGCTCCAATTCCAAATCAAGCTATCTATTTCTTCATCCTATCCACTAATTTACAAAGATGATTTTTGCTATTTGTCTATAAATGTGCACTTAACTCTTATCTGAGAGTCATCATTAATGATTTTGGAGATGAACCCACGAATCTTTCTTCATAATCCTGAATTTGTTTTGATTGACTTCTTATCACATTTGAATAGATGGTCGTTGCTTTACCTTCCATTGTGGCCTAAGAGCTCTTACTAGGAGTGCAAACGTTGGCTCTGTTTTTCCTTGTTTCCTTACGCACACGATTTATTTATTTATTTATTTATTTATTTATTTATTTATTTATGTATTTATTTTGGCAGTGCTGCCTATTGAACTCAAGGCTTCTTCCATGTTAGGCAAGTACTCTATCAATGAGCTGCACCCCCAGTCCTATTATTTTGTATGCACTACTTATTCGGAACAGTCCTTTATATCTAATTGACCATCTTGGGAAGACAAGTTCAACTAGATAAATCAAATAATATATTTTATAAATTCACTCAACTAAATACACTGAAACTGCATACAAAAGGTCACAAATCAACAAGGGTCTCACTGCCATCCATGTGCTCCTTCCTTAAGAGAACTTTAGTGCTCTTAAACCCATCTGAAATGAGGGCTGAGGCAGGGCCACCATTAATCTATTAATCTGAATAGGAGTTATAATATTTTCTTCCTGAAGTCTACTTCACATTTTTTTTTTTTTTTTTTTGGTATCAGGGATCAAACCCGGGGTGCTTGACCACTGAGACACACACTTCCAGTCCTTTTCTTATTTTTTATTTTTTATTTTGAGACAGGGTTTTGTTTGTTTGTTTGTTTTTGAACCAGGGATTGAACTTAAGGACCCTCGGCCACTGAGCCACATCCCCAGTCCTATTTTGTATTTTATTTAGAGACAGGGTCTCACTGAGTTGCTTAGGGCCTCACTAAGTTGCTGAGGCTGGCTTTGAACTCGCGATCCTCCTGACTCAGCCTCCCAAGTCGCTTGGATTACAGGCGTGTGCCACCACGCCCGGCTTGAGACAGGGTTTTGCTAAGTTGCTGAGGTTGGCCTTGAACTTGCAATCCTCCTGCCTCAGCCTCTGGATTACAGGCATGCAGTCACCATGCCTGGCTTCCATGAGTCTTTTAACTAGATTTTCTCTATCTACTCTAGACCACCTAATCCTTCCAGTGTTATGGGGCACAACTTAAGAAAAGACCAATCACCACTGAGAAGTCCAAATTTGAGAGCCTTTATTAGCCAGCCAGCTGACTGTCTCACACAATGCCCCAAAAATGGCTACTGGGAGAACAACCCCAACCATAGGGTTGTAGGGGTTCTTATACCATAAGTCAGTGCATTAATCATAGGTGTCTATTGCTATGATTTAAAATTACAAACTAACATCATGAGATCTGAAATCATTAGCAGAAGGGGGAAGTGGGTCAAAATGACCTGACTTACAAAGTTAAAGAATTGAAGAATGGTTACAAATTAAACATCTAACATCTCTAGACAATCACTATTGACATGGTACATCATTTAGGAAAAATAAGAATCAAAAAGAGAACAATTTTTCATTATATAATAATTGCCATTTTGTGTTGCCAAACATGTCATGCTAAGCAACTGCTGATGGTCACAGAGGTGGGGTGTTCCCATGGAAGAAGTATTTCCTACATAACATGGAGTCTCAAGGTAAAATGGGATCTGTTTAATCATTGCCCATATAGCCTGGCCTGTAACATTTCCATGGAGTCAAATATGTCAGCCCATCACATTCCCCACTGATTTTATGTACATAATCAAATCATTGATTCATCATTAGTATAGAGGTGATTGTAGTGGGTACATAACACCATTAGTTTAACAGATTGGATTTTATGTCTAACCGATTTAAACAGTTTATCAAGCATGGCCCGATTAAAAGCCCCAACATAACTAGGATGAGAGGTCCCCCCAACGTGGTTATTAGAGTAGTTAACCAGAGAGACCAAGAGAACAGATTTTGGTACCAATTTCCCTCAGGTTTTTGGCTTTTCCTCCCTTTTCTTGAGCCTTTTTCTAATCAAAGATAAACTATCACGAGTGATACCTGAGAGGTTAGTATTGAAATAACGAGTCTCCCCTAAGGCCATACATAATCCTCCTTATTTTAAAAACAGCAAATTTAACCCTTTTGAGTTTTGTAAAACTACCTCAGCAAGTGAATCAAGGGATTTTTTTAAGAGTCTTAGAGTTTTTTAATTCACTTAAGTTCAGATCTATTTGTGGACTTAAGGTTTTGAAATTTTGGTCTCCTGTAATGAGTGCAGTGGTTCCAGTAGCAGTGGAGCTAGCTATACCTAATCTCACTAGGAGGGGAACTAAGACAGGGTCTGCTCATTTAGATCAATGTATTAGCCCCAGATAATCCCTTCCTCCCTCCCCGTCATAATAATACACCTGGGGAATAATGTGAACAGTAGCATAGAATTCATCCCATTTGATAATCTTGAAAAGTTGAAGGGCCAGACATGGAGTTACTCCTGACGTACAAACAAACCATGTTCCCTCAGGGGCCACAAGATGGTTGTTCACATGGGCCTGAGGAAGTCCCAAGTACTACAGTAGAGGTGTAAGAATCCTTGATTTATCTCCTAAATTAGGTAAGGGATTGTAGTGGCCATGCATATACATTAATTCGATCAATGAAATATGTTGTTTTAGTAGCTTGGGCCTTATAACATAGTCTAAGCAAGAGAAAAAACATGATTAACATTTTTCAGTCTTTAGAGGGTGGTTGGGGTCTCTGAGGGCTGTCCATTTTTCTGTTGTCTTGACTCAGACATGATGAATCCATGTTATGAGTGAGGTCCTCTCCATTTCAGCTGGGCGTTAGTCCTTTTTTCTGGAACCATTTGACATAGATGTAGTCTCCTGGATGGAATGGGTGTTGGAAATCAGTGGTCTCTTGGGGCTGGTTCTCTCATAAAGTTGAACCTGTTAGAGAGACTTAACAACCTGCTTCTTGGAAAAGGAGCAGGTTTTCCTGGTAAGGATGGTGGAAAGGACTCTGGAAGTATTAACTCTTTAATCTCTCAGAGGGTGTCTCTAACTTTCTGGACCCAAATCGACCTCCACTTTGTGCTTTGACCCAATTATCTATCTACACTGACTGTAATTTCATTTCCTCTCTAATTTTAGGGACTTTTTACTGCTGTAGGGACAAAGGGCAATGACTGCTCTTGCTGCTTTGAGCAGAGAAGGGGCCACGTGGGGGTGGGGCAAGCTGTTTGGAGTTCCTTTTTAGAATTTGGATCTACCTATGGGTAAAAATCTGGTTCTATGAAAGAAACAAAAAAACATGAAAACAAAATGAATAGCATGTGAAACATGTCATAAAGATGAGAGAAATCAATAATCTCTTACCAGGAGGTGGAGACGTTGTCCCCATGACACCAGTACAAATTAAAAATCACTTCTTTTGGTGGCCATTATTTTTCTTCCCATATTTTTATTGGTGTTTTATAATTACATAAATTGTGGAATCCATTGGCAGCCATTTTTGAAACCCAAATTAGTTACGGTTTCTCTACAATGAAATTATTTATACAGAGATTGTCTTCCCTGTCAAGCTTGTAAGCTTTGTAAGGACAGATGCCAAGTTCTTATTGGTATCCGAATACTCCACACTTAGTAGAAGCTCAATAAATACTTGTAGGATTAATGAGTAAATAAAACATCTTTACAGTAAAGTAGCTCCAATTCTTTTTATATTTAATTTGCATTTCAGCTCCTTCAAATGAAAAATATATGAAAAAAATGTGAATTATCAAAGTTACATTTAGCCAGGGTCTTGAAGTTTAGTAGCCCATATATACAAATCAAATGAATAGCTATTTTTAGAACTGTAACTATTTGGGGGATCTAAATTACAATTTTAAAACATCAATAGTAAGTGTCTATTGAATGTCACTTTTGAAAAAAAAAAAAAGGAAGCTCAGCCTGTATTTAAAAATAATATATTTGGTTTAACAGTTTTCTAGCTTACAGAAAGTACCTACAAATTCAGAGCCCCCACTTCCTAAAAATTACCCTTCCTCAAAAGCAAGCAAGGTTTTGTTTCCAGAAGTATCTGGGTGCCAGCATTCTCCAAGTCATATTCTCAGTATGAAACAAGCATTTGTAAATGGAGTCTAATTAAATACTGTGCTGTAAAACAAGAGCTACAAGTTAATTTGTTCTGCTGTTTCTACTTGCTCTTGTAACAAATAGTATTTAGGCATAATCCTGTGGTTCAGATATGAACCACTTAGCAATATTAATTTATTAATAAGCTGAACAATTCTGTCCCTATATTCAATATTGTTACTTTAATGAAAAAGGAAATGCACTAATCTTTCCTCCTTAGTGTTGAAAAGGAACAGAATGGCAGAAAGCTATCTTACCACCTGACATCATCCGTCCATCCATTCATTCATTCATTCACTCTGGATGTGTTCCCAGTGAATTCCTTTTGCAGTATTCTTTATTTGGTTCTCATCTCTTCGGGAAACTTGCTCCTACATTCATTTATTTTTTTTTAATTTCGGTATTTTTATCCTTTGTGGACAGTAAAGCATTCAGCCTCTTCCATGAATAAGAAAGAAAGAAGGGAGGAGGAAAGAAGTAAGGGGGGTGGATTTTACATTTCCCTCTAGCGATAGCTCTCCTCTTCTGTTTAAGAGCCAAACTTCTCCAAAGAATAGTTAAAAATGTTTCTAATTCTTTACTGTGGATTCTCTCTTTATATACACAAATATACTTGCAAAATTAATTTGTTCTCACTGTAGAAAACTTGAAAATGCAGTATAACCAAAATTATCCATAAACACTGTTGACATTCATTATGAATACTTTCACACCTTTTTGACATTCAGAATCATGTCCAGTTATGTATTTGCATGTGACATAAAATTATGATCATTTTACTATATCATGAGAAATTCTTCCAAAAACAAATTGTAAAATAAGTACAAGATAATCAATCACAAAGTTTTATAATAATTCTCATTAATTTTAGACTTTAATTTTTAATATATGTATCTGACACTTTGTCCCTGTCTCTGATTATTTCCATTAGATACATTTGCAGTAGTATAATTTCAGTGTTAAAATGTAGCAACATTTAATAATCTTTGATACAAATTATAAAACTACTTTCTAGAAAGAGTATGCATTAAAATCCTTACAGTATATAAAGGTGTTTGTGGAATTGTGTCATATTGAGTATTATAATTTTCTCATTTTTATTAATTTAGTAAGTCAAAAAGAGTTTCTGTGTTTAATTTGCATTTTTTTCTCATTGGCTATGTTGAATTTTTAAAATATGCTTGTAATTTTTTTATGTTCAGCTGTTTAAAATTGTTATGTCAAAGAAATGTTTTCTTAGACCTATAAAATTCATTTCTTATACAGAGATAATATTCACCAGAATTTGGCTTTAGTTCTTGTGACTTAGATTTTTTTTCTCTCCATTTAATTCTTGAATCCATCAAGTGAAAGATAAAAATCTAAACTGATTTTCTCCAAATCACTAACCAGTTATTCTAGTGCCAGTTGTAAGAAACCCTTCATTTCTCTCCTCACTCAGTGGTGGTGCCTCCTTTAGCAGATGTTATTACTTAAAAAAAAAAAAGTAAAAGAAAAAGTTCTGCTCCTGATCTAATTAATCTGTTGACTGATCTATTCTTTTTTTTTTTTTAGATGTTGATAGACCATTATTTTATTTTTGTTATTTATTTACTTATTTATTTATTTATTTTTGCAGTGCTGGAGATTGAACCCAGGGTCTTGTGCTTACAGGGCAAGCACTCTACCAACTGAGCTATATCCCCAGCCCTCATTTATTTTTATGTGGTGCTGAGAATTGAACCCAGTGCCTCTCACATGCTAGGCAAGTGCTCTACCACTGAGCCACAACTCCAGCCCTGATCTATTTTTTATATACTAATTCATTTATGAGACCTTTGTTATGTTTTCTAACTACAAGGGTAAAAGCCTTTTCATATTTTTCGTAGCTACTCTTATCTGTTTATTATTCCAGATGAATTTTAGGATAATTGCTAATCCAATTAAAAAAAAACATTGTAATTGGGCTTTTGTTATGCTTATAAATCAATGTTTAGAGAAAAAAATTACATACCCAAGTAGTTCCCTTCTTTCTTTCATTCTTTTTTCTTTGGTGATCGGGATTAAACACAGGGGCACTTAACCACTGAGCCACATCCCCAGCCCTTTTTCTTTTTTGTGTTGAGACAGAATCTTGCTAAGTTGTTGAAGCTGGCTTTGAACTTGTGATACTCCTGCCTCAGCCAACAGAGTCACTAGGATTACAGATGTGTACCATTGCACCTGTCTATTTTTTTTTTAAGTATGAAACTTTGCTAATACATAAGTGAAAATCTGAATACATTGAAAAATGTACCATGCTCCTGAACAGTTTGAAGACATCAATTTTTCCTGAATTAATTTATAGAAAAGTAATCCTATTTGTTTTAAATAAAAAATGAATTATGTTCATGATGCACAGATAAGGCAGCCATTTTTAGGTAAATTACTTTTCTGTATTAGACAAGCATAAATACAAACTCCTTATGTGCTTAATTTTTAGCCATCTACAATTGTTGACATTGTTATTTCATAGGTAGACCTAAATGACAACTTTTGTTTGCTATATGGAGTAAAAGAGAACCTTGGTTTCAGCTCAAATGTTTGAAAATTAACCCATTAGGCATCTGCCACAGGTTGAGTTCCCTGTAAAATAGATTCTGAGGTCAAGATTAATATGCGACAAATGTATTAGGGAGTGCTTTGGAGTCTGCACTTGAGAAAGAGAAGGAAAGAAAGCAGGATGGGGAGGAGGAAGTTAGGATGTAGTCTCATTGAAGGCCTTATCCAACCCCAAAGGGAGTGCTCAGTTGTTCTGAGTTAGAGTGAGGAGCCAGATATTTTATTCCCATCTTGACAAGATGCCTGTGTGGGTTGCCAAAGGAGTGTGACCTTGGGCAAAGCCGTTAACTTTGGCTGATATACTTCCCTAAGAGGGCAGATAAGTGAGGCCTTTCTGCAGTTCCAGCAGCTGTTCAAGGGGAACAGCAGTCACTACAGTATAAACCTAAAATAGGCCTTATGATTTCAGCATCAGCATTGTGTATTCGGTATTTGTTAAAATACACCATAATTATTGAGCTATTTCTAAAAGCATGCATTTTGTGTTGTGAACAGCCAATAAATATATTTTAAAAAGGGATTCTAGGGTTCTCATTTATTTTTCAATTGTCCAATTCTTGGGATTGAAAAACTAGGGTAGAAGAATTTGAATCTCATTTCATTTGCTTTCCATTCTTCATTCTTTAGTGAAGCAGCATAAAAAAAGAAGACAAGGGTCTGGAGGTGTAACTCAGTGGTGGAGGGCTTGCCTGGCATGCACAAATCCCTGTGTTAGAGAGGGAGAGGGAGAGAGAAACAGAGATATACCATGCATTGAGTACAGAACAGTTGTTTTGATGGTAATATATCTATATTAAGAAAAACAGCAGCCAGACTATGACTCTGGAGGCTGAGGCAGAAGGACTGCAAGTTTAAGGCCAACCTCATTAACTTAAGGAAACCCTCAGCAATTTAGCATGACTCTGTCTCAAAATAAAAATTAAAATGGACTGAGGCTGTAGCTCAGAGGTAAAGTGCACCTGGGTTCAAACTCCAGTGCCAAAAAGAAAAACCCTCCTTTTATCCTCAATGAAGAAGGATTCTGGGTGAAGGACCAGAGTAGGTAATGAAGAGGAAGGACCAGGATGTGCAGGTGAACATGGGCCTGCTGAGGAAAGTCACAGGGGAAGGCAGAGCAGGAAAAGTACTGAACATCTGCATGCACCCACCTCTGGGGCATGTGTTTGCGTGTTTCCTGTTTCACTGTCACAGCAAACTTTGAGATAAATCTATTATTCTCAATTCGCAGAAGGAGGATTTGAAGGCCAGAGCGGGACCTTAACTTAGATTTCTTAGATAGTCACTGAGCTAGAATCCAAACTCAGACTGTCTGCTCTCATGTCTTCCTATCATATATTGTAAATATGAGTGATTGAATGAGACAAAGCAATTAGAATAATTTGACTTTTATCATTCCTTGATAAACATTCATGGAATGATTATCAGGCCCTTTGCTATTTACTGGTATTAATAAGAGGTGAGTAGAATACAGTCTTACTGGTATACAGCAGTTGATATACAGCAATTGACTTATCTGTCCCATTAATGATTGGAATGCTACTTTCACTATTTCACTTCTATCCAAATGGCAAAGTAACTGAAATAGTTATACAATTAATGCCTTTCACTGTTTGTCCAGTTACAGATGTGCATGTCACGTTGGCATTTGGAAGACATGAGAGGCATAGAACATGCCCTGAGGTGGGTTTGGGAAATGAAAGCAGGATAGCATGGACAGGAGACCCATTTTATAAGCAAGGCAAAAAATAAATAAATAAATAAATAAATAAATAAATAAATAAAAGGAATGAAAAGGGAGTAAAAATTCTAGATAAGAGACGTTTTCTTGCATTTCTTGTTGACTTTAATAAAAAACCTAAAATAGTAAGTTAGTCATTCTTTCTTTTGGTATAGGGTATTGGAGACAAGCATAAGTTTTGCTACTAAATATACCTAAATTCTAGTTTGTCCATGTGCCAAATGCAAACTAGGGTAAGTTAATTAACTTACTAGGGTAAGTTAACTAGGGTAAGTTAATTAACCTCCTTTATCCTGGGATTTTTCATTTGTGAAGTAGGAATAATAATGGCACCTACCTCTAAGATTGTTTTGTGGATTACATGAGATGCAGGTTTATACATCTTGTATCTAATACATAAGGTTTAAGAGCTTGACACACAGTAGAGCTTCATACTCATTAGTTATTATTAAGAATTAATATTCTTTACTGGAACACTTACTTGTGTCTTTTATACCATATGAGAGACAGTCTGACATGGTGGCTAAGAAACTGGACACTGGAACCAGGCCACCTGGGACCAAACCCAGGTTCTGCCGGATACTGGCTGTGTGACCCTGGGCAAGTTGCTTAACCAAGTTGTCTCTCAATTTCCTGGTCTGCCGAATGGGGATTATAATAGTTCACACTCAGTGTTGTTGTGAAAATTTAGTGTGTAATGTATTTAAAGGCTCTAAACAGGGAAGAACCATGTGACTATTAACCACCATTGCCACCACCATCATCTTTTCTGAGACACGGACTCCTTCAGCTCCATTGAAGTTACGAATGACAGAAATCCTCAGATGCACATGAATATGATGGTGTGTACACACACATACAAGCACACACACATGCTACAAATAGTGCACACTGAGAAGCTCCCCTTCTCTGGGGAGACCAGCAATACACTGGTGAAATCCTTTCCACTTCAGCTCTTTCCCTGGGAAAGGGAGTCAACTTCTGTAACGGAATCTAAGGATGAGATAAGAGGAGGAACGAACAGACTGGATCACAGCCAGCTCTCCACAAAGGGTATCTCAAAGCCCTCCTCACCTTCCTTGCCAGCTCCTTCCTTTCCTTCTGTCTTCTGCATCCACCTCTTCTGCATCCACTCTGGTTTCAGTGAATTTCAGCAATGAATCCTTGCCCAAGTGTGAACTTTGGGGCATTTACTGGTTACTTTGGGAATGAAACCTCATGGGGGTCTTCCTCTTTTTAAAGGAGAAAGGAGCAATGTCTGCTTTATTGCTTTCATGCCCCATCCCTCCCCCTCTCCTGAGCATCTGTGGTGATGACAGAGCAGCCTGCCTGCCGCTCTCTGAAGGTGCTGAGGTTATGTGAGCTGGGTTCACGGGGCAGACAAATGCCAGCCAGATTTTGAGGCAAAGCAGGGCTTTTTCTTTCTTTCTTTCTTAGTTTAGAAAATGTTATCATCAGGCATCTTGTCCGTCTTTTTTTATTCCTGTCCTATAAGAAATTTTCACACTTTTAGCTGGAGAAGACAGGGGGCCCCAGACACATAAAAAAGAGGAAGGGAAAAGGGGTTTATGTGAGTGGGGAATGGAACCCTCACTTCTTGACAGTGTCCCTGAATGGATTGGATTTGCCAGCAGCAATTCAGATATCAGCTAAAACAGCGGCCAGCATTACAGGTGAGGTGCCAGAATTTTCCCCAGAACATATTCCTCCTCACGACAGTTTCCTAACATAACTTCCTAATAAGTGGGCTCATGTCCTGAGGCTAGTTATTTCATTTCAGGTTATTTCAGTTTATCCTCCCTCTCTTCTCCTGCACTTCTCTCCCCTTCTACGCAATTCAGCCTTCTGCCACATGACAGGAATTCCATTTTGGGAACAACTTCTCATGCATTCTCTCTGAAGGCCCCTCCATCATGCCCAGGCCTACCTCCCTCCAATCTGTCATGTCTTCTCTTCCTCAGTGTAAGTACTTCTGGTGCCCTCAACCATTCCCTATGTATTGACAATGAGTTCTGTGCTTTAAAATTTCATGTGGTCTGCTCACTCTGGCTATCCCATTGTCAGACCACGTGTCCCAACATTCATTTTTTGTTTAGAGATGTTGCTCTGGGCCACTGCCCAACTTCCCCAAAGTGTCCAGTTCAGACTCCTAATCCTATGTCTTCTTCCTTGTCTAAACCACCACAGCTTCCTAACTACCTTGCATGTGCACCTGTTAAAGTTGCTGACCTCTGAAGAACACTAAACATTTTTCTAAAATACTGGTGAACATGGAACACAAGAATGAACAGAAAGGCCAGGAGGGGGTACAAATAACAAGTCAGAGTGGTGGAGAGGTACAAGAGAGCAGGGTAGAGTTAGGGTCTAAAGTGAATATGAAGGAGAAGAAGTGTATCCAATCAAGTTGATACCTGAAATCCCCTACAACTTTGGATCTTCCTGTTCCCTGATACACATTTGTCTCTGCACATTTTTTTTGTTTTTCCTCTCTTTATTAGTTAACACCTTTCTATGGTCTTCAATTAATTCTTCGATTTCTTCCTTGAGAATATCTACTCAACCCTTGCGACTCAAAACCCAACAGCATTGGCATCACCTGTAACCTGTTTAGAAATGCAAAATCTTAGGCTCCACCCTTAAGTCCACTGAATCTGCATAGTAGCAGGTCCCCAAGTGACTGCTCTACACATCACCTTCTGAGAAGTTCTGGTCTGAACCATCACAGGCAACTCAGTCATCTGTACTGTGCTTCTTTATAAGTGAAAAATCTTAAAAATGATGTTATGTTGCAACATTCCATCAACATATACTCATCATTTTATCCTTGACTACATGAGTTATTTTTTTTTATTTATAAGGTGTCTATAGTTATATTCAGGGACGTTCAGTGTGGGTGGTGTACACCACAAAGTACAAGGACAGAGTACTTCACTGTCCTTCTGAACAAGGTGAAGATTTAAATCTTTATCTTATGACAAAAACAGTAATGAGGAAAGGAAGGAGCATGAGCAGAATCAAAAGGAACCTCAAAGCTGAGTGTGGTAGCATACTCCTGTCATCTTAGACTTGGGAGGCTGAAGCAGGAGGATTGTAAGTTCAAGGCCAGCCTGGGCAACTTAGTGAGATACTGTCTCAAAATAAAATAAAAATGGCTGGGAATGTAGCTCAGTGCTATAGTTCTTGCTTAGCATGCACAAGAGTCTGTGTTCAATCCTAGTACTGTCCCCACCCCCACCAAAACTAGAGGAACTCTGAAGATGGGAAGGCAGGAGATAGACCAGGAATGGCCATTGGCCATACTGAGCTCTCATGATAATGTATTAATAGGAACTACCCCAATAATCATGGCTGGAAAGTTGAAGAAAGGTGAGTATATTTAATAGACTATCTTGTGGACATTTGAGCAAGGAAATAGTGTGACTAAAAAGGATGGTGCAGGGTTTTTTGTCTTTTTTTTTTAATTACAAAAGGTGGACTCTAAGTTTTTTGAGTCCAAGTTTTCCTACCCATAAAATGGAATATAATATCTAGTGTGTAGGTTGTTGAAAAGAATAAAAATGAGATATGCTATGAGTTTATACCAGGATTGTTCCATAGGAAGTACTCAAGAGAGAACACAGGTAGCTGGAATTATTCTTGTAGGTGTTTAGAGACTAAAATCAAAGAGAATAGCTAGGAAGTTCCTCCAGTAATAATAAGAATGGCAATGTTGGGCTGGGGATATAGCTCAGTTGGTAGAGTGCCTGCCTTGCAAGCACAAGGCCCTGGGTTCAATCCCCAGCACCGCGCACACACACACACAAAAATATGGCAACATTGATGAAATGATGAAATGCTCACTGTGTGCTAGGTAAGACTCTGAAAGTACTTTATGCCTGTCCACCTCATGAGGTAGAAACTGTCATTCCCATTTTTCATATCAGTACTGAGGGACAAAGTGAATCAATTACTTGCAAAAGTTGTCACAGATAGAATCCAAAGGCTCAGTGTAACTTCAAATGCTGCGGTCTTCAACTCCATGCTATTCCACTACAGGGGCTCCAGTGAAGACAAGGAGAAGTTTTGGGGGATAAACAGGAAAGAAAGGCAGAGTAAACACCTAGCAGATATACTTTCATGTGTTCTCTGCACAATTCAGGATAGCTAAGTTATGGAACAGCCCACATGCCACACAACAGATGAATAAAGAAAATGTGGTATATGTGTACAAGGATGTATTGCTCAGCCAAAAAGAATGAAATCATGTCATTTGCAGGGACATGGATGAAACTAGGGATAATCATGTTAAGTCAGATTCAGAAGAAAAACGTCACTTTTTCTCTCTTAAGTAGAATCTGGGGTGGGGGACAATGACATGAATGTTGAAGGGAAACTATTAATGAAGAGAAAGAGGATTGGAGCAGAAGAGAGAGAGAAAGGCTGGATACTGGGGATGGACATGATCAAAATATGTTATATGCATGCATGAATGTGCCACAAAGAAACTCACTAGTCTGTATAATTAATATGTATGGATGAAAAAAAAAAACTCTTAAGTAGGAAAAAAAATTATTAGTCAGAAATTCTAAATGCTGCTTGGGAAGGATGTGGCAATATGTTAGCAGACAACCCAGGCTGGATATAAAATAATCCAAAATTCCTCTGAGCCAATGAGCAGAGCCCAGAGGATGGTGGCAGTGTCACCAGGAGAAGGTGTATTTTGTGTTTGTCTTAACATCCTTGACAAAGGTTCAATTGAAATTGGGTCAATTTGGAGCTGTACAAAATTGTTTGGAAATAAAGACAAACTTTGCTCTTTGAACAAGGAACACTCAGAACTGACAATTCACCTGCAGCCTGTGGGTCCAGTGATTAGTTCTGTACATAGGTAAGCTTTTCTCTCAAGTAGCATGTATTTAAAGAGCATAAGTGCCTTTTTTTCACACCCCATTTAATTTACACTGGTTTTACCTTCCTGCACAGATGGCCTGCTTTTCCTCTTCCTGTGCTTAATTCTCATTGAAGCCAGAGAGTGTTAAATGCCCATGAGGATTCAGTGGAGTTAAGGAATACAGGAAGAGGAGTCAGATGGTGCTAATATTACAACAAAACTGCTGGGGAATGGTTCCTGAACTTATGATATCATGCATAAAACATTTAAAATATTTTTTGCAGCATAGTTAATAAAAGGGGAAGATGTAAGTTATGTTCAATGAAAATAAAACAGGAAACTAATATGCCAATCTGTTTCTCAAATGGTAGGATTTAAAAGTGCATATAAGCACATGTTTTGAAAAATATATATATATCTCATCTTTTAAAGGCCAGGATTTTTTCTTTTTCCTTTTTTTTTTTTTTTCAGTACTGAATATTAAACCCAGAGGTTCTCTTATATCTGAGCTTCATCCCCTTCCCTGTTTTTCATTTGAGATAGGGTTTTGCTAAGTTGCCCAGATGGCCTTGAACTTGCAATTCCCTGCCTTGGACTCCCAACTGGGATTACAGGTGTGTGCTACTATACCCAACAAAGGTCAGAAATATTTTAAAAATTTTATACCTATTTCTGGGTAAAAGATTTTGGGTGAATTTTATTATTTTCTTTAAACTCATTTACATTTTTCATTTTTCTTTCATTAAGTATTAATTTTATAATCAGAAAAAAATCTCATACTTTTAAAAAAGACAGAGAGTACCAGGCATGGTGGTGTCCGCATAATCCCACCTACTGAGGAGGTTGAGACAGGAGGATTGCAAATTCCAGGCCAGTCTGGGCAATTTAGCAAGAACCTGTCTTGAACTAAAAGATAAGAAAGACTGGGGATAGAGGTCATTGGTAGAGTATCCTGGCTTCAATCCCCGGTACCCAAGACAAAATGAAGCAACCACCAAAAAGCAAATGACAAGACATTCAGAGTTTCCATTTTCCTTAAGTGTTCTGGTTCGAATTAAAGCTTAAGTTTCTGTTAAGTATTTTGCCCAGAGGTTCAGGATTAATTCTCAAGACTTCCGCAGTTGCCATATTACTGGTTGGTTTGGGGGAGCCTTCAGTGTAGGTAGGAAGTGAGGTGCCTCATCTTTCACTGGCTGATAATTGTTTAGCAATAGTAAAAAGAATTGTTCTTCCTATTAAGTAGAAAAGGGAAGTCAGCTTACAGGGACAAGAAGGGGTGGTGGTGAAGGAGAAATCTTCAGAGGAGCCTTCCTCTCCAGCATTTTTCAGTGATGATTATTCCCGGGACTCAGCCAGCTGCAATGTGCAGCTGTGTTTCCAGCTGTGCGGAGAGTGGATGGATGATGCCCTTTTCTGGAGCAGGTAGACTTGTCAGTAAATATGGTAACCATGGCCACACTGAGCCTGCAGGGAACCGGCTTGCTGGGCAACTGTTAGATGGTTGAAGTTCTACCTTTTAGGCCCTGGAAAGATCAAGTGAGCCCATGTGCATACACCTGAGACCTCTAAAACACAATATCAATGAGTTTACATGAGATTACTATTATTTCTCTGTAAGTGCAACAGCTTTAAAGCTCAATCACTATTGTTTCATGAATGTCATAGATAATATTTTCATAGCCTAGCATATTTTAAACTTGAAAAAGAAACATTACTATAACCATATATAATGTTTTCGAGTGAGAAAAGACTACTCCATCATTTGAGAACCCAATTATTCTCACTTTTAAGGTTTTGGAGTATGTAAGCTTATATTGCAGAATAATTAAACTATATTACAGAAATTTGGGGGAAAATAATCCCTTTAAAATTCCACTCTTCTAAGATAATTGTCATCAATTCTGTGATTTCATTTCCAAGTTTTTTTTTTTTTTAGAAGAAATGTCTTTAAGTTTAAATTGTGGTGGATATAAGAATTTTATAATCTGATTCCTTTTTGACTTTCTGTTTAGCCTCATAGGAAATGGGAGATAGTTTAAGGAACTTGTTAAGTCAGGATGTGGAGTCACCTAAGAGCTTCTTTAAGGAAGCTAATGACCAGGAAAGCGAAGCCCACCTGGAGAGATAGAGGGCAGGGGCATTACTGTGGTTTGGATTAATATCTCCAAAGTCATATGTGTTAAAGGCTTGGTTGCCAGCCTGTGGTGCTATTGGTAAGTGGTGCCTTTAGAAGGCATGGTCTAGTGGAAATTATGCCATTGGAGGTGTGCCCATGAGGGGAATATTGGGATTCTTGTCCTTCCCTCTTTCTTTGCTTCCGGTCACCACTGAGGTGAGCAATTTAACTCCTCCACACACTCTTTGAGATGATGCTCTGCCTCACCAAAGGCCCAAAACAATGGCGCTAGGCAGCCATGGACTATAACCACTGAAACAGTGAACCAAAATAAATCTTTCTTTCTTATAAGGTATTTATCTCAAGTATTTTGTCAGTGATGGGAACCTGACCCACACAGAAGGTAGGACATTTTAAGAAACTTAAATAGGGATAGTATCTCTTTGACAAAGTTATTGTGAGACAGAAATGAAGTAATACCCATAATATATTTAATATATTGCTTGGGACCCAGTAAGCACTCATTAAATTGTGGCTATTATACCATATATATATTGTTAGGTAGACTTTATAGGTAGTTATTTTAATATTGATATAAGATTCCATCAGAGAGATTTACTATATTTTCATCTACTGTTGGTCTTTAATTTTTAAATAATTTTAGCATTATAAATAATACAGGACATAGTTTTTGTCACATTTTAGATTATATCTTGAGACTATATGTAATTTAATGGAATTGCTATGTTAGTGAATTTTTTTTATGATTCCTGGTACATTTGCTACATCACTTTTCTAATATGTTCCAAATTATAATATCATTATCAATATTTGAAAGCAATAATTTTATTGCAGCATTGCCAAGATTGAATCTTAATGTGCGCGTGTGTGTGTGTGTGTGTGTGTGTGTGTGAGCTCACTAATTTGGTGGGAAACTAAGGATGTAAGAATATTTTTGCTAAATCAGAGCGAAGCATGTTAAGTTGGCATGTGGAATTAGAAAGCACTGCCCCCCAGAGGTCATCTGCATAATCTGGCAAACCAATTTGCTAACTGCCTTAAAAAGTTCCAGAAATTAAACTCCCATGGAATATTCAGGACAGATACCCAAATATGTCTCCTGATTTGCATTAATCCAGAAACTCAGTCAGAATGAACTAGAATTCAGGTCACAAATGGGGCTTCAAATGTGTAGAAAATTTTAATGGTAAAAGAACCTTCCACGAAAACAAAAACAAACTATTAAGCTTCAGAAAGAAGCAATTGAGCCTTTGAGGAAGAATTCTCGTTGTGTAAAAATATATTCTGACAGTGGTTCAGGTTCAGCTGCTGGGTCCAGGAAGGAGTTGGTGTTTTGGGGGGCTCTTAGAAGATGGTGCTAAGGGAGTAAGAGGAGAAGACCTCTATCATGTGGGGAATATCTCTGCTGTGGCAACTTTTGCTGGGAAAGTTGATCAGGCAAAGTGGATGTCTCCAACCAGCTGGAAAGAGAGAACAAACCGACAGTGAGTAGGATGGCCGTGGTTTGTGGGCAGCACAGCAATAGCCCCCAGTGGACCAAGAATGACTGAAACATTGAGTCAGCGAGGGCACTGTAACAGGCACCACTTAATACTGAGGCAGTGGCTGGCCTGCTGCTACCTGCTTTCCTCTTTCTGAATTGCTGCTTCGGATGTTCTGTGGGCTTAGAGAGCAGATTCTCATCCTTGTTGGAATTGTTTGTAAAATAACAATAAAAAGTCTCTGCAAAGAGGACTCTGTGAAGATGTCAGCAAAGGAAGTGCTAGGAATCTGTTTCCCCAAGGAGACAACAATTGAACTGGCGGAACCTGTCTGGTAACTGTTTTGGAACCCTGAAGGCTTGCAACTTCCAGGGAAAGGTTTAGAAAGAAAAATTCAGTCCATTTCAATCATTTCAGTCCTCAACACAAAGAAGTTCCTGTCCCCCTACCCCCTACCCCCACTCTCAGCCCCATGGTAGGCAGCTGCACCCTTGATCTTGAAGCAGCTTGTATACAGCTTGAGGGGGTCATGGAGGCAAAACCAAAAACAACAACAACAACAACAACAAATAAGCCTCTCCTCCAAATATTTGGGATCTGATTGCTGAGTGATGCTGCTGTTCATGTGGGTACAAAGAAGCAGGCAGCCTTTGTTGTTGTACCTCCGTCACTATTGTAAATGCCCCTCCTCCCTCTCACCTCCTGGCTGAGGGGACTTCCAGGGCATTTAAAGGGTCAGCACTTTTTTCTCCCTTCATTTTTCTCTTCTTTCTCTTTTGGATTGGATACTAAAGACTAGAACTTTCCAAAGCAACCACATATAAAGGGGAAATTAGAAAGTCCCAGTGCATGCCAGGGAAAAGGTGTAGGCTCAGAAAATAACCTGGGAAAACTTTGTATTTACACCTCAGGTTGATGCTCAACACAGAGATATTACAACCAACAAACCAAGCAAATAAAATTTAAGAATTGCAAACCCTAGAGAAAGGAGATCTGATTTCCAGAGGTTACCATATTATGAGATTCAAATGCTAGTTTTCAAACACCAACAACAAAAATCACAAAGTATACAGGGAAACAGGGAAGTTAGGCTCATTCAAAGGAAAAAAAATGAATCAACAAAAACTCCCTGGAGAACACTTAATGGTGGATCTACCAAACAAAGATTTTAAAATAACTGTCTTATAAATGTTCATAGAATGAAAGAAATACATGTGGAAAGTCAAGAAAACAATATATGAACAAAATTAAAATATTAACAGAGAGACAGAAAAATTTAAAAGAAACCCAAAGAGCAGGGTACTGTGGTGGTGTATGCCTGTAATCCTAGCTATTTAGGAGTCTGAGACAGGAAAATCACAAGATTGAAGCCAGCATGGGAAGTTTAGTGAGACACTGCCTCAAAAATAAATAAATAAATAAATAAATAAATAGGATTGGGGTTGTTGCTCAGTGGTACAGCACCCCTGCCTTGAATCCCCAGTACTGGGGAGTAAAAGGTAAAAAAGAAAAGTAAATAAAAGGAAGACAAAAAAGAAAAATAAACTCTTGCTGGGCACAGTGGCACACACCTGTAATCCCAGCAGCTCTGGAGGCTGAGGCAGGAGAATTGCGAGTTCAAGGCCAGCCTCAACAACCTAGAGAGGCATTAAGCAACTCAGTAAGACCCTGTCTCTAAATAAAACACAAAATAGTGCTAGGGATGTGATTCAGTGGCCCACAGAGTGCCCCTGAGTTCAATCCGTGGTACCCCCCTCTCCCCACCCCCCAAAAAAAAGAAAAAGAAAAAGAAGTTCTTGAGAAGAAAAAGAAAATAACTAAAATGAAAAGTTCACCAGAGGGATTCAAAAGCAGATTTGAGCAGGCAGAAGAAAGAACCAACGACTTGAAGGTAGGACAAAGGAAATTACCAAGTCTTGGTAACAGGAAAAAAAAAAATGCCAAAAAAAGTGAATAGAGAGTAAGGAATTTCTGGTACAGACTCAAGCAGTCCAGTATGTTTATTGTGGAAGTCCTGGAAGGACAAGAGAAAAAGTGACAGAGAAAACACGAAGAAATAATGACCAAAACATTCCAAATTTGGTGAATTTTGGACATAAATATAAACATCCAAAAAGCTAGAAACATCAAAGATAAACTCAAAGACCCATGCACCAAGACACAGTATAATCAGACTGTTGAAAGACAAAGAAAAGAGAACTTTGAAAGCAACAAGAGAGAACTGACTTGTCACATACCAGAGATTCTTACTAAGATTATTAGGAAATTTCTCAACCAAAACTGGAGGCCAGAAGTCTGTGGGCTGATAAAGAGAATTTTAAGAGAGTACTATGAGCAATTAAATTATAGCAACTTAATGGTTAACCTGGATGAAATGGACAAATTAAAAAGTCAAATTACCATATGATCCCACAATTCCTCTCTGAGGAGCACCCCAAAAAACTGAAAGCAAAGGCTTGAATAGATTTGTGCACCAATATTCCTGACTGCATTATTCACAATAGCTGAAACATGGATGCCACCCAAGTGTCCATGGATGGAAGGATAGATGAGCAAAATGTTAGATACTTAGAATGGAATACTATTCAGTCTTAAAAGGGAATGAAGTACTGATATATTCTAAATATGGATGAACCTTGATGATATTGTGCTAAGTGAAATTATGTCAGTCACAAAATGATGATTTCTATACGATTCCATCCTAAATGAGGTACTCAGTCAATGGTGCTTTCGGGGGGAGGGGATAGGGAGAATGTGGCGTTATTGCTCATTGGTACAGTTTTAGTGTTGTAAGATGAAGAGTTTTGGAGATGGTGGTCATGGTTGCACACTATAAATGTACTCACCACCACTGAACTGGATGCTTAACAATATGATGAGGATACATTTTATACCTGTATATTTCACAAATTTTTTTAAAAAAATCTCTGAGTGAGAACCTGAGAAATTATACTATGAGCCATGTATGTTAATTTTAGTGCACGGAGTTTAAAATCTATTTCAACTACTTATGAATTTCTTACCACCACCCAACTCTCAACTTTGTTCTATGGAAAACAGTTTGCCAAATAGCTGAGTTCTAAATAGGTGGAGTCCTTCAGCAAGTTTTTGTAAGAAAAATGCGGCTCAGTTCGGGTCCCAAGCTCAGACCCTTGAACCCTGGGGAGCAGGCACTATTGGGTGCCCAGTCTCAGTTGCCGCCTGGTGAATGCACCCAGAAAACCACTCTGGACACGGAAGCTCACGCCAGAGATTTATTAGGTGGACGAATGGAGTGTCTGCTCTCAGGGCTGGGAGGAAAAAAGGGGAGAGAATGGCCCAGGAGCTGCTCTTAAGTAGTTTGAATTTTGTGGGCTAGCAGCAATTGGACCAGTGAGTACTAGGAAGTTTTCAGGCTGAGGAGCTGAGTTGTAAGATAGGACGGGCAGGGATAGCTGCAGCAAGAGGGTGGGGCGGTAAATAATGCAGCTTCATATTATAGTTGTTTTATAAGTTTCTTTGCCCTCATCTATGTTCATAGCATGTAAAGGTACTAGGAGTAGAGTCAGACCTGAAAGTCAGAAATATCTGGGTTTGAATTTGAACTCCACAAATGACTATGGGAAGTTATACATCCTAAGTCTCAGTTGTTTTTTTGTTTTTTGTTTTTTGTTTTTTTATCTGTGAAATGGAGATAGTAAGTTAACTTTGGGGTCTGTCATGATGATAAAATGATAATTACTATATGATTCCATCCTGCAGATAATGATACAACACAGTGCCCCTGTGAGACCCAGTGCCTGTTGTCATCCTTATACTGGGAAGTCCAGTGGGACAGGGAGGGAATTTACACTAATTCTGTCTGGTGATGAATTGACTCTTTCAGTGTAACACAGCCAGGGCGCTTTCAACGTGGAGTGGGAATTATGCCCAGAACATTGCTTTATTGATAGACAAAATCAACAAAATGGGAATTTGCAATGCATTTTATAAAAGAAAGAATGATTTTTCAATTAAATTTCAGAAATAAGCAAGCAAAAGATATCCTTATTTCACTTGAGTTTATCCTATAGTTACAAACCAGGCCAGGGTGAGCGCATGCTTTTTAGAAGAAGGGTGTAATGAAGCCTTTCAAGAATGACTTGTACAAATCTAGTTTTCCCCAAAGGACCCAGGAGTGAATAATCAAAATGAGATACTTCAGCCGGGCGTGGTGGCGCATGCCTGTAATCCCAGCACTTGGGAGGCTGAGGCAGGAGGATCGAAAGTTCAAAGCCAGTCTCAGCAACTTAGTGAGGCCCTAAGCAACTCAGTGAGACCCTGTCTCTAAATAAATACAAAATAGGGCTGGGGATGTGGCTCAGTGGTGGAGTGCTCCTGGGTTCAATCCCCAGTACCAAAAAAAAAAAAAAAAAAAAAAAAAGATACTTCTAAAACAACATTAATATTTACATTTGAAAGCCTTTTTATTTGCCCTTTAGGTGAAACCTATCCCCCACCCACCCACACACACACACACAACCTCTGCAAATATAGTAAAATCCACTGAATCACACTTGAGAAGGGAGGGTTTTTTTTGTTTTGTTTTGTTTTTAAGAGTGTGTTGATTAAATCTCAGTGAAGATGTTAAAAAAATAAACAAAAAGAAAAATAAGGATGGTCACATATGGATCCTGATATAAATGTTCTAATTTTGTTCTTATCATACCTTTTCACCATAGAGGAACTATAGCATTTTAACAATAATCTGAAGACCATCTGCATAAAATCAACTTTTTCTGAAAATATCCTCACCTTAGGAATTAAAGTTTTCCTGGAAAAGCAGGGAACATTAGCAATAAATTCGCTCAAACCCTCTGGGAGGATTATGGAAACATTCGCACTGTCTATTCATACTCACTGGTGGAAGCTACTGAGGCAATGTTTTCTTTCTGAACATTAAAAAAAAAAAAAAGAGTGATGCCAAACAGTATTACACATTTGACGTGAAGAATTAAAGAGAATGACTAATGAAATCCTAGTAAAGTTACTTTTGAATTCTACCTCAGTTCTCTACCAGTGTGAGTCTTCGTTTCCCATGGCCAATTTATTAAAATAATAAATTCTTCCAGAAATAGAGAAACTGGCAAACAGTGATGAAAGTCCACTCTGAAAACAAATATGAGCTTCTTTTGACTCTTTTTCCCTTGCTCCTCTTCAAGGATTAAGATGAACAGTGTCGTCAATGTGGTAAAGTAAGGAAGTAGACTGAAGTAATATTACAGGGTTTAGGTTCTGAATGTTTTTAATCTTACAGGTATGGCAACTGATATTTTGGGGCTGGGCATCATTTCTTAATTATCCATAAACTACAAATAGAGAAAAAAATACATCATGTAATTAGATTCAGAGCTTATTTGGATCAAATATTTAATTACACTTATTAAGAAAAATAAATTCTAATCTATGAGACAGATTAGAAATAATAGCATAAATCTTCTTAGCCTGCCAAGTAGTATTATTATCAGTTATTGTCAGAAATTAACTATAATACCCAATGAGCTAATCCATCGCTAGCTCCTCTAGGAACACAATCTCCAGAATAAAACAAAAATTAATTAAAAGAAAGAGACAGAGTCAATTCATGACAAGCTCTTGAAAGTCAAATTAGGGATTCCTTCCAGGGTGTAAACAGTCCTCTTTCCAACTGACAGACAGTTGCTGAACATTTCCATGCCCAGCAATACCTGAGGGCTATTGTAGAATGGAAGGGCAAGGAGCTCTCTTTCCAGTGACAGCTGCAGGCCCCTCCTGATCAGAGACATCTGAACCCACGGCTACCCTCCTGCAAGTCTTCATGGCATGTTATAAAGCTTCTGCCTCAGTCTGAACTTTCTCTGGTGGGCACACTTTTGATGATGACCTGTCCAGTGACTAACTAAGCACCCATGACATCTGGTCAGAACCTTCCTAAGGAACTACTGTGCCCATGTCTGATACCCCAGGACACACAATGGTGGACTTCCTTTTTTTCTTAAAATCAGTGGCACTCCCATACCACCGACGTGACACACACAGTTCTCCAGAGAGCAACTCTGAATACTCCTCTTCTCACTATCTCTGTTTTGCTTTCAAGGCATACTTTTTTTCGTTCATAATTTCCATCTCTCTGAGATTGCCCTGTTTGCATTCCAGTTTTGAACATTTTTTTCCCCAAATCTTTTCAGTAACCATCCACCATCCACAGACTGGTGGAGCATGTTAGCCTGGGCCTAGCAGAACAGCCCTGTTTGTTGCTAGACTCTCCATAGACAGCTGGGGTGGCTTGAGTACAAAGTCCCTCTGGGATTTGCCAATGAGATACTACTTCTCCTGCCATGCTATGCTTCTGTATCTACTGTCAGCTCTTCCCCCATGGCTTTCCTGAACTCTCTAGTACCACAATTTTCCCAGAACCTAGGCAGTATCTGGAAGAACCATGGACAACTCTTGAGAATTTCCTGAAGATCTTCCAGTGGTCCAAAGAACACAAGGCATAAAACAAATGTCTGAGATAAATGGAAGACTCTATTTGTCTCTCCTACCAACACACATATCCCTGTGTAATCCCAGACTGGAAGAATAAAGTATAGAAGTCATTGACTTCATCACTTTCCCAAACCGACTAGCCCTGTCTATGTGAAACTGCTCTGAATCAAACTCCCACCTGATGCCTTTATCCACAAAAATATCTTTCTCTCATATCTCAGAACTCAGCCTCAATAATCTGATAATAGAAATCCAAGTATGTTATTAAAAAAGACACCAAAAGAATAGCAATTTTTAAAAAGCATGGATAATACCACTGTTGATGAGGAGATGGTGACATTGAAACTCTCATATATGCCTGGTGGAAATGTAAAACGATGCAAACTTTGGAAAACAGTCTGGCTATTCTTCAAAAAGTTAAAAACAAGAGTTGCCAATGCTACTCCAAGGCATATACCCAAAGAATTGAAAGCATGTGGCACACAAAAACTTATATGTGAATGTTCTCAGCAATATTACTCATCATAGCCAACAAGTGGAAACAGTCAGATGTCTATCAGCTGATGAATGAATGAACAAAATATAATATATCCATACAAGGAATATTCAACTTTAGAAAGAAATCATGTATTCCTACCACAAAGAAATGATAAATGTGTAAAGAGATGGAAATGACAATTATCCTGATTTGATTACTTGTTATATCCATGTATCACATTGTCACACTGTACCCCATAAATAGGTACAATTATTATGTGTCAATCAAAAATTTTTAAAAAATGAAGTACTGAAATATGTTACAACATGGATGGACTTTGAAAACATTGTGATAACTAGAAGAAGCCAGTAACAAAGGGTCACACAAGGTTTGATTTCTTTTATGTGAAATATCCAGAATAGGCACATTTATAGAGACAGAAACTAGATTAGGGGTTGCTTACAGATAGGGGAAGGAAGGATGGGAAGTATGGGTATGGCATATCTTTTCAGTGTGGTGAAAATGTTCTAAAATTAGATAGTGGTGATAGTTGCACAACATTAAAATACACAATCATATAACAATACACTATAAAAGGATGAATCTATGATATGTGAATTATGTATCAATTTTTTAAAAAGATGTTAGACTTCTGGTGACATGCTTAGCCCTGATACCCGGAGAAGAATATGAGAAGCGTATAGGCCAGGCAAAGCAATGGGATTCACCTCCTACCCAGAGAAAGTCTTAGAATGCAAAAGGGTTAGGATGTTCTAAGACCATCCGCCCACAATGGGAGGCCAGACATCACAGAGGTTGCCTCCACGCAGAAGTCAGCTCCAGGCAAGAGCAAGCTCCTAGTTCATGTATTTGCCCAGCTCCATGTTCTCTCTTTTTCGTCAATTCACCTGTGCTAATTAGTCCCCTGTGCCTCACTCCCAACCTTAACCCATCATCTTTCCTTTTCTCCACCCTGGACTGTGACTCCAAAGGTTGGCTTTTGCTAATACATCTCCTGAGCTCTCTCACGTTTTGGAGTCTACTTGGGTTTGGCCAATGGGAGGCACCAGATGTCAGACCGCAGGGTGAAAGCAAAGAGGTCAGGGTGTTTAGTCTTCTAGTCTCCTTCCCTGTCCACTTATTCCCAACCCTTATCTTATTATGATCCCATAATGCAGTAGCCGTATTCCCTTAGGGCCCCAGCTCCTGTCAGGCAATCCCCTTCTACATCTTGAGCATTCCCAGCCTTCTACCTTTCCCTGCCTGTGCCCTTTCACACCAAGGGATGATAATGGCTTACTGCTATTGCTTGTTCCAGATGCTTCACCACCCTTTGTCAGTTCTTTTCATCCTGTCCATCTTTGTTTCTTCATGGACAATGGCTGATATACTACCCCTCTATCTTTGTATCTCCCTGACTCTGACCCTAAGGACTTTGGGTGCATCTCCCAATCCCCACTTCTGATATCCTTCCTTATTCCCTAGGAATAGCAACATCATCAGATGGAGGGGTGAGAAAAAGATGACATACTTAGAATTGTTTTCCTTCTATCTTGTTTTCAAATATTATTGAGAGATGGCAGCTATTTGAGACACAGTTCTATCTGGGGTATTAGTTAGTCTTAAAGGGACAGAGATAGAAAGGGGCTCAGTAGGCAGCCTTGTTGTATAGCAACAGAAACTTTAGAGGTGGCCTGGTACCTAAGTTGCCCTGAAAAATTTAGGACTCCAGCTTTCAGCCATTGGTAGCTTTTTGTGAATGACAGCTTGTATTATTTAGATCAACTGGCTTAAGCTTTCTAGGAAAGGAGTAATCTTCAGAAAAATAGGATAGTTTAGGGTTAAGGCAAGACCTGACAAGAACCTATAATTATTTTATATATAAAATACAGATTTTCAAAAGTCAAAAGTTTACAATGAGTTGAACACTCTGTCTTAACCAATCAGCCCAAGACCACTAAAAGTGAACAGGCAAAATTAGGTTCATTGACCCATTGTAATGAGGGAGACACACTCCAGGAACCAGGAGGCATCTCACCCAACAAAGGGAAAAGTCAAGTTAGGATAGATAAAATTCTGGGGACGGGTAGACTTTAGACGAGATTTCAATAAAGCCATGTTTTGATAGGCTCAAAGCGAAGCAGCACTGTGTACAGAGGTAAAATAGCACATCCAGACTGCAAACAAGACCCAGGGATGAGCTTCCCTGGAAAAAAGAGAGTTAAGATGGCTGTGGAATGGTGTCTACAGAAACCCTTATCTGAAACTCTGCACCTGGGCTGTAAACAGAGACTGCTCCTCTGTGTCAAAGGAACTTAGATTTCCTCCAGGCAAAGTGGGATGTTTCCTTCTTACTGATGTAATTTCAAACAATTTTAATCCAATCATTTGAATTTCTGATACTCTCTGGTTTTAGAGAACAAAGGCTCTCAGTAAGAACGCAGTAGCCACTTAAAGAAGCGGGTTGTTATGACACTGCAGCTGCAGGGTGTCCTGGGGGGACATATTGTTTCCTGTTAACTTTGCAGCTGGCTTTATCTGTATCTTTTATTCCAATCTGAGGAATGGTAGGGCAGACTTTTATAGTCCAAGCTAATTTTTTCTTTCTCACTCCCTTGAGGAAGTGCTTTAGACACGTAGCATAAGCAAGAGAACATTTTGTGAGGTTAATCTGCTGAGATTCTAAGGGTTTTTGGTTCATTTGTTTGTTGTGTTTTGTTTAATCAGTCTATCCTCGATGCCACAAATTTCTGTTTTAATTAAATTCCCATAACATGAGAATATGGCAGAAATTACCACATACAGGTAGTATGTGGTATGAAACTGGTGGGGGTGGCAGTATGTGGAGAAAATGATTATTGGAGGATGAACGATGTATACCCATGTCAAGCAGTGGCAAGCCTTTGGTAAAACTGTCATCTTAAGTAATTTAAAAGGTATATCATGTTCCTAGTAATTCATAGCCTTAGAAGAAGATTCAGAAAAAAGAATAATAGCTTGTACTGCTTGCTGATGACTGTGTTTGGCAAGGCATTTTAAGAACTAGATGAACTTAGGTCAGACATGGTGGTACATACCTGAAATCCCAGCAGCTCAGAAGGCTCAGGAAGGAGGAAGGTATGTTGGAGGCCAGCCTGGGCAACTTAGTGAGACCCTGTCTCAAAATAAAACAAAAAGGGCTGGGAATATAGCTCAGTGGTAGAGAGCTCTGGGTTCAATTCCCAGTCCCATTTAAAAAAAAAAAAAAAAAGAGGAACTCAGAAAAGAATTGGTTCATTTGCAAGCCAAAAGGAATAGAGACCATCCACAAAGTTGGGAACCTATTAGTGTTGCAAGAGAATCATTTCTGAGCCTCAGACAATATAAGATAGCCACAGGAAAATGTTCTGATAACAAAGTCTGAGTAAAACACGGCTCTATAACAAAGATCAAGTCCGGGTGCAGCCATTGAACACATGGTTAAAACCTGTGTATGAATTAAGATGGGACCTGCTTATCTTTTTAATAGTTTGAAATAGCTCGGAGTAAAAAATTAAAGATGTGGCTCTCCCACTCACGTTAGGCCCAAAGCAAATGCAACTGAAAAATGGGTGGGAGGAGAAAGAGAAAAAGCGATAAAGAAATATGGCAAATTCATGAAGTATGACTAAAAAGAAATGAAAACATATGTCCATAAAAAATCCTGCACATAAATGTTTATAAGTGTTATTCAAAATAACCAAAATGTAAAAACATCTCCAGTGTTCATCCACTGATAGATCGGATGTAATCTATCTGTACAATGGAATATTAACTGTAAAAAAAATTAAGTACAGACATATGCAACAACTTGGATAAACCTTGAAAACATATTAAGTGAAAGAAGACAGTCATGTCTTATATTGTGTGACTCATTCATGTGAAATGTCCAAAATAGGAAAATCTGTGGAGACAGAAAGTAGACTGGTGGCTACCTAGGCCTGGGGGTTGATGTGGTGGCGGGGAGGAAGGTGGGGAGAAATTGAGAGTGACTGTTAATGAGTATAAGGTGGGCTTCTTTCTGGGGTGACCAAAATGTTCTGTATCTACTGGTGATGGTCACACAACTCTGTGAATACACTAAAGCCCATGAAATTGTACTCTTCATGTGAATTGTATGGCATGTGAATTATATCTCAAAAATTAGCTTGAATAAACAACAAAATACTTGTGGAAAAGAACTGTGGTTGCGGCTATTGAAACTGATTCAGATGAGAAGATCGCTGAATTTTTGAGGGAGTTAAACTGCTAAAGGGTCCACTAGTCTAGAAAGAGAGAAACTGCTCAGAATTTAAAGCAACTCTTGACCCCAATCTTCCATGAGCAGGAAGTGGGCTAAGAAATCTTCCAAAACCTCCCGAGGAAGACATATTCAAGAACTTCAGAATTCCCACTTCTGATGAAGCTAAAAAGGATATCAGAAAAAAAGAAGAATTTTACAGAAGCCTTGCTCAAGAGCTACAGAGATAAGTGGATTGAGGAGTCCCCACTGGAGAGAGGGGCAGAACTGGAGTTTAATTAAGATACTCACCCAGCTCAGAGTAGAAAGCACTCCTGAGGTTGGCTCAGCAGAGTTTTAGAATTATTTGAGAGCCTGGCTTCCAAAGGGGAGTGTTTAAGGCATTTGTCCTGTCCCTGGTCTGGCCTAGTATAGTGTGGTAAGGGCTGATAACTTCTCTTTTCAGTTCTGAGGATTGACATGATCACTTCTGTTCTGTGCAAAAATTGGTCTAATTACAGTATGGGGAATGAGATGTAGGGGGCAGGGCTAGAGTTCAAGGGTAGAGTTCAAAAATGCCAGTGACCTGAAACTATCTGAGGACTGTAGGCAAAGGGCTTCAGAAAGGTCCCCATCACTTGGAGACATTACACGGATGCCAGAAATGAGACTGAAACCTCAAGTAAAGGTCAAAGATAGAGTCCAGGTCCCAGGTTGAGTAGGAAGGCTGGAGGCAGATGTGAGCATGGGGTGTGGATTCCAAGACTGGGTCCTTGGAGGTCTCCAGCGCCTTTAGTATCATAGAAGAAACCTCAGAGCAATGAGACATATCCCCTTATTACAAGGGGCAGGACTAGGAGGAGCTGACCTTTGGGACCCTGAGACTTTTTTCTAATGTACCTCTATGTGCATGTCTCCTTAATCTATTCTGTACCAATACAATCTTCTTTTCTAATTGAATTGCATTGAGATTTTGAGAAATCATTAAATTCGACAATTATTCAGCAACTATATGAGCCTATCAGTTTGAAAGAGCCCTTAGGACTCAGAGACAAATAATCGGGGTTGGATTGGAAAGCACCTGTCTTCTTCAGAGTTGGGACAGGGGAAGCTGATGAGCTCAGGGTGCTGTGGGATTCCGTGGGTACCTAATTACACCCAGCAAACTAGAGATGGTGGAACTAGAAGAAACCAATATTTTTACTTTTTTAGGTGAAAAAAAATGAGAGAAAGTTGGCAATTTGCTATGGTTCTGCCTATGTAAGAGTCACTTTTTAAAATGGACTTCAGAAGCACATCATTGGCATACTCGGTCTGGTTCACAGCTCATCTTTGGTCTATGTGGGTCCTCTTCTGTTTGTCTATCAAATCTCTCATCTTTGCCCTCAAACACCTGAAAACTAGGGCATTGACAGCCACTTCCATCTGCTTTTGCATCTTTCCTCTTTCTCCCCTTTCCAAACTAACCACGATCTTGAATGTTGTGTGTCATTCCCTTGTTTCTTTAATTGTGGTGGGAAATATATTAGTATGCTAAAAAAAATGGTTTCATTTTAGTTGTTTTGAATTTTATAAAGGATATAATGCTAAATACATGTGACATTCAAGTTTTTAATTACAAAAATGAACTGCAGTTTATTTTCAGTTCTGCACAGTATAGTAGTCAGTTCTGTGATACACACAGTGACAGGTACCTGAGTTACTTCATTTAATATCCAGAACAACCCTAAATAAGGAGGTTTTATACTTATCCTTACTTTTAAAGGGAATGATTAATAGCATAGAATCAGGATCAGGTCTTGAGTCTCAGCTGTGCTCCTTACTAGGGAAAGATATTTAACCTCCTAAAGTTAAGCTCAACTAATAAGCTTCAGTGTCTTCTCCAGTAAAAATGGGTCTAAAAAGTATACACAATCCAGGGATTGTAGTGATTGTTCTTTGTGTGGTTACCTGGCACATAGTAAACACTGGATCATGAGTTTTGCTAGATTTTATTACATAGAAAACTGAGGCTTCGGCAGGTTCAGAATCTTGCTGGATATCACACAGCTAATAATGGCAAACCAGAACTTGAACCCATCTTTGCAGGGCTACAAGGTCACACCCCCACACACCAGGAGAGCTTTCCAGAAACAGTGTGGTGTAATGAAAACCAGTGTGGAGCAATTACTGACCCTGTTGGTTATTAATTCTTCTTTCATAAACATTGTAGTAAAATCTGTGATAATTTGTTGGCAATCATGGTCTTTTAAGTGAATTGTTCGCATGGTTTTTTTTTTCTTTTTTAGATCAAAGAGTGCTTTTTATAAAATATAATTCACTGATCTCTCCCCCACAAGCAAGAAGGAATGTCCTTCCGCTTGCTTCATTGCCTTCAATATAGGCCGTATGTACTAAACATTTCTTTTTGGAGCAGTTTGTGAGAGAGGAATGTTTCCAAATTTATGAGGCTCTCATGCATTTTGAGAAGAGATTTTCGTATTCCACATATTTCCTTCTTTGGATCTTTCTATTTAGGGATCAGTTTAAAAATACAATTCCTCTATCTGGAGCAGAAGGGTTGTGAACCATGAATTCCACATCTCTTGAGAATTCAGTCACTTTAAAGGAAATACAAGAAAACGAAAGGAAATTAAAAATAAGAAATACAGTTTATTTTTGTCTTAGAATATAATACAATTCCATGCTAAGCTATAATAAATTGGGGACACTGGAATAAAATTTATTACTTACTAAACTTAAGGGCACATTTCTCTTTGAGAAAAATAGCTGCTTGTTGAAACTGTATCCTTAAAATAGGCATCCTTAGCATGTTTTGTTTCTTTTATTGCCTATTGATCAGATATCTCACTTTAAAAAATCACATTGGTGTGTGATTTTGCTACATTTTTGGTAGGCATGTATGATAACTTTGGAAGTTTAATTTATATATTTAGGACCTGAAATAGTTCCCAAACCTCTGAGAGAAATGAATGAGTCAAAAGATTGGTTTATGATTCATAAGCACATCTTCAGAACTAGATCTAACCAAAGGTAGATTACCCCTGCCCACCCCTTTTTTTCCTTTTCTCCTTCCCTTTGCTTCCTTCCTTTCTTCCTTTCCTTCCCTTCCTCCTTTACTCTCTCCCTCCCTCCCTTCCTTCTTTTTGGAGAAGAGATCTCCCTATGTTGCCCAGGCAGATCTCAAACTCCTAAGCTGAAGCAATTCTCCTGCCTCAGCCTCCCAGAGTAGTGGGGACTACATGCACACACCACCACACCCAGCAACACATTATTTTATGGATGTCTCTTCTACCTATTTATTTGTTTGTTTGTTTGTTTGTTTATTTGGTGCTGGGGATTGAACCCAGGGGCACTCTACCACTGAGCCACATCCCCAGCCCTTCTTCTACCTATTTAAAATGACCATGATTTCCTCCAGCCAAAAGCAATTCTCACCAATGTCATCATGCTGATGAGGGAACCTGTCCCATTATGTGACATCTGGGTCTGTTTTTCACTCTGATTTCTTCACCTGCTCTGCCACAGATACCTGTAAGAATTTGAGCACCTACTCAGCAGTACGCTCTCAATCAGGGAGACCTAGCCTCTAAGTGAACCTCATGTCAATCTTGTGGTTATTGGGTTGGGCTGAGAAGATGATTGGGTTCAGACTATTCTCAGAAAATGGGAACCTAGTAGCATCCCGCTAGTAGAATTGTCATGGTGGGAGTTCATTCCCTTGAAAGAATTTGGAGACATGTTTTTCAAGTCACATTCTATAGGGCCGAGGTTAAGGCAGCACCTCATGGGCCATTATGGAAGGAGGTTGGAAGGCTGAGCTCTCCGTCTTTGGACCTTACTCATGACCCTACTTCAACCAGCACAGCTCTGCTTTTATCTAAATTATAGAGTGGGTTCTATCTACTTCAGATATTTTCATCATAATCAGATGACAAAATTGAATTTACCAGAACTCCTTTCAGTGTAAGTACTGTAAGTGGTTAGAAAAGATACTTAGAGAAGTCACTTAAAAGGGGTGGGGGTGTAGGAGTCAGATCTTCAAGGGCAGAATGGAAATAAAAACACATGGCAAGTAAATTGTCATCTCAGGAAGGTAAATCCTGATGACAACTTCAAAGCTTTTGTTTTCCTGAGAATAGAGAGGTTTAAAGGCAAAGAGGGGCTACTCATGAGAATAGGCTGTGTGTGGTGTAGGAGAAAGGGCAGGCAGAACCTCCAGGTCACTGCACAGCTGGGGGTCTTGGGAGAAGACATGTCGAATGGGACTTTAGGAGAAGAGTGTGCCCTGTAAACCCTCCTTTGCTGTCTAACACTCCTGACCCCCATTGTGGAGTGAAATTTGCTTCCTAAGGCTTTGAGGCTTTCACTGAGGGAAAAAAAGAAAACCAAAACAACCCTTCCTGGAGAAGAAAAGAAGAAAATGAGGATTGTAAACTTATGTTGTAGAGACAAAATCCAGAGAACATACATATTTCACTTCATACTGAAGAAGGAATCCCAAGACTCAATAGCAGTGAAACGAACTGCTAAGACTTATTACAGGAAAGGACACAGAACAAAAGCAACCAGAAAAAGATATTTGACAGTGGAATCCAAAGGTGTCCAGCACAGGCCTCCAAGACCTTTGCCTGAGACCACACAGGAATGCTTTTTCTAGTAGTGAACTACAGAGACGTGCATGAAACCTCTGTCTTGAGAAGACCAAATGAGTCTTAGAGGCTAAGACTTTATTTATAGAGTGGGGGTGGGAGACTGATCACATAGCCTTATCCTGCTATGCAAATAACCTAGACCACCAAAAGTCAGGGCCCAACAATAAAACCAGGTGCACATCATTAATCTTGGTGTTTGTGTAAAGCAACCTGACAAACCAGTATGGCATGGTCCATTGCTCCTGGTGAATATAACGAAATCATCAGTCACTAACATAAAGAACATTCTCATGGCAATGTTCCTAGGAATTGGCCAAGGGTCAGTGACCAGACTTGTGTTAACTCTTTCCTCACAAAATGTGGGGGACAGTCAAATTTGGCGAGGATTTGAAAAGAAAGGTTTCACTGCCACAAAATCATTTGGGTGGTAGAGGTTAAAGATGGCTTCTGGGGAGGCAGACATGGATGAGGCAAGAAAGTCTTCCTGTTTAGGTCTCTTGCAGAACATGAGTGAATCGTTAAATCACGTGCTGTTTTTATCTCATGCACTTGGTAAATTCTTATTTAAAAGTGTGAGCCTTTTTTCACCTATACTGTAGGAAATAAAGAGAATGTATTCATTCAACAATTATATGGAAGAGATCAGAGTGAATACTCATTACTGACCAATTAGTTTATTTGGAGGAACTGAAGAAATTGAAAGCTCAGAATTGAATCACATAGATCTGCAATAAAGCTGGCACAGTTGACATTTGAGGTCTCTAGAACGAATATAGTTTTTGGCTTTGGAAGGCCAATTCATCTAAATTTTAATTTTCGGAGACATTCCAAAAATAAAGATTTCTCTATCTGCCATATTTACTTCAGCTAATTTTCACTGGTGTTATTTTGTTATCAGAAGTTTGACTAAGCCAACTCTCCAGGTAAGAGTATTTCCAAGTCAAGACAAACAGTGTTGGTTCTCTATTTAGACATGTTCCTCAAATATTCCTCAGGCTTCATGGAAATCTCATGGGAATGGCTGGCTTCCTCATTAGGGTATATTTTCATCTTGAGTAGATTTATCCAGATATATTTCTATTTTCAGACTAACAAATTGGCATTCTGGTTTATTTTGGTATTATTTTTAAATGTATTAGCATAATTTGAAGTGTGTGGATTCTGTTAGAGCCAGTCTGACTCATAACCCCACCCTAATTCCCACGAGCACACTAGGTGCACGTGGTAGGTGCTTGTGGAATACCTGAAAATTCCACAGGTTTGCAATTTCAATTTCTGTTCAGATTTGTTGCAAATTCTGCTGCCCTTTTTAGTTACAATCCCTTCGTCATCATTACTAACTGGGTATTAGTTTCTTGGAGATCTCCCTTCAGAACCATTCCCAAGCACACTTGCTCTTTATTTTAGCATTATTTCACTTTATAAGCCTCAACCTTTTAAGGCCATCTTTCCACTGCTGGTCACTCAGGTAAGCTGTGGTTATATACTTTCAACTTGTCCACCAATGCCTCCTTTCCTGACCAATTCACCAAAGTCCAACTAATCCTTTCCAGGCCTCAGTGCTCTTTAATTATAACTACATCAAGGGGCTTTCTGAAACTGAACACAAACTGGGCCCTCCAGAATGTCCAGGCACATATGGGGAAACTGACAAAAGATCTCCTGTTGATTCTGATGCACTTTTGGCTTACTTATTCCCATCAGCAGGGTGGAGTCTGGGAACTTTGGCTGCCTTTTAGCATCTTCCCAACTTGACTTTTCATCTTCCTTTAAGTTTGGCAACTTTGGAACTTATCTGTTTATTATAACCACTAACATCATAAGGGCATTGACCAAGTGCTGAGTGTTGTATTTAACAAACACACCAAATGCTGCTTGTTCTATTACTTCAAAGGAAAACACTGCTACTCAGGATTAAGCATGTGTTTATTTTAGTTCAGTTAAAACAAACATACATTGTTTCATTGAAACGGTGTAGCACTCCTTGCCAACAAACCACAGGAATTGTTGGCCTCTAACAGTACAGTGGGGATATCTACATTATATACATCAACGCACCCAGGTTCTCAAAGGTCTTCTGTTGCACTAGATCACATTTGATTTCATTACACTCTATCACATTTTGATAACAACTGCATTTTGAAAACTTTAGCCTTTAAAATTTAAATAAGAGATCTGAACTTGCACCAAGTTTTCATGAAAAAAATTTGATGTTCAACCAGTTTATTGCAAATATGGTTAAAACAAGTATTTTAAATGTTTAGTATTTGTATACAACTTATCTTTTTTTATATTGAATTCTCTGTACAGGTACTTTGGGGACTTTTACATAATGTGAATTCATCAAAATGCAGTTAAGAAACTTACAGGAATATATACATGTGAACCCAAGACCCAATACTGACATTATATACAACCTATTTACAAATACATATGGACAGACAATGTATGTACAGACTATCATAAATATTGAAAAATAGGTTAGCTTTAATGGATTAATGCTGTTCTATAAATAACATTGCAGTTATAACTGAAACATCCACGGAAGACAGTAATGCAAAATGAGGTGACAAGACAGTGGTTTTAATACTGAAGACTGCTTATTAATGGGAATTCACTGTTTAGGAACCTCAACGCAGACGAGAGTTCCAAGAAAACCATGCAAAGGAATTTGCCCTAGGAATTGATTTTGAACCTCAAACAACCAATGAGGATTGGGGGGGCCTCTCCAACATTGATCTGCAGTGAGAAGAGGATTCTTTTCTTCCATTCCTTCCTGGTTGTCATGGTACTTTCTTCTACACAGAAGGTGGTGAACTGTAGAAAACAACTGTACTTGGAACTTAAGCAGAAGTGCAATTCTTGGTCTGAACTACAGGTGAGGTTCTGGATTCTAATGGAGTGCCCAAAGCCAATTAAATGAAAGCAGTGTTGTAGAATTCGTCTTCCCACTGCCTTTCTATTTCTAGATGGTCCCTAATTATTTTATCTTTGCAGAAAACAAAAATGGACTTCACCCAACGTAGCACTACAAGACGTCTTCCAGTTCCGTGAGGGTCTTTAATCACAGACACGTTTTGTCTGTAAATTCAGTCACATATAATACAAGAACATGTAACAAAAACCATGCCTGCCACATTTATGGCTCTTGTGTAAAGCTGAAAAATGTTTAGTTCAGGAGAAAACTTTAGAGCCAGATAACCAATTGATGATTCCATTATTTGCTTCCCTCAACCACTTAATGGAATTATGTATATTAGATTTTAGACATTATGCCTGATGAGCAAAGTACCACATTATTTAATAATATATTCACCATACACCGTATCGTACAATAAATGTGCTCTTAAAGCCAAGTTGCAAAATAATGTTTTCACCTCTAACTGGAATCGAAATGGAAGGGTGAACATGCAGCTGGACCAAAACGACTACGTACAATTAAGATGCACTGTTTTTCCTAGTTAATCATTTTTGGATGTAAACAAGTAATTAATTTTACATTATGTAAGAATGAGATGACAATCCAGTGCAAACAAATTTTTAAAAAGTTTACTGCATGAGAAACCCAGTGGCCTATATGAAGAGAACTTATATCATACCAAACATCGGTGTAACCTATGGATTAGACCTCTATTACAAGACAAAACATGAATACAAGTAAGCCATACAATGTCAAGTAAATCACACTTCCAGTAGATGAGCATTTTGAAAAGTTGTACTCTCTGGAGAGAATAGTTCTGGCCTATTGCCATCAAGTGCCCATTTTTCACTGCTGGAAGCAATGTCCAAAAAGGGCTGGCCCAAAAAGAGACCCAGAGGTGTCAATACATCTCTGGAGACAGATGCAACTGAATAAACCCTGTTTTACCCAATTGCACTATTTGGTACCTCAAAATTAGCTATTTTATTTCCCACAGAAATATCTGCATTATCTTCCATTCTAATAGGCTGAAGACCTAAACATTTAAGTCTGAATGAACCACATTATTTGGGGAAAGAGAAGAAAAATGATGAACAGGGTTCATCTGATTTGGTGTAGCAACAATCAATCATCCTGTAAGTAAGGTGAAGTTTGAATGGAAAAAACAATGCTTCCTAATTCATTGTACAATTTTTCATTACATCATTTACTCTTAAAAATTATTTTGGGTAAAAAAGTATTTGGCTTATAATGCCCACAAAAAAGGCAAATCATTTCATAATACTAATATTCATTTTTAAATATGAATGAAATTATTTTACGGAATTCATTGACAACTGTTTCTGGATAAAGTTAAAAAAAAAGCAATTTCTTAAAAGTAAAATAGTGCTTCTGAGGTCTTTAAGTATTTTTGGTACAAAAAATAATAGCATTTTCTCAATGGTTATTTCAATACTTTGCTGTAAATAATTGTTTCTCACATCGAATGGTTCCATTAGGCACATTCAAGTAAAATCATAAAATATCCAAGTTAAACAATGACACAGCCAAACATGTGGCTTGATAAAAGTTAAGAGTTCGTCCATTCTCTGGAATGGAATAAAATTGTCACTTCCCTTAACCCGAGACTCGTGGTTTTGTTGTTAATATCCATTCCTAACATACAGATAAGTTTCTTTAAAAAAGAAAAAGAAAAAGTAAAGAAAAAAGTTCACTTATTCTGCATTCAGAAGAACCAGCGAGGAATCTGCACTTCAAAAGGAAGTGAAACTGAAAACATCAGGTGAAATTTCATAGTAGTTGAGGTGACTCAACACTGGCATCAGATGGACTATTTGAGTTTGAATGGTGTCAATTAGTGGCCACCTCCAGAGGCATTGTGTACCCAATCCAAAACAATCAAGGCCATGCTTCCGATCATCACCACTATGCCACTTAACAGGAAAAACAGAGCCTGAAATGAGCAGAGAAAACTAATCAGCAAGCAAAACATATATGCTAAACATTCTATACCTTTTATTCAGGTTCATGCTTACTGCAGTTACATTTGTATAATATTCTACATAGTTTTGCTTTGTTAAATATAAACTATTTTCTGTGATCAAGGGATTATTTTCAGTATAAAATATGACTATACCTATGAAGCTTTCTGAATTATACTTTTTCATTTCTTCATCTCAAATAAAAAGGGCATTTTCCTGCTGAATAAACTACTTTATATAGAGTAGAAACTTTTTTTTGCTACATTTTAAAGCAAAATCTAAGTCACAAAATCAAACCCACACCACCCTAAGTCAAAGTCAGAAGTCCTTCAAGAGATAAGTCTACTCAACCTCATTAAGTACTACCAGATGCAATTTTGAATAAAACAAGATTGAGAGTTGTTGGTTTATAAATCAGACCAGAATGATAGTGGAAAATACTGAGAAGCCATCTTTTTCCTAAATATTCCTACCAGGATTCTAGCTCCAGAACCACATCACTTGTCAGGCCTTTTGTAGTCAGTTGTCACTCCATCTCAAGTATACAGTGGTGAACACCATGGGAGAAGCTCCTCCCTCCTGAGCTCTGCTTTGAGGATGGTAGTTTCATTTACCTAAACACCTCAGCCTTTTCTCTTTTATGTACTCAATGCCCATTTCAGCACCTATCACACATCGGCAGGTCAACAAACCCTGGCCAACCGGTGCTAAAAGTTGGATGTCTTTACACTGATCTGTATTCCTATCTCTAAAATGTCTAATAATTCTCTTCTAATCAAATTGAGGACCTGTGAGATGGCAAATTATCTTTTTACCCCCTCCCCAAATTTCTGTCAAGTTGTATTGTTTATTGAAATGCTTCGTAGAAACTTAATTATAATGATGGTTGAGAAACTAAAATTAAAGTCGATTGGGGGAATCTCTGATGTTAAAAAGTTGGTAGTTTTTATAGCTATAATCTTTCACTCACCCCAATCTTTTGTACAGATTTCATAGGTTCTTTCTTCACCAACTTGATATAAAAGGCAGAAGGAAGAATAAATATCAACATAGCAGCTGCAGATGCACCTGTAAAAGAATATTTACCACTTCTTGAGAATTCAATGAGTCATTGTGTTTTTAAGCCTTAGCATCCCTGGAATTTAAATTGACTTTGATACTTTAACATACTTACCAATGAAACCAAAGATATCCCTAATAGTTGGGACAAAGATAACAAGCAAATTGGTAAATGCCAAGATAGACACTGTAATAAGGCTGTGACGCCACCAACTGAAATCTTTTGTTGCACATAACAAGTGTGTAACAGAACTCCGGATCTGTGAAAAAAATAATACATATGTTTTAAAATCCAGCTTTAATTAATGCAAAAACAAACAAACAAACAAACAAAAAAACCCCCCAAGTAATAGGGAATATATCTGAAAATCTTACAAATATTCCTGTCTAAAAATGCATCCCTATGCAAAGGGCAGTTAATTACTTACTGGGAAAATAACTACTGGTACAGTCAGGGTGACAGCCACCAGCACAGCCAAACGAACAATGAGAAGAAGAATATCAGTTCCCATAACCGTCGAGTAGGTATGAAGCAATTCTGACTCCACATGTTCTATGGGGAAAGACCAAAAAAGTGTTCAATGTGCTGTTTTCTCTGGAGATCAAGTAGAAAATCTAACTTACAATGAAATCTGTACTAAAATTATTAGCTACTCAGAAAATGAATATAACCTAAGAAGCTAATAAGATTAATTTGAAAATACGGCTAATGCAATTAAAATAACATTGAAGGAGAGTTTTTCTAAATACCAAGTAGAGATTTAGCCACATGACCTGCATTAAAAACAACAGGAGCTAAATAGCTAAATCCCATGGTTTGGCTTAGTTTGTCCGTTATACAGTTTAAAGGTGATGGGAGAAGAGGCAGGCAGCAGGATAAGCTTATTTAGAAGTGAGGAGGATATCATAAAAATCTGCCATAAAATGACCAAAGTTGTTTCAAACCTGGATTTTATAAAGTACTAGAATATACTACAGGAAATTCTAAACTCTAAAATTCAACTTTCATCACAAATATGAAAGAGATTAAACCAGCGGAACTTTTTAAGTGATGAAACTACACACAAAAAATTATCAAAAAAATTGATGTTTCCTATTTACCGTAAAATGTCAGGTATCCAAAGAGGGCAGCAAGCAGATACATAAGAAACATAGCAAAAAATGAAATCTTGGACACATTCATCATTCTTCTTCGGCTGCGGCTATAAAAATTTAAAAGAAAATGAAAACACATATTTTAGCAACAGTTACAAACAACTGTCTTAATATTTTCCTAATAAATTTATATAAAAGCAAAGGACTCACCCTTTCAGTTCCTCATAGATGGGAAGAACAGCAGGATGACAAACAAATGAAAACGTCAGAATTGGTACAGCATAGACAGTCTGAAAAAGATAAAAAAGCTTATTTAATATACTGATGTGAGACAGTGTATCAAGTGTGATCAATATCTAAATCTGCCCACTATTTAACACCATATGATTACTTCATTTCTCAATCTATTAAGATATAAACCCACATTTTCTTCACAGCTCTCAATAGCCAACTGCATGCTTTCTAAGAAAAATTTCCCATCCTTCCTTTACTTGAGGAGTTAAGTTACCTGTGAGTTGAAGATAAAATAACGTGGTCTGCAAGAGTTAACTTCAGTCATGTTAAAGGCCAAATTAGGTCCAAAAGTTGTTGGCTGTGTAAGGGTGCTATTCATCGTTTCATTAATTATCAAAGCAGCTTCCACAGGACAAGGAATCTGAAATTTCTTGCAGATCACCTGAAAATATATTATTTTGCCTTTATTAAACTGAATAATGACAGGGATCATAACCAATATTCTCTGAAGGAAAACTATACCTACCACAATCAGAAAGAACATCATACACAACAAGGAAAGGCCACTGGTATACCCCAAGTATCCTGTTAGAGGTGGAAAAACACAATACTAGTTTAATAAAACAGGGCTATGTAGGGCAAAGGTATTTTATCTCCTCAGTTAAGTGAATTCTGCTGTAAACACTTGACACTAAAAAGTATAGTAGATAATAGTATTAAATTTCTCATTCAAATATACTAAGACATATACTTGTTATGATGAAAATAATGAAGTTATTATTGTGCATTATTGTTTACAAACCACAAGATATAGTTATGTCAATGAAATATTCTGACCCCTGGGAGCCACGCTACTAGGATTTTAAATAACTACAGGTCAAGCATGCTACAACTTAGGTCGGGGTCCGGGGCCTTTAAGCTCTTATTAAATTGTAGCAAAAGAAAACCATTTCAATTTTCTTTAGAAATGGGTTTGCTCACCTAAATTTCTCAGCAGTGACAAAGGAAGAATGAGCACCAATGACACCAGCAGAACCAAATAGTCGCCATTCAGATACCACAATCTGAATTAAAGAAAAAAGAGAAACAAGGTCAAAACCAGTCACAGAATACACACATCTTGTCACAGGACTCTACAGAAATACCACAAAAATAAACACAGGGGAAAAAAAACAAAACAAAAAACCAGTTTTGGAAAAAGTATCCCTATGTAAGACAGGAGTAACTTTTTAACTTTGTATACTAGATGAATATTCACTGAGGTTAGAAATGGGGTATAAAACAGTCTAACTTTTGTCCCATTATTTGTTCTAGGAAGGCTGCCAGTTGATTCATAACATAAAATGCTTCTTGAAGGCTTGATACTAATGTAGGGAACAAAGCTGCTTTGTGAAGCCAGTAAGCTAATCTTTAAGCACTTTTAGAAAAAATGTACACCAACTTTGTTATAGCTATTTTTTTTTTACATTTGTTAGCAAATACACTTATTTGACATTCAACAAGGAAATTTTTTTATACTTAAGATTAAAACGCATAGGCAAAACAAAAGCCAAGCCAAAATCAAAACCCTAAAACAGGAGAATTAAAAAAGCCCAAACCCAATTCCCCAAACGAGTACTTATTCCAGATTATCAGAGCATTGTTAACACCTTGACCCACCTTGACTCCCAAAGTAGTCAAAGATCCTTTTTGAAGTTATGGGACTCAAAAAATATTATGTGTGTCCCCTAAGAGTTCTACCATTATGTTTTTTTTCCCCTTTTTAGATAATTAAGAACTATACCCTGCTTTAAATCACTATTTTTAAATTCTAACTGCTTGTGAATTCCATTCTACTCACTTTAGCAACAAGGACAGCATAGAAAACTAATATTTAAAGATAAGCTTATCACATTACACTTCTAAAGCCACACCATATCACTCTATTTTGAGGTAATATGCTGCATTTAAGCTGGGAAGCAAATGAGCCTTTCTGTGTTTACTTTAGATAAAAACCTGCTAGTTCACTGGGATGAATAACTTTGCAGAAAGAAAAAGGTTTCTACCACATGGTTATACATTTTTTTTGATATTCTGCATTAAACATTAAGTTTTAAGACTGACTTTTATTTTTAATGTAATTCAAAGCTGGGGTCTATATTCTATAATAACTTCTTATATGTGAATATAAAGAGAATGTTCTAGAAAACCTGTTTTTACACACAGGTTAGATATTAGAATATCCAGAGTTATAGGACTAGCTACTATCTGTAGCCTTTCATTTTCAATAATTCAAATCAGTTTATAGGGGACTTCTTGGTCAGTTTCATCAAAGGCATTTTATGGCTAATTGATAATAATTTTATATCCAACTTTGATAAAATGTATCTAATTATTTTAGAATGTAATTGTTTAACCATTTTAGACTATAATTGTTTCTTAGGAGTAACCTTACTTAGCACCTACCCATTTGTATCTTCAATGTTCATTAATGCCTGGATCACCAAAGGTAACTCATATTTCACTATGAAGAGGTAGCTTGACATAGCTGGAGGAAAACAAAATTATACCATTACAAGTGCAAAAATGTGGCATGTGACACGAAAAGTCATGTGTCACCACTGTGCTACACAATGAGCAAAATGTCTATCCAAATCACCTTTTAAAAACTTCTTACCTCCAATGTTTTGCATTGTAATTGACCCAGAGGCTGCAAGCTTTCCAACCAGTCCAAAAGCCTTATGTCCCAACTGTTCATATAACAAAGACCCTACAATTTGAATAACACAAGAGCATGAAGCAAACACTTCTTAAAGAAAACCATGATATACATAAAATTATTTTAGAAAAATCAAGAATGCTTCCATACCTCCTTCATTGGCAGTCTTCAAAAGGAGATGAACAGAATAGAGAGAAAATATTGACACAAATGTCAAAAGAATTCTGATGAAAAAAAGAGAAGACTCAGGGTTATAAACAAGCATGGTTATAGTCTTAAAGATAATGCTTTTTGGTTCTTTAAAGTAACGTTAAATATAGAGCGTATCCTCTTTGTGCCAAAATGATCCCAAGAACTGGTATCCCCTCTTCTGCTAACTCAAGTGTCAATTTAACCTCTTGACAGACCCTAAAAAGTCATAATGAGATGTCTCAGGTACAAGTTCCATAGTAACTATGGTTAAGAGCAAGAATTTATACACTGTGCCAAGTGCAGCAGGAGATGCTGAAAAGCCCAACTTCCCAGGGGAGCATTTTGATTCTGGCACCATAACAATTAGTTGTTCGTCTGCCGCTTCTGGGTTTTAATGGTTCCCTTTACCTATAAAATGTCAGTAAAATTTGCCCCACTCATGAGATTTTTTTTTGAAATTCAATTGAGACAGGTTCAGGAAAAGTCCTGAGACCACATGGACCATGCAGATAAAGAGAGGAACAGGAAAGGGGAAATGATACTAACATTTTAAGTATCAGGCACTACAGACTTTACTAACTAGGCACAAATCAGAGAACTAACAACGGTGATGATACACTAAATTGCACCTCATAGTGAAGAATACAGGCTGTCACAAATTTAAATGCCTGTGCTAGAACAAGCAGGCCATCAAGTTGACAGTCTAAACTATCCTTTCCCTTGACCTTTTCACTTCCATGAGGGGGAAAAAAAAATAGAATATAGGTTGTCTCTCATCTCAGCTATATTTTCCTTTCACCCAAGCAAGCAGAGGATAGGATTTTTATTTTCAAGAAACAAATCAGAGGATAGGGATACAGTTCAGTTGGGAGCGTGCTTGCTTGCCTTGAAAGCATAAGGCCCTGGGTTCAATCCCTAGCACCACCAAAAAAAAAAAAAAAAGAAAGGAAAAAAAATATCAGGGAAACTCATAGAAAAGCCTGCAAAGACAATGGTCATGTGAATTTTGATTTTGTATGGGCAAATTGCACAGTATCATGTAAGGTGCTGGCCAAGAAACTGATGTCTAGGAATTAAATGTAGGAAGTGGCAATTAAATTACCATTCTTACACCAGAATTCTAAGGTGACACTACAAGCTTTAGCTCTAACTAGAGAAAAGATACTGGTTTAATTAAAAACAAAACAAAGTAACAATAAAGGATAAAAGGACTTCATACCCTTAGAGGTCACTTTAAACTTCAAGACTGATTATAGTTAAAAAGGTCAGTTATACAGTTAAGTGAACCATCATAGTCTTGTGGCTTTTGGCCCATTTACCTCTATACCTCTGAATATGACGGAAATATTGGTGAATAAAAACTCTAGCAATCCTGATATCATTTGGCCACTTATTAAAATGGCTAATCAAACACATAAGCTTCTACTGAAGTAGGAGCAATCCAAAAGTGCAAGGGTAACATCAGACTTTTGCTTTTACTCCAGAAATAGTTGTCATTTTATCTCATTTAAATTTTTGCACTACAAGCAACATCAGTAGCATTTTAAAATTGCTTCCAGTTTTACACCAAGAGCTAGGAAGGGTTTCAAATATTTAACTATTCAAGTCTCCCACTAAAAATTTTGAAATTATAGGATCTTGTCTATGTAAATTCCTGGTCCTTCACCCTACCAAGAGATCTTGAAAAAGTCTCATTCTAATGAAGCAAGTCCTCTGAATCCTACCCTCAGTACCCAAATCCAGGCTTAACCACACTATGGAGTTTCACAAAGCAGAGCTTTGCAAAAGTCTGCTTTTCTTTTCATGAACATTCCATCCTGCTGGGAAAAATAACTTGAGTATAAGGCACCAGTTAACTAAAACATCTGTCACAACGGGACAGTTGTATGTTATGTATGTATGGTTACTTCACGTACACAATGAAAATATTAAGTAGTGGGCTTCTCCATACCAACTGCCTTAGCCAGGAGTCCATAGATACTTAATGGTTATGAACCAAATATCATTGAAAAATACATGTTCAAACTTGCATGTACTTTAGTTAGGTATTTTCCTGGAAATACAGTTGATATTTTTCTATATCTCCAGGGTAAAGATCCCCCAAATAGTCTTCTCTAAAGTTTTCTGTACCTCCAAAATTCTATCCAGGGATTTATGGTGAAAAGTATAAGACTAACCCAATTCTGGCTGGGTAATAAAGGAGGCAAAACATTTAAAAACAGGTACTTATATTCATTTTTGCCACAATATGTGGTGGTGGTAAAACTTTGAAAAAAAAAAAAAATTGAAAAAAGAAAAGAAAAACCTCCACACATATGAATTACTTTTCAGCAACCAGAAAAGCGATTAGTGACTCACTTATCCTAAAACAAACATGCTGCAGGGCAGGTAAATATCACCACACCTTACACATTTAGAATTTTCTTTTCCTTATGCATTAAAGGGGCCCGGAGTCCTTGGGGAGAGCTTGTCAATTTATCAAGCTGACGTAGAGACACTTATTGATTGATATTTTTGATTCTCCTTTTATCAGAACAGAAATTGTAGCTGCTCTGGGTTTATTAGCAATTCTTTTTTATTATCTAGTACATGCTAAACTTTGGGCTAAATTTGTCAGTTTGAAGGGATGCCCTATTTTTTTCTATCTAACTGGCTTTCTTGATATTGTGAAATATGTAGAATAGAGAAATTATGATTTCTCATACTTTTAACTTTGGAGCCAAAATATATGTTTTATTATTGTGTTAACTGCCCTGTATGGCAGATTCACTACTTACACATACTTACATAAATAGAGCAATTCCAGTATTAGCCATGGCATAAGAAAGCCCAAGGATTCCACTGCCCACAATCGCATTGCTCAGATTAAATATTGACATTCCAAAGGAAGTAGTACCTGGATGCTACATAAAGGGAAAACGATAACCAAACATATAACAATAATTAAAAGGAGAAAACCAGCTTTGGGCAAGTTAGATTTGAACTCTAAAACTATTCTTTTACTCCATAAAGCCACAGATAAATTATTTTAAACTTACAAAGTCTGTTTCATACTTCTTCTTCCCCAGATTCGATTCAAGTAAAAAGTTCTGGTTTTCAGGATCTACATCTGCGTAATGACTGCAAAAAATATGTATACATAAATGTAAGTTAAGATATATAAACTATTCACCAGACTGCTTTAATATAAAGTAGTTCCCCTCCTTTTGATACAACACCTTTACTTAATGTATAAATATTAACAAGGAGATGTAGGCAAGATAGGACTTTCATAGGATACTGTCATTGCAATAAGGCAACTGGGTAACTCAAGATCTTGATTCTGTACTCTCCAAATGCTACAGAGCAAATTAAAACAACAGAAGCAGAGTCCTAGGTAACTTCCTGACCTGTGCAAGCAGTTTTTTTAAAAAAAGTGCACAACTTCTCCCACCTCTTCAGAGCGGCTTGCTTGGTGGGGTAGGAGTAGTTGAAATCGCTGTTGGAACTGTAGCTGCTGCTGTCCTCATCCGGGGAAATATTGAACCTTCCCATTTCGGTCTTCTTCATGCTGAGCATCAGAAAGAATCGACTGCGCAGAGCAGCTCTGGGTTCCTTTTGTCCTTGGCGGTGCACCGGCCCGCAAGGCTGCCTGAGAAGGTAAAGGCGGCGCGTCAACACTGCAGCGCCCGCCCGCCACCCGATCACGTGACGCCGCCGGGAGGCGCAGCGCGGCTGATTCATCCCAGTCCAGGCGAGTGGAAAAGTACCAGCCGGGCTCGAGGGGCGGGGGCGCGCCGAGGGGCGGAAAAGTACAGACAGCGGAGCCGCGGAGAACAAAGATGATCCCACTACAGCGCAGCGCCCGCAGAGGCCCCTTCGCTAGCAGATTTTAATATTTTACCCTCTCCACTGTCACGAGTCTAAGCCCGGGAGAGGGTGGCAAGGGGGTCTATTTGTTTCCCTCCAGCCGCCCAGGTCTACACAGGCATACAAGGCACACATTCCATCCAGGCACAGCCTAATGTGCAGGCAACCCTGGCGCACGGCTCCTCTTTCAGCATGTGGAACAACAATACCACGAAACCCGTTCCTTACAGCCCCGAGACCCCCAGATAGGGTAATGCTTCTGTGGCAGCTAGCGTGCTTCCCGAAGGCAGCGTTCAGGGCTGACACTGATTCTGCACTCACAAAAAGAGGCGAAGGCCCAGCCCCGGGCGCGCGGAGGGTTTGTTTACACGCGCACACGGTGCCCTCGAGCACACCCGTCCACAGGCATTTGGCCCGCCGGCGCTTCGCCTGGCCGGCCCCTCCTTTGCCCGGAAAGGATCTGATGCAATATCGATCGTCGATTGTCAAACGTTCTCGGTCCGTCTTCCCCAATCTTGATTCCCGATATAATAAAAGCCCAAGCCCACTTCCGCCAGGCCCGAATTCTCGGACCCCTGGACTTAATTATTTTTATGAATGCAAATCAGTCACAAGACTTGTCGCAGCGGAGCCGCGGGTCGGGCGGGCTCCCCTCCCCCTAACGGGAAGATGCGGCTCCGCGCCCGGCGGGCACGCGGCCCTGGCCCCGCGCCCCTAACCCGCCTGTCCTGCGGGCAGCGACCCCCGGGCTGCAGATCCGGTGTAGTGAAGACACCCGCTCCGGCCAGGAGGGAACGGACCCCGCTTCGCCTTCCAGGCGCGGCCCCTCCCGGGCGCCCCTCCCCCACCCTGCTGGGGCCCCGCGCCCTTTAGCTCGGACGCTCCCCGCGCGCGTTACCTCGGTGGTCTCCGCTCCTGAATCCGGAAACCTCACTCAAACGTCTTCAGTGGGTCTGACGCAAGCAAAAATCGTAAAACAAAACAAAACCAAGAAATAAAAAAATACCCCCAAAATCCGACAACAGGCAAGGAAAAATAATTTTAATTTAAAAAGGAAATGCCAAATTGCCGCCCCAATCCTCCGGCGCCGCCGTGTCAAGGGAAAGGCGCGAGTGTGCGGAATCGCGTGGTCGTCTGCGGACGTCGGTGCGGGGTAAGGCGCTCCGGGGCGGCGGCGTGGCAGGGCTCTAGAGCAACCCTGCGAGCTGCGGGTTATAGCAGCACCGGCCGACGCGTCAGTGGGCGGGGCGCGGCCGCTGGGGTGCCTGCCTTTGTATATCAACACTACCTGGGCTCCGCCCCCGGCCTGCCCAGCCCCGAGGCTCCGCCCCCGCCCCCTCTCCCGCGCGCTTCCCCCAGCGGCCGCCAGGAGCCCCAGACCCTAGTGCAACAAGCCTCTCCAGCTTCCTGGACAGTCAGAAAAGGTCCCTCGCGTGCTTCCCTGTGACTGTTCTTTTCAGCTCGAATCCCGGACACATGCGGGCCTTTGAGGAGCCGTCTCTTTCAAATTCCCTTCTGTCCTAGTTACCAACAATCTTTGCTTTGGGGGGACATATCCGGCCCACCAAACCCTTTCTTGCCAGTGATTTTTGAGACTTACTGGGGTTTCGCTTACAAACTTGATGGTCAGTTTCTGGTGGTGTTTCTTTTCCACCTAGATCAGGTTTCACTCTTACAAACTAGCCTGATTAGGTCGGTTGGCAGCTTTGTATTGGGATATACTTTTTGTACGGACGTGGAAAATCCTGCTAGGGGAAAAGTTACATTTAGACCAGCAAGCCAGACTTCTAGAAAGGAGAGGCCTCCGTTGGGGGGCCCCGGCTCCCCTGAGGCCGTTTAGGAGTCGTCAGTTTTCCCTTGGCTGACACATTTCACTATTTCACCACCCGACCCCAAATTTGAGAGCTCTTCTCTCCCTCCTTCCCTTCCTTTCCTCCTATTTACAAAGACACTGCCTTTTGGGAATACTGTCTGAGATGCTTTCTCCCTAGCCTGATCCTTTCCTTCAGTGGTGATGTGATCTTGAGCCGGGCAACTAAGGGGCCCCTTCGCTGTGGAATACTTGGTGCTGCCGGAAAGGCCAGAGCCCTTCCCTTGCTGGAAACAAAGACCCCTCAGGAGAGAGAAATGTTAGTTGAATAAAGGAATAAACAAACGAGTTTGACCTACTGCTACCTTCCTTTTGGAGACGTGGGAGAGATTGGGCAGGGCATAGAGGAAAAGGTTGGGTGTGATCACAATTTTTGCTTTCAATGTTTTCCTGAGGAAATTTGTACAGCTGCCTATTTCCGCTGCACGTGAGACTTCGGATGCCTTCAGCCTGCACCAGTGTCAGTGATTGATAGGGGAGGACCTGATTTCCCCGTTTAAATTCCTGCGTTCCCTACCCCAAACCTTTTACACTGGTCAGACCAGTCGGACTTAAACAATAGTCTTTTTTTGCATTAGTGCCCAACCTCCCCTCACCCCTCTCAAATGCCACCATCAATCAAGACTTAGTCACTGGGGCCCCAGCAAAGCCTCGATCTCCCTGCCTTAAGCCTTCCCTTCACAGACCTCTTTTTGCAGGTGCTGTTTTCTAAAGCATGTGGTGCAGGACTTTTTTTTAAACCTGTGTTGTCTTGCACAGTACTCAAAATTGCCCATATTTTTTAATAGTTGTTTCCCTAGGAGATTGTGAACTCCACTGCAGGTTTGGAGTTTGGCATTAGATCAGGGCTGAAAAATCTTGATTATCCTTCTACATACATTCCCTAGTAACACCAATTAACTTTTTTGCCAGAAGAACAATCTAATGGTGGATTAAAGAGAGTCCTGGGAAATTCCTTTATACCTGATTTCAACTGATGAAAATCAAAAGGTCTCAAAACAGTTTTTCATTCCAGGTAAAGCTGGTCCTTTCTCTGCACCATCTGAGGTGTTAAGGAAATCCTCAGGGTTAATGGTCATGGTTGGCAATTTGTGCTACAATCAGAACTCTTGTGCTTTGGACTTTCTGATGTTTGATGGTTCCTATTACAATACATATTTAAGAAAAGTACAATACTTGTATAATATGTAGGACAAATTGTGTGTGTGGTGGGTTGGTGGTGTGTAATTTTGATCTGGTTGTTGTATGGTCAGAACCTGAATAGCAAATGAAAAAACTAAAGGTGCTTTTTCTATAGCTAATTTGATTCATTTTCTCAAGAGTCAACCTGAGGAGCATCTGCTAACACAAAACCTGATTGATGTGCTTTGAGTTTTTGCTGTTATGCTTTAATGAATACATAGGACAGTGCTCTAGTTAAATTACTGTGAAACTATATTCCTAAATACCTAATAGCCATATACTACCGTATCGTTTGATTTCTAAGCTAATGTTCTAGAAGAGCAGCATTTTTCAAGCTCTTTAGTGCAACCAAAGAATTCAGTGAATTATTGCCAGTTTGTTTTCTTCTTTAATGTAATAGGATAGGGAAAAATATCAGTGTGCCATAGGTAATAGTACTATTATTCTATAAAACTTCTATTTTGATTATGTATAAATGTGTAGATGTATTCTTCTGATTTGTGATGTAAAATGTATTTCTGGCTGTGGGTTGGGGACCAAAGAGTTTTGAAAGCTACTGAAAGTGAACCTCGTAGCCTCTATTAAGACAGACAGTCTCAAATATTAATTGTCCATTCTGGATTTTCACAAATGCATTGTGAAGATACGTTGTCAGAAGTTTTTAGTGAGGGCAAATTGCTATCTTCTATATAATTATTTGAACATTGTTACCTGATAAAATAGAGTGCTTTTGTGTCCTGGGGGCTATAATTAGTTAATCTTTCCAACTTGTTAAATACTGGCTTTTAGGATGACACTCAGAATTCTATTTATCCAACACTTCAGTTTGACTAAAATGGGCTTAAATGTTAAATTTGCTTTCCAAACTGAATGGTTTCCTTCTCAGGTTCATTTCCATGACTTTCTTTAATCTACTTCCACCTGCAATTCCAACCTTATCTTCCATTATTCCTGTGGTAGGTAGATTCTAAGATAACCCTTGTGAATCCCACCTACTCATACCCTTTTGTAATACCTTCTGTTTGAGCATGGGTTGGCCTTCTATCTGGCAGAAGTGATGGCCAGAGACTAGGTCACAAAAAGACCATGGCTTCCATCTTGCTCTCTCTTTCTTCCCTCCTGCATCTACTTTGAAGGCAAGGGGCTACCCTCTTGTGAATTGTCCTATGGAGAGGCCCACGTGGCAAGGAACTGAAGTCTGTGGCAACAACCAGGGAGGCCTGCCAATAGTCACAAGAGGAAGCTTGGAAGCAGATCCTGCCCAGTTGAACCTTGAGATGACTGCAGTCCCAAGTAGTACCTTTGCCAGGGACTGGGATAAGCTCAGTCTAGATTCCTGACCCACAGAAATAAATGATGATAAATGTTTATTTTATTTTGTTCTTTTGGTACTGGGGATTGAACCCAGGGGATCTTAACCACTAAGCCACATCCCTAGTCTTTTTAGTTTTTTATTTTGAGACAAGATTGTGCTAAATTGTAAGGGTCTCACTAAGTGGTTGAGGCTGTCCTCAAATTCACAATCCTTGTACCTCAGCCTCCAGAGTTGCTGGGATTGCAGGAGTGCAACACCATGCTCAGCTGTTTATTAAGTACTAAGTTTTATCATGGTTTATTATTTTTCAATAGATAATTAACTCATTTCTCTTTGTATACTCAATATTTTGGCCAAATATATTGTTCAGTGTTCTCAATACAAAACATTTTCCATTTTAATCATTCTAACTGCTTGAACTATTCTTTGTGGCTCCATCCATTTCCCCACCATTCTTTTATACCTAAATTCTCTTTCCTTTGAGATCCAGCTTAAATTTCACCTCTTTTATTAACTCTTAAGTTGATGAGCCCATTTGAAACTGATTACATTCTTCTTTCAACTTAGGGCTTTATAAATATCTTTTTATGACACACCTTTTTGTGTTGTCTATGCACTGAATTTTTATTAATGCCTTTGTTAGTAGACTCCGGCAAACCACACCCAGCCAAGTCACTTGTAAAAAGAAGGTTCTTTTTGAGTATATGGATGAATTAAATATGCTTTTTTTCTTTTTAGTACCCATCACTACCTGAAGTCATGTTAAATTTATTTGTTTATTTACTTGATTATTGTTTATCTCCTTACTAGAATGTAAGCCCAGGAGAGCACAGATTCAGTCTGCTTTGATCACTGTCAGGCACTGCAGATAATAGGTTTTTGCTGAATGAAAAAAATGAAAGAGTAAATGGTTTTGAGTTTCTCTAGAATCAAGAGAAACCTGTTATCAAATACACCTGAAGGGCACCTATTTTATCGTCTACCGGCCAAAACAGAACCCTTGATTTCCCTATCAAAACTGTTTCTTTTCTAATCTTTCCAATATGGAAGATTAACACCGTGATTCATAAGGGAGCTCAGCTCCAAACCATGGAGTCATCCTAAATTCTCATCCTGAGTCCTCCTTTCCCTCAAATATCAGATCCATCAGCAAGACTCAGGACTCTGCCTCCAAATATATTCAGAATCTTTCTGCTTCTTACCAGTTGTAGTGCTTTGGTCCTAGTCTAAGTGACCACCTCTTCTCTTCTGAATCACAGCCCAATTCATGTGTAGGTTTCCATTCTTGGTGCTCCCAGCCCATTCTCCACCCTGCAATGGAGTCAGAAAGATCTTCTCAGAACATAAATCAAATTTCTTGCTTAAAAGGATAGATCATTTCCCTTACTTAAAACCCTCCAGTGACTTCTAATCACAATCAGAATAAGTCTATGTTCCTCACTCAATGGGGCCTTATCTGGTTGTGCCCTTGCACACATCCGCAACCTCATCTCCTAGCATTCCTCTCCCCTGTTCACTGTGTATAAACTACACTGATTCTCTCTCTCTCTCTCCCCAAAATACACTAAGTTATTTCCTTTTTTTAGCTTTGCATTTGTTGTTCCTTCTACCTCCTTTCTCATCATTTAGATTTCAGCTTCAATGTCACTGCCTCAAAAAAATCTTCCTTGACTATTCTGGCAAAAGTTGACACTGTACTCAAACTTCAGTTCCCCACTGCCTGATTTTATTTTTACTGCATGTCTACATGAAATCAAAACATATTGTTTAATTGTTTATGATCTTTTCTTTCTGCATCTCCCCTCCCAAATCCCTTTCTACAATTAACTCTTGTTTTGCTTATCATTGACCTCCAGTGCCTTGAACATGCCTGATACATAGGACAATGACAACATGTTTGTTGAATTAATATATTTAACTTTCTTTCTTAGTGCCTAGCAAGTAAACTGAAAAAAATGTCCATTGCAAAGGCTTGATGGTGGAAAAGAACAGGTTTTTTTCCTCCTCAGACTCAGCCCTCTGTAAGCCACAGCACAAGAAAGAATTCCAAGATTTGCTTTCTAATGACTTTGTTCCACCTAATCAAATGACCCTTTGCTATGTAAACAGCCTGATTCTCTTGTTCCAAGATGGTGTCATTCAAAATTCAAGCTTGCACACTGGCATTATAGAGAGACAATAAAATTACTTTGCCTCCTGTTTCCTCCATGCCATATACTTCTTATTCTCATGAGTTCTATACCTTCTTTTATTATTTATTTAATTTTAAAATTAACAAATAAAAATATTATGCTTTTATTATGTCTTAATATGTGATATTCTGAAATATGTACGCATTGTGAAATGCCTTAGTTGACCTAACTAACATTTGTATGCTTTACTTCACGTACTTAATTTGTGATAATAATACTTAAAATCTACTCTTAGATTTTTCAAAACACAATATGTTGTTGTAAATTATAGTCCCCATGATGTACACATGCTATATCTTGAACTTATTCCTTCCATCTGACTGAAATTTTATATCCTTTAACCATCATTTCCCCAGTCCCCTGCTTCCCCAGGCTCTGGTACCTACCAATCCCTTCTCTATTCTATGAGTTCAAACCATTTTAGATCCCACAGAGAAGTGGTTTGACTGGGACTGGGACTGGAAGATCTGCTTCCAGGGTCATTTGCTTACATGCTAGCAATGTGGTATTGGCCAGTTGGTTCTTGTTGGATTATGTCAGTTGGATCATGAGGTATTTGTCTTTCTGTGCCTAACTTAATTTACTTAACATAATATCCTCCAGGTTTATCCATGTTATCATATTTCATATTTTCTTTCTTTCCTCCTTCCTTCCTTTCCAACTTCCCCCTCGCCCCCCCACTCCCTCCCTTCCCTCCTCCATCCCTTCCTTCCTTCCCTCCTCCATCCCTTCCTCCCTTCTTTCCTTCCCTCCTCCCTCCCTTCCTCCCTTCCTTCCTTCCCTCCCTCCTCCTCTCCTCTCCTCTCCTCTCCTCTCCTCTCCTCTCCTCTCCTTTCCTTTCCTTTCCTTCCTCACACATTAGGCAAGTGCTGCACCACTGAGTCCCCAGCCCTTGTATTCTCTCTCTCTCTCTCTCTCTCTCTCTCTCTCTCTCTTTTTTTGCAGGGCTGAAGATTGAACCATGTGTTTTTTAAAAATGTTAATCTTTCCTAGGAGCCAGTAAGTTCTTCTCTCAGTTCTTTTTTTTTCTTACTGTTTTGTACATCCCTCCCCCACTTCATGTTTAAAAGGTGTTCAATAAATGTAGAGTTGTATCTAATCTTTGTAAGACAGCTCCCAAACCTAAAGTAATAATACCAATCCACTCTGAGTATTTGACTGACTTTGGTATGCCCTTCTGATATTAAAGGATACTCTATTAAATATCAATTGACTCTGTGTAGCAAATTATTCCAAAATTCACTGGGTAAAAACAATAACTGATTTTCTCTCAAAGTTTCTATGAATCAGAAATTCAAGAGCTCCTCAGTTGGGGTTCAGGTGGGGAGTCTTTTATGAGGTTTCAACCAGCTGTAAGTTGGGTGTAGTCACCTGACACTTCCCAGTGTCACTCCCTCACATGTTGGCAAGTTGGTGCTGACCAGCTGTTCTTCTCCTGGAAGGCTCATCCACAAATCTGATTGAGCATCCTCGTGACATGGCAGCTGGTTTATCCTAGAGCAAGTGATCCAGAAGGGACCAAGACAAGCTGCAATGCCTTTATGAACTAGGCTTCAAAGTCACTCTTTATCACTTCTGCTATATTCTATTAGTCATAAAGGCAAGCTCTGATTCAGTATAGAAGGGGATTCTACAAAGGCATGAATACCAGAAAGCTAGAATCATTGGGGGGGGGGGCGGGGAAGGACCTTGGAGGCTGGCTCCCACAGAAAGGTTGTCAGCAGGAGGAACTTTTTATTTAATAAACATGATATGCAATGGAAAATGGTTTAAATAATTACACTTACTATTGCATATAATAGGATGTCTGCAGACAGAACAGTTCTGGGGTTAATTCTTGGCTTTCATAGTCTCCTTCAAGACTAGGAGCTCTGACAACTTTAACATGCTGGGGATGTCTCCCATCACGGTCACATGTTGGCTACAGTAGATCGGCAAACAGGACCACATTCATGGGGTGGGGTGTGTGTGTAAATTCTGAACATCAATTTTATTATGAAAGATAACATTTATTGGAACTGCTGTTATTAAGGTCTTGTATCCCACTAGCCAGGATCAGGTAATGTAGTCATGTGTAAAAAATACATTATATTGCAAATCCATGTATTTGTAAGCATCAGTGTTTTGTGAATGCATGCTCATTTTCAGCAAAATTAAGAAAATTATAGTGCCCATAGAAACTCAGTCTTAAAATTTCTTAAGATCATTTGGATAGTATTACAGATCTTTCACTATGAACATAGCTTATATTGTCTAGACTGAAAAACTTTCCAGGGACACGGTATAAGAACTGTTTCCCTTTTGTCCTCCCCAAGTCAGAGTGGGGAGGAAATGGCTTGACTAATAAGCTTTTCTGTGATGCCATTGGCCTTTTCATGAGACTCATTCCACTAGGTGTAGTACATGCTAATGCATGTAACAATGGCCCATCCCACTAGGTGTAGTACATGTTAATGCATGTAACAAAAAGCAGTGGCAGAGAGATGAAGGATTTATTGACCAGGCTCTTTCACTGAATGCACACACACCTGCTAATTGGCAGTAAATCAGTTGGAAAGTGAAATTTGAAAGCAAAATCATAGGTGTGAGTTCTGACATTACATGGTTACAGATTATTCAGAATGCGCTAAGGTTGCTCTGAGAATCAAGGATTAGGCCCAGAAAACGAGATGTGTGTATACTTGGCAAAGAAAGATATATGTTTTATTGAATAGTATACTATGCTCCATAATTTTGAAAATTAAAAATTTCAGAACCTTACAATTTTTAAAACCTTTATTTTTACAACTTACTCCGTAGCAATCTAGTCCAAGGACACATTACCAGCAACTAAGTCAATGTATTCTTGCCCCAAAACTCTCTGGCCACAATGGACCTACATTCCTGGCCTTCACTCAGTTTCCGGATCTTTCTTTGCTCAGGGCCAAGATACCTAAGTAAGGATTTATTAAAATTAGCATACCTGCAGTTCTGGTTCTTGGAGGGAAAGTATTTAATATATAGGCTTGATTCTGAAATCTTTACTCCCACTGTTTTGGCTGAGATCTTTGGCATTTTGTGTCCGATGAAGACGCCTGTATCCGGTTCCAAGTAACCTCTTTTTGGGACCCCTGGTGCTACTGCCAATTCTCAAACCTTCTCGGTATTCACCAACACCCACCTGAGACAACTGCCCAGAACCAGCCAGTTGCTGAAACTGTTAAGTGTGTTTGTTTTCTTGAGGTGAACCACGCGCATAACACACCCCCTTTGAGTGAAATAATGTCATTGTGTAGCCATCTGTAATCCCGGCATGGATGAGGTCAACAAACTCCTCAAAATTGCTGTCTCAGGAATACATTTTGTTTGTGGTTGGGAAAACCAAGTGGGGAATGTTATGGGATAGGGAAAATAACTTGTTTATTTTCCTGGTGGTTAAGTGGGGGTGGGTAAAATACAGTCGGGCCATGGATGTGCTTTGTTTAAACGACGATGCAGTCTGCAGTCAGTGCATTAATGAGCCGACGAGATGCCCAACGGAACAGCCTCCTCCCTTGTCCCGTCGTCCACCCAGAGGGTGTGGGGGGCCCGCGCAATGCGGATCTGGGGTGGCGGGGCTGGAGGGGCCGCGGCGCCCCAGAGGCCAAGGCAGAGGCGCCAGGACGCCGCTCCTCGCCTCTCAGGATACCCGGCGGCAACACGCAAGGTCGGGGGCAAGGCCGTCTCGCGCGAAGGAGCCACCAGGAGGGGCAAGAAGGAAGCGGGGGCTGGCGGTCCGAGGGCGAACGGCGCGGGCGGCGCCAGCCTGGGGGCTGCAGCAGGCGGGGCGTGCACGGCACATCCTCAGGGGAGAAAGGAGCCTCCGCAGTGGCGGGCCGGCCCGGCAGCTGCCGGAAGGCGGGGTGGGGGGCGGTAAGGGGAGGCGGGCGGGGCCTCCTGCGCGCAGCCCCAGTAGGGCTCCGGAAATTTTCCACTCAGGCTCGGAGCGCCAGCGCCGCCGAGGCGCAGCCCGCCCTTGAGCACCCAGAGCCCACGTGATGGTGATTCACCAGGCGCCGCCTCCGGAGCCCCGAGCCGAGTTGCGGAGGAGGAGGGAGGGAGGAAGGGAGGGAGGAAGGGAGGGAGGGAGGAGGAGGGAGGGCGTGAGGGAGCGGGAGGGAGGGGGGACGAGGGAGGAGGGTGTTGAGGAGAGGGGAGACTGGAAAGGAGGGGGAAAGAGGTTTGGAGATTGGGGAGGCACGAGGTGCGGTGGCCGGGCGGGGGCGGGTGCGGGTGGAGGTGGAGGGGACCACCACCCCCGCTACCCGTCCCGTCTCTGCGAGCTGGGAGGCTGCCTGGTGCGGGCTAGGCATACATAGCAGTGGCGCGTTGCGCGCTCGCCTACAACCCGAAAAACCTAGAGAGCCCCAAAATATCAGGGCTAATCCGGGGTGCTTTGAGGAAAGTGAAGTTTTCGCGAACGGGCCGGGCTCTATAGGGATGCCCTGCCTGGGAGACTGCAGTCCGGGAAACGGTTAGGCCCTGCTGGCCTCTGTCGGTAATTGTGGTGACGTGGAGAAGTGTGGCAGTGGGGAGCGTGCACCCGAAGGAAGGACGAGGGCTGCAGCCTTGGCCCATTGTCTGTGTCCAGGAATCCCCAACGCTGTCGTAGTTGTCAGGTTAAAGCCCACGAGGAAATTCCTAAGGCTTTGGTAAGCGTGGAATTGGGAGTGCAGCTGCTTCCAGAAGATTCCTTACGAAGACTTTGAAATCGGCATACCAAAGATTTCCTCTTATCTCTCCGCTGTGTTCAGTGGATATTACACAGATACCCCGCCCATATCAGCTCTTGTAAGGAAACATTTATTGCAAAAATACTGCAACCGTTTCATCTCATATCCTTTTTGATTCTTTCTAGTAATTATGACCTTTTTCCTTTTAAGCCGGTCCATCAAAGTCTTGAAAGCAAATTAACAACCCCCTCCCCCGCGCAAAAAAGAAAGCCACACTGGCCACTGACCTGAATTAGGAAGTTAAAATCTTTGTTTACCAACGGCCTTTCATGGGAGGAAGACAGTGTTGTGGGTCTTCTCTCTGTTCATGTTTCCCCGCAGCCTTGCCCCCCCCCCCCGGGGGTCTGGGGGTCGGTGACTCTCTTTTCCACCAACTCCTCTCTTTGAGGCAAAGAACAGAGGAGAAAGCCGCTGAACCTGCTCGATGGCCCTATTTTCTACATTTGTTTTAAATTCTCCGAAACCGTGTAGTTTCTCAGTTCTTTTGTAATTAGAATTACTATAAGAATAGCTAATATCCCTTCTGGTTGATACTATTTTACAATCCCTATAAACGTGCACATTATTTCATTATTTCATCGGCTCTGTGAGATAGGGTCTGTGAGATAGGGTCTGTTCATATCCGGTTATCTGCCTTTTACAAAAGAGGAAATTGAGGCATGGGAAAGTTAGGTAACGTGCCCAAGGCCATGCAGCCTGTAAGTGGAGGAACAGGAATTTGAACCCAGACAGGTAATCCCACGCAATGGTCACTATGCTATAGAAATTTCCTATTAATTTAATTGTATCGAAATGTTAAAGTTACATTTTGGTAGCATTTTTTCCTTTTATTTATTTAGCCTTCATGAGGTTTATTTTGGAGAACTGTTTAAATTTAGTTTGTATAGGAAACCACACAATTTTAAAAAAAGAACTTTTATGAAGAAATCATGCATTCCAAGGCAGTATTAAATTTTTCTTACTTGGAAGATCATCGAAATATTTGACCTAGGAACTTAATTTCTTCAGGAGAAGTGTTCGGCTTCATATGACCTTAGCCCATAGCACATGGTAAACTCTCCAGGAGAATGACAGTGAGGTTCTTTGATCTTCAGTGTTCAATAAATACATATTGATTGAAATGTACTTGGGAAGTGAACACCCTTGAAAGGGAGATGATGTAATGGCAAATGAAAGGAAATTTCCATAAGACACATAAAAATTGGAGAGATTCCCTGGGAAGATACTACTGTTTTTTATTTTATTTTCTGGAAGCTTCTTTTTCCGCTCTTGAAACCTTCCCTAACTGGCCAAGACTGGATTAGAAGCCTCTCCAGTGTGCTGGTACCCAGGATCTACTAGTGTGGTGCTGTCTCCCACATTCTCCTCATTGCCTATTCACCTGGCAGTACTTACCTTGAAGGGCCGGCAGCTTGTCCTGTTCCAGGGTGTGTCCCTAGAGCTCAGCATGGTTATGTGTCCTAGAGTATGGGAATTTTGGAGCACAGCAATACTTGTTCATAGAATGAATTTACATGATTGGTCAATCTTGTCTTGTTAGGTGTACTGAATTGGGATCTAACAAAACTGCAAGACTAATATGAACATTGCCCCTGTTCAATCTTAGGGTCCATTCTGAACAACTCCCCCACCCCACTTCTTTCTCCCTTCCTCCCCCTTTCCCCCCTCCCCCTCCCCCTCCTCCTTCCCCCATCCTCCTTTCCCCCCTAACCAACCAACCCTCCCTTCCTTCCTTCCTTCCTTCCTTCCTTCCTTCCTTCCTTCCTTCCTTTCTATTCATCCATCCATCTTTACCACTAGATGTAAACTGCTGTGACCAGGGATATGTATTTTATTTGACTCTTCTGTATCTATCCCACTGCCTATATATTTTGTACATGATAGATTTTGATGTTTATTATGTAACAAAACAACTTTTGAACAATTTTATGTCTGGTATTCAACTTTATTTCAGCACCCAATTAATAGTCAGAGGTTTAGCTACTGCCTTAATCCTGGTCTTACAAATTAGGGTCTTTAAAATGATAGAATCACAGGATTTTGTTTTATTTTTTCATTGCTGACAGAGTCTTATAACTGCTGTGTCCAATACATAACTAATAGCCACACATAACTATAAATGGATGAAAATGAAATGAAATTAAAAATTTTCTTTACTAGCATTAGCTACATTTTAAGAGCTCAATATCACGTCACTAGTGGCTATTATATTGAATAGCACTGGTACAAATACTTTCATTAAGGCAAAAAGTTTTATTGGACAGAATTGGTAAGTTACAAAAAATAGGTAAAAGTGTTGTTTTATTAGCTTAAGTATGTTATTATTACTAAAAATAGTTGAGAATGCTTAGTAGTAGCATTTTTAAAAACATCACATTCCTGTTTCAGATGGCTGTTATTTCATATATGACAACATTTTCTTCCTTAACAGTAGTGTTTAATTAAATCATGTTTAAACATATTTAGGAGAACCAATGGTTCAAAAGGATTCCCATTTATATTCCTTTAAAGTAACTATTCATCCCAGTTGATCCTTTGTGGATCTTAATTTTTCTCTTTAAAAGTACTGTAATCAGCTAGGCGGTGGTGATGTGTGCCTGTGATCTCAGCAGCTCCGGTGGTTGAGGCAGGAGGAATGCAAGTTCAAAGCCAGACCTTGTCTCAAAATAAAAAATAAAAAGGGCTGGGAGGTGGCTCAGTAGTTAAGCACCCTTGGGTTCAATCTGTGGAACCCCCCCCATTCGCCCCCTGCCAAAAAAGTGTTGTAATCAACCTAAGTCACTGCACAAGTTTAAAAATTCACTACATTTGGCTGTGTTTTTTAAGCTTGCATGATTGAGAAACTAAAATACTCAGTAATGTTGGTAAAGGACCAGATAGTTTTGGGCAGACCAAATATATATTTAATGACATCACACATACAATACAGACAGTTCTCAATTTACAAACATTCTATTCAGAAGCACACCAAATATAAAACATACCAGTATACCTTCTTTAAAATCCTCAATAGCACAGTATCACCAAGGTAGCCATTGTATAAACAAACAAATTAGTAAATAAAAAGGGAAATTAAAAACACATGTTGGGATTCTTAGAGAATGTATAGCTTGAGCTGTGGCCGCAATGAAGAGACTGCAAGAAACTCTGGGGGAGTTTGTCGAGGTTATTTCCACAGTAGAGCAGATTTGCCTAAGTGGTAACCCCCTGACAAAAATAGTCTTGTTGCATCTCCAGTCCACCATGCCACTCCCCTCTGGGCAGTGCATTTCCCCACTCCTCCAGGCTCCTCAAATTCTCCAGTTTCAGTTCTGTCAGTTTAAAGTGTTGTGACTTTGGGCAGGTTTAGTAGCTTCTCTGAGCTCCAGTTTCCTAAACTGTAAAATAGAAATAATAACCTGTCAAGTGCTGAGAATTAAAGAAAAATTTATGTGAAGTTATAGAGAAGTCATAGAGACTCAAAGGATTGTAATTATAAGTAATTGTAAAACTCAAAGACTCTCCCCCACCAAGGTCAAAGTGGCTGTCAGTATATGCACGCGATGAGAATCTATCTGGTCCATCAGAATTTTTAAGCAGGGGCTGCGGATGTAGTTCAGTGATAGAGCACTTGCCTAGCATGCATGAGCCCTGGGTTCAATCTCCAGTACTCAAAACAAAACAAATATATATATATATATATATGTATGTATGTATATATATATATTTATTTTATTTTAATGAAGGTTGATGGCTTGAGGGTTCTCGGGTACCCAGGGAGGTGAGAGAGCAATATTGAAAAAAAAAAAAAGAGATGGAAGACTGAAAGAAAACAGTTCAAATTGGAAGGCACCTAGGTAAATACCACCTTTTCCTTTAAGGAATGAATGTAATTGCTTGTATTTTCTCTGTACTTCCTTCTTCTGTTTCATTGATTATTCCTAAGGCTAAAGTTTCTACTTTACATTCCAATTCATCTGACATAGCTTTTTTTTTTTTTTTTTTAAGTTTTAAACAGTGTTGCTTACTTTGGTTTTCCAGTTGTCTTTTGCTGATGGAGCTTCTGTGAAGGGCAAAATCAAAGTACAGCTAGCTGCCACAGGGCAGTGGTGGGGAAGTGGTAGTCATGATTCTGGGGGAGACTGGGTAGCCCCTGAGGAACAGTGTCAGTCACAGCAAATGCTGGTCTAAAACAGAGGCAGCAGTAATTAGACCATACCAAATCAAATAAAACCAACAAGCAAAAGAAATACAAGGAGAGAGAGAGAGAGAGACAGAGAGAGACAGAAACCAGAGACACACAGGAGGGGAGGAAGTGGAAGTAGAGGAGGCAGTGACATCAGGGAGAAGGACACCAAAAAGGATGATGGCTAACACCAATAGCTCTAAGCATGCTATATGTATCAATCATCTGAGCCTCTTGAAAACCGTTTGAAGCAAGTACTTTATTATTATCTCCTACTGAGGCACAGAGTGACTGTGCCCAATGTCACACAACTCTTAAATGGTACAAGTGAGAATTAAATTTAGGCAGTTGGCCCTTAAGTTTGTCCTCTAACCACTGCACTAGCAGCTCTTCAACTCTGGTCTTGGAACCCCTCGTACACTTTTTGTTTATTTTGTACTGGGGATTGAACCCAGGGGCACTTTACCATTGAGCTGCATCACCAGCCCCTTCTCACTTTAAAAAAATTTTATTTTGAGGCAGGGTCTCACTCAGTTGATGAGGCTGGCCTCAAAATTCTGATCCTCCTGCCTCAGTCTCCAGAGTCACTGGGATGGGATTACAAGCGTTTGCCACCATGACTGGCTTTCTTGTACTCTTAAAAATTATTGAGGAGCACAAAGAGGTTTTATCTATTGATATTTACTGTGTTAGAAATTAAGACTGAGAAATTAAAAAAATCATTAATTTATTTTAAATAGTAATAAACTGATAATAAGCTCACATGAATAATACTTTAAAATGAAACTAGTGCTAGGGATATAGCTCAGGGGTAGACCGTTTGCCTAGCAAGCACATGGCCTTTAATTTGATCCCCTGAAACACACACACACACACACACACACACAGGTGGTCATATTTCTCAAAACTGAGAATGCCATAAAAGAATGAAAAGTCAAGAGTGGCATCATTTTGAAGTTTTGCAAATTTCTGCACTGTCCTGTATGTCTTTGGGCATGGCGAGGTTGAGAAGAGGAGAGTACTACAAGGTGTAAATGAAGGAAACCCAGATGAGTCTCCGTGAGCGCCCCATGTGGTCTATCTGAGGAAGAAGTGGAAACTGAAGAAGGTAGAATGACATCTGGATTTTCATGCCTATTTCAAACTGTGGTAGGTGGTTTGGGTTCTCTCTTTCTCATTATCTATCCCCCTAGCTACCCCTCGCCCCACACATATACATTTATTTGAGTTCAGTTAAAAAAAATGGACTCAAACAGGCCACATGGGACACTCACTGAAGACAGGCCTGAGTTCCCATCACATATACCCTTTAATCTCTCATTTCCTCTCTTCTTCTTAACCACTGTCACACTAAAAGAGGTATAGTTAGTATAGAAATTTGTGAAACTGAAAATTTTGAGTTAAGAATTCAAGATTGGAAGTGATTTTTGAGACTATCCGTCTGTTTTTCATTAGGGATGGCCATGTCTGAGGCCAGGCTGGCAGATGACTTCCTGTTGGTTGAATTGCTGGCTAGTGGCAGTAGAGGAGGTAGAACCCAGGTCTCCCATCTCCTCATTCCCACTACTGTCATGTCATGGAAATTAGTAAATCAAATTACTCAACCATTAGAGATATTTATTTCTGCCCCAAACCTTGTGAATCAAAACCCATAAAGTTAGTGAAAAATGCACATACTTCCTCAATGCCATTGTGAAAAATTACCTCACTCCTTCCTAGAGTGCCCTTCCCCAAAAATTCTTGGTCTGTTTGCTGTTTTGTTAGGATTTGTTACAACTTCTTGCTTGTTGCCTTTTGCTTCACAGGCAGTGCAGAAGAGAAGACGAACTTGATATTGGAAAGAGGTTAAGAATATGAGAACGAGCAGTCCTGTGACATGTGAGAGTACTGATTGGCCAGTCCCTGTTATCTTCAGGATCTGCTTTTCTTAAGGATGAGCATATTTTGGTCCCTAACTTTCCAAGACAAGCACATTCCTGCCAACATGATCCCTGGACAAGCTGTTCTGGTATTTAAACTTGCTACTGAAAGGGGGTGAAGTCCAAGACACACACACACACAGTCAGTGGGGGGCGAGCTGTAGTTGGCTGTGTTAGCACCTCATTATACAACAGTTCCAGGATAAAGTGATTCCAGATGTGTTATCAGCAAGTAACTAGTACTTAACGTTTTTAACCCATTAGTCTAAAATCCACTTTCAGTATTTGGGGGAAGCCAGAAGTTAGTTAATTAGCTAGGCATCCCTAGTTCCTTCATAAAGTTGATTCTAAGTTGACTCTAAGTTGACTATTTTTTTTTGTAGTATACTTAAAGTTAGAGGGTACTGATTATAACCATATAAAACATATATAAATGTATACATACATGAATATAAATATTCTATAAATATGTCTTTGATGACAATTAGGAGTTAATTTCTAGGACAAAGTTCCTTTGATTCCCTGATCCTTTGTCCTGGAAATTTCATTTAGAAAAATCAGGAGAACATGTATCTAATAGGTAGTAGTCTAATTTCCTTCCTCTAGGTTATCTAGCTGCAACCATAGTCATTGTAATTCCTAAGAGTAAACTTCATGGATAAGTCCTGGTTAAGGACTTCCCTCCCTTTTCTGTAAACCAAGATTCAACTTTATTTTGTACATCATAAGCTTTGCAACCCAAATATACAAAAAAGAGTTGAAGAGAAAAAGTGATGAATGCCTTCTCTGATCATTTGGATTATTAAGAATATGGGCTGTTCATATCACTTGGCCCCAAAAGGTGAGTAGCTGAGGGTGAAATTTCATTTGCTTTCATATATTTCAGATCTGTCTGCTGAAATTACATTTTCTGATGAATACAATGGAAAACTTCTTGGCTAATCTTTACTTGGTTGAGAATATTATATCCTAGTATGCTCTTTGATATGATATTAAAATAGATGAAAGATTTAGGTTTTATATTTGACTTCAGGGATGCTGGATGGGAATATTAGAAAACATTATTCAGAGATACCTGTTATGCTGCAACTGGAGGAGCCCCTATAGCAAGGCAGTCTAGGTGTGTGGGATGCTAGCTGTGGACTGCCCAGCTTGATGCCTGCCTCTGTGTTTGACTAGCTGTGTGCTTTACTGTCATCACTGTAAAGGATGGATAATAACTCCTGAGGGTTAATGAACCCACACTTAAAAAGAAAGCACTTAGATCCATGCCTAGCATGCATTTAGCATGAAACAAGTCTTAGCTTAAATAGGCAAAAAATCTCCAATTTTGTCTTTCCCACATCAGAGAAAGCTGCGAACAGGTGACAGCTTAAGCAATACGTACCCAGTGAAAGTTAAAAGAAAAAATGGTCTTTGGGATTAATCCACTCTTGGGGAACATCTTATAGGTGCTTCCATCTAACTGGGGCTAAAGCTAGAAGAGAAGAGAATGAAGAAAGTATGGGGAAGTGAATGCCACTGAATCAAGACTGAAACCTTACTCCATAAGAATTTCTTTATTATTCACGATGGGAGACAGAGACCCTTGATGTTACTGATCAGCAGGAGATGGACTATAGTTTGTGTGTAGATTGTCAAGCATTCATAGTTTAACAGTGTGAAGGGCTTTCTTTGGAGGGACTGAAAACATTGTGATTTTCCTTGCATTATTTAGAAAGTCACCCCTGAGCCAAGCCAGGTTGAGCCCACTAGCGTATACAAGTTTGGTGACAATCCCTCCTGACTCCTGCAGTCCCATCCCAGCACCAGGCTTGACCAGTGTGGTACAGGCTGGATTTCAGCCTTACTACCCCTCCATGGAGGGCTTGGTTCAGTAAACAAACCACACTTTGAATGTGGTAGCTGTGAATTTTGTTTCATATAGTTCAGCTAGGAAGTCAGGATGTTCCTTCTGTTCAATCTTAGTCTGCTTAAATAGCTGGATAGGGGAAGAGACTATTGAGTATCTTTTATCACTGAACCCCAAGGTTGATTACTCATAATTTTTTAAAATAATCCCCAAGCTTTTTGTTGACAGTCCAAGGCTGTTTTCTATGAGAGGTTTTATAAAGCCACTTAATTTAGGGTGAAGTTTAGCCTTAATTTAGGCTGAACTTTATTTAAGTCTAAGATTAAGGAGAAAGAATATTAGATCCTTTTATCTGTAGGTTGTATTTCTGAAAGGCCATTACTACTTTTTTCCTACATGTTCTTAATGATTTAAAAAGATGCATTTAATTTCCAATGGTTTGCAAGCTGTAACTGAAAGACTGAAGGCTCTGGACAAGGCCCTGGCTAAACAACTGTCAGTCTATTGACATAGAATCATGTTAGGAGTGTCCTCATGAGATTTGTGGGTTTTGGCTTCTCTTGTTTCTCATCTAATATTTCTTTTCAGTGTTTTCACAGTTAAATTCTTCTTTAGACATGCAATAGATTAAAATCACATTCAAGTTTGGGTTTCAACCAAACATAGTAGAAAGTCTTGATTCTTTGACATTACCTCCCTCTTCATGTTCTTCTATTTGGAGTGTCAGTGCACCTGAACTTTGGAAGATGCAGGTCAGGTAACAATTTAATATCCCACACAGAGAATGCCACCTGTAGGAAGACACTGAAAAGGACTTGTTTTAAATGCTTTCATTTCTAGGGACACTATTGTATACTGCTCTATTTTTATCCTTTTTCATTTAGAAAATGTTCATTTTGATTCCCATCTCCTGTCTTGAGTCTTCTCCATTCTAAAATGTGTAGGAACCCTGTTTCTCAGTTTTCTTATGGTATAAGTATATCTCCAGAAACAGTTGTTGTGATTATCAGACTTCAGTAAGTAACACGCACTCAACACGTTGCAGTTGCTAAAACATTTTTCAAATGCATTATCACATTTAATCATCATAATCTTTTAAGATGACTGTTAAAATTTTTTGTTTTTACAAATTGGAAAATTAAAGCTCAGAAATCCATATAATTGTTCTACCCAAAGGAGAAGGATATAGGAAAAGAACTGGATCTTTACCTTTTGTTGATTAAAATAAAGAGACATGTCCTTACATTTTCTATGGGACTAACCATTGCTAAAATCTTAAACATCCTTTGCTCAATTATGTGTAGCACAATGGTGTGGCCTAACTTGGGAAATTATCTATTTTAAGAGCTACCTGTGAATTTGTCTCAACTTACTTAGAGCTTCTTTTGGAATGATTTAAAATCTTAACATTTTTGGCTTAGACTAGACACACACCCATACATACATACATACAGATACAGAATTAACAATCCTTGGGCAAAACTTGCAGTAGTTAGCAAATATGCAGACTTTAGAAGTAGTTTGAGAACCTTGAATTTCTGGTTTTGCTTCTTATGAGCCCTAGCTAATCTGATGTTTTAACTTTTTCTAAAACCATTTTTTTTCAGTGCATGTTAACACCCAGTTTAATTTTGAGCTGCTTTTAAGAATATCGAAAGCCTGAAATATCACAGGCATTTAATACATTTCAAATAAATGACAGAATTTTTCACCTTATAGACAAAGGCATCCATATGGTATTGTAGATGGAGCAAGGACTTTGGAATCTGAAAAAATCTGTCTCATTGAGAATGTTGTTGTCTGTGCCTTTATGGTGGAATGTTGACCCTATGTTTTCTTCTGCATAGTTTCTGGTCTAATTCTTAGGTCTGTGACTTTTGTGCAGGGGAGAAGATAAGACTTATTATGAAGTTGTAGTAATTGAGGCAGGCTAGAAATGGCAAAGGCAGAGACATATGCTACTGGGGAAGAATAGGAAGTTAAGAAACATATTATATTTTCATATATTCATATATTATTTCATATTTTCATATATTATTTCATAATATATGAAAACTTGGTATACATGATAGGTAATATAGGAGAACAGTTTGGTGATTCAATAATTGATTTTGGTACAATGAGTTATTTTATATGGGACAAAGGCATATCTTTATATTATACCACAAACAAAAATCAGTTGTAAGTAAAGATCTAAATATGACAACGCAGCTTTTAAACATCTAAAAGAAAATATTTTATGCCTTTAGAATAGGTAGGAATTTCTTAGATAGTACTCAAGAAACAAACTATGTAAAAAACTTGATTACATTAAAATTAGAAATATCTGTAATTAAAAGACACCTAAACAACTGAAAAGATGCATGAGTAAGAAGCACAAACAATCAAAAATTTCAACAGATTATATAAAAAATCTGTATAAATCAATAAGGAGAAAAGAGAACCCAACTGAAAAATAGGTGAAGATTTTGAATAGGCAGTAGATAGAAAAGAAAACGTAAATGGTCAATAACAATGTGAACATTATGATCAGAGAAATTAAAACTGTCGGAAAGTAGGATTTTATGTCCACCAGAAACTAAGTGCTGGTGGGGATGTAGAGCAGGAAGTATTTTTTTTTTTTTTTTTTTTGACAGGGGGTACAGGGATTGAACTCATGGGCACTCAACCTCTGAGTTGAGCCCTATTTTATATTCCCCAGCCCTATTTTATATTTTATTTAGAGACAGGATCTCACTGAGTTGCTTAGGGCATCACTTTTTGCTGAGGCTAGCTTTGAACTTGCAAAGCTTTGGACCTGCCTTAGCCTCCTGAGCCTCTGGGATTACAGGTGTGCATCACCTTGCCCAGCAGGAAGTAAGCTTAATGCACAGTTTATAGAATTCCACTGGCACGACCATTTTGGAAAACAGTTTAAGGAAACCTAGTTCAGTTGAAGATGAACCTACTGTATTATATGTACCTCTACTGCTGGGTCTAATTCCAACAGAAATTCTCCCAGCGCCTGCCACGGTACCTAGGGCAGAGAAAGAGCTCAACTAAAAGATAAAGGAAGGAAGGAGGAAAAGGAATGAGTGAGGAAGGGCTGTTTGTGATCATTGGCCTTCTGCTTTGTTCTGGGTGTTGTGAGATGGCTTCTTCCTTGCCAGTGTAGTCCCAAATCAACCCAAAGGTCTCTTGATTCCAGTGCAACTTTGGGGCTCTCAGAAGATCAGCCTCGACATCTAAGATTTTACTGTAAAAGGAAGTAAGGATTTTCGTAGCTGATGAATTGAATACATCCTATAAATGTATTTCCTTACAGAATTCACAACAGTCCTTTAAATAGTAAGCTCTAATTGCATATTTAAAATGAATCCACTGTGTAAAATGAGATGTACTAGTATATTATGTGTAGCACAAAATATAGTTATGACTGGATATTTATGATTCTATTGGCAAAGAAAGATGAGACCTGATGTCCTGAGAAGATAAAATATCTTTGATGGCTCTGAGTAATCAAAATATATTTCACAGGTTTATAAAGAAATGGATATTCTTTTTAAATAGTAAATATTCATATGTACTAAGCCAATCCTTTTATAATATATATTCCCTAGAGCATAGAAAACATGGCAGCTCTTCCCATTGCTGGAAGAATGTGTGGTTACCCTGGCAACAGCATCTTAGTTTCTGCTTCCAAGTACCACCTGGTGATTTCAAGTCTTACAGCTGTGCAGCATCTATATTTCCATTGAGGAAATAAAATGCATTCATGCATCATCTCATGGAGGAGTTAAGAAGAAACAAGCTTGCAAATTTGTGGAATGAAGAAAAGAAAAAGCATTATATGTCAGCAGAACTGACAGAGGTTTAAAAGTCCTAACTAATCTTGGAAGCATGCCCAAAGCAGCCAAGACCACCAAATTAGGGCTGAGGATAGTGAGGCAGATTTCCCACCAGAACTTTCAATGTTCATAGAGGCTTAGCAACCTAAGAACGTTTTCTTATCCCTTACTTGAAATGTATACTTTTAAGTGGAAATTGGCACTCTCCATGCTAACAGACATTTAGACAAAAAACAATTGTGCCCCATTACTGTGTGAAGTAGATAAATATGAATAAAATAGCATCTTTGGTTTTATGCTTATTTCTCAGAGCTTCTAATTTTACCCAAAGTTGTAAGAGCTTCCTTAAATCTAGTCATATTAAAAAAGCCAAATCTGGGGCTGGGGATATAGCTCAATTGGTAGAGTGCTTGCCTCATAAGCACAAGGCCCTGGGTTCAATCCCCAGCACCGCGGGGGGCGGGGGGGGGGGGGGGGCCAAATCTTTCAACAATTTCTAATCAAATGAGTCCTGTGGAAGTGAAATCGATTTCCATTCATGTGTGAATTTGTCAGGATGAACCCAATTACTATGTAAAGCTATAAAGCTCTAATAAAAAATTAAAAAAATGAGTCCTTGGGAATTTTGGAATTAGGTAAATAAGTACTTAAGGTAGTAATAGGATTGCTGGGTCACAGGGGGACAACAGGCTGGGGACAGATGGACAGAGATAAAGAGGAATATGGAGAATATGAACAACTAGCTTAAGGTGTATATTTAAAGTTTTAACTTTCCTTTTCCCCAGTTATTATGAGTTTACAAGTATATAGAGAAAATAAATTACATGAGAATGAGAGAAAAAAATCAGTGAAGATGCTAATCTTGTTAATCTATTGGAAATTTTCTTTTAGTCTTGTTTATGCATTTTTTTCACCTTTATGATGCATTGTAGAAGAGCTACTCAAGTTTCATCCACATCACAATTGATTTTCTGCAGAACTAATTACGGTCTTTACTGCTTCAATGGAGTACTTTAATTCTCATGTGACATTTTGTGTTTCCTTGCATTTTTTCTTATTCCAATGACTTCAGGGTTTTTTTTTTCTCCTTTCCTCTTAATCTATTCATTCTTAAATTTCTTTCATCAGATTTCATAATGATTGTATTTTCATACACTTCTGTTTAGGACACCTAATAGAAGTTATTCACAAGTTTCTTTGGTAGAATCTTTTCAGAGGTATCATGTTGGTTTCATCCTGTCTCTTCCCTGGACAAGGAGAGGTCTTTCCAGTCCTATGTAAATAAGATGTACAGAATATCCCTAGGACTGTCCCCTTGCATTCTGACAACTTCTCCCTCTCTGAACTTGATATTGAAGGCTGTTTATGTGTACATTCTCTGTTCAATTTTCAGGGCTTCAGATTTCCTCTTACTCCATAAATGCCTGCATCTCTTTGCTATGTACCAGATGCTGGTAAGGATATGGCAATGAACAAACCAGCTTATATAAAATTAAGTGAACCTATAATTGCATAATATAGATTATAATATAAAGTTTCTGGTGAGGGAGTTAGAAAGTTAAAGAGGCTGTTACTTGCTAAAACTGCCCATGGTGGGTTTTATAAAAAGACCCATAGGCCAGGTGTGGTGGAGCATGCCTGTAATCAAAGTGGGTTGTGAAGCTGACGCAGGAGGATCACAAGTTTAAAGCCAGCCTCAGCAACTCAGCGAGGCCCTAAGCAATTTAAATAAGACTGTGTCTCAAAATGAAAATAATCAGGGCTGAGGATGTGGCTCAGTGGTTGAGTGCCCCTGGGTTCAATCTCCTGGTTAAAAAACAAACAAACAAACAAACAAACAAACAAAAAACTGGTACTGTTTGAGCTGACAGAATTGAGAGGATGAGTTTTTAAATTATCTGGAGGAGGAACATTCTCAGAAGAGGAATCAAAGCCATTCTAAGGCCTTCACTTTGATTCAGAGCAAGATGGCACACCATTCTTGGGTTCTTTACAGAGTGATGTCCAGACACCAAGAGAATCAAGTGTTTTAAGAAAACGGGAGTGATGGAATCAGCCAGGGGTTGCTGACAGGGTGAGTGAGGGAAAGCCTGATCACTGACTATGGGATATGGCAACATTTAGGTCATTGGCAACTTCAAAAAGAATGATTGCAGTGAGGTAATGAGGGTGAAAGTTGTTTGGGATGAATTCCAGCAGGAATGAGAGGAGTGGGACTAGAGGCAGAGTAGACACCACACATGAGAGAAGTTTACTCCAAAAGGGAAGAGAAACTGACTGGTAACTAGAGTAGAATATGGAATTGTGGGAGTTTTACTTTTTTAAAATGGGAGAAATGATGTCACATTCATATGCTGGGACTTATCCAGTTGAGGATAATGACACAGTGATGGAAGAGCAGGAGGACAATCGCTAGGGCAAAGCCTTCAGGTAGGTGAGGAGGGATGGGCTCCAAAGCACAAGAGGCAGGACTGGTCTTACGTAAGAGTATGCACTTTGCATTTGTGTCTACGGGAAGGAGGCTGGGTACATGGGCACAGAGATGCATTCATGGTGGGAACATGGGGATTCACTCAATGTGGCTCAGCTGGACTCTCACTGGCAGTTGGAACATTTGGCAGATGAAGGTAGAGTCTGACATTCTCTGAGCTGCATGCAGTAGTGCATTTCATGAAAGGCCAGCCCTCTGCCCGCCTCCCAGCCACACACAGACATATGCTCTTCCCAGGGTTGTTCTTGACCTTACTCCTTGGTTTTGGTAAAGTAAGCATTGCCTTTATGTCCATCCTGCAGTTTACAGAAACTTCAGCTCAGACTGGTCTGGCCTCAAGCAGAGGGTTGCACTCTGATAAGTGATGAGCAGGGAATTGAACTCAGACTATTTCTGGGTCTTTCCACACTGTAACCAGGTTAGAGCAAGGAAACAGGGAAAGGTATTTTACTTTCAAGGACTCTAAAATTCTTGTCTCTCTCTTGCTCTTGCCTACATTGAAACTCTTTTAGACTAGGGGATAATTGTACAAATGCTCAGCTCATTCAGGTGCATGGGGTGCCTTTACCAGATGGAGGGGAGTTCCAGGTGTGCAGTGTACAGATGGTCTCATTAGCCCATTTGCTGAGTAAGCACTAAAGCCTTCGAGGGACTGTGCTCCATCTGTGCTTCCTTCCTTCATCTTTAAGGTAACACACCACTCTTCCTTTTTACTCTTCAGAGTTGGGGAGAAGCAGAGTTTTGTGCTCATTCTATTACCCCTACCTAGAGAGTTTTTGAACCAAAAGAACTCATTCCAGAACTTCTGGTCCAGCCCTCTTCATATCCAATCTGCCTTCTTCAGTTGCTTATGTTGACATCTCAGTTACCACATAAGATGGGCTTTTAGAATTTTCTACCTGGAACATAGAAAACACATACACACACACACACACACACACACACACACACACCCGCTTTGTTATTTTTTGGAAGAAAACTAAGTTGAACAGTGTGAGGGCTTAGCCTGGAAACAGCTTTCCCTGCTATTCCAAAGGGCTGTCATTGCGCTAATCGTGTGGGGTCACTGGAGGCGGGGCATTGGCACACATCTGGCAGTTATGCTGTTCATGATGTGTTTTTCTCAAAATCTGCTGATTTGTGCAAGGTGAGCTTTATGTTCCAAGTGGCAGGTGCTTTCATCTACTTCCATGTACAGAGTTTGTATGAAGTCTCCATAGACTGTTTGGCATTTCACCACTATTCAGTTCCAGCTCCTAATTATAATGGGAGGGGTTATAAAGGTTCAGAGGTATAGATGAAGGAAAGAGGTGTTTCAAGTACTGATATAGGACTTGGGGGGAGTATATGTAGATGACACTTAAATATGCCTTAAAAATTAAAGTTTAGATTTAAATATTTAGAAAAATTAAGTTTTAGAGTATTTGAATACTTATATACAAAATATACTGATGCTCCTGGGACCCAGAAGCTTGCCTCCTAGAAAATATCTCGGAATGAAAGATGCTCAATTCCAACCCCTCACAGAAAGTTCTGCAGGAGTTCTTAGTTGCATTTGCTGCACTTTGCAATCTCTTGTTCACAAGCTCGCTCTCTCCTTTGTGGAAATGCCTTGGCCTGGGAATGAGAAAAATCAGTCATTTCCAAGAATGAGATGATAGCTTCATTAACATTTCCATATATGCTGATTGTGTGCGGGGGTGGGGGGCAGGGTGGAGAGTTAGGCAAAAGCTAGAATTAGTCATATGAATTATGGGCTTGTTTGGAATCTGGGCCACTCCTGCCCTAATCAGTGCCAGTAAATACTGCAGACAGCTTCAACACCGCCACTCTGTTTCTGTCCCACTCATATAAAAGTCCACGCCAAGGTACAAACCACAATCCTCTCTTTCTTGGCTTTTCATGCAAAAACTATTTTAGAATAAATTTAAATGTCAAACCTTCAAGAACTTTGAACAGAGAGGCTTCAGCTCATTCAGTTCACAGCCTAGCTAAAAAAATTTTTGTGAAACTTCTGATGAAAGTATTAACATTTTAAGAGATCTATATTTTTCACTGAATTTAAGATCCAGAGAGAAACAAAATTGCTATGTTGAAGGAAGAGGATAAAAGAAGAAACACTGAGAAAAGCATAAATGTCAACAGCAGCACTTTCAAGCCCAGGAGACGCTCAGAAGCCCCATGAGTGAATCATGTTGCAATGGCTGCTTTATGTCGTATGTCAATAAACAGCCTCCACACATTTATAATATTCAACGTGGATCCAAACAGGCATAAAGGTAAAATGCCAATCCAGACAGACATTCATGAATATACACATAGAACACGCTGTAGGAAGAACTTGGTGCAAATATTTTATTATGTACACATTTCAGGTTTAATACACATTCAGTGTTCATAGTCTGAGCAATGAAAAACACATTTTTAATCAGTCCTAGATGGTAGGAAAACTTCTTGCAGAAGCTCTGGAAGGTTGATTTTTTCTTTTTTATTTAACAGATGTTTATTGATAATAGAAGGCAGGAAGTTACACCACATGTCTCTAGCTTCAAAGAGCTTAAAATGTGATAGGAATCTTTAGGGGAGTTTGGTCATCAGAGAATTTAAGAGAACTTTCGTATACCCAAGTGAGAAAGCCATGGAGGAATGGAGAAGCCAAAGGAGTGATTCCAAAATTACCAGGTGAAAAGAATGTCCAGGTAATATAGACATTGTATCCATGCATCCTCTAGCTTTTGCACAAGATGTCAGTGATTTGGTGCCTGAGTCTAAGACTTTATATTTTAAAATTGGTTCAGTTACATTTACCATGGTTAATGCTGTAATAATAATTTGTTTACGTTTCTGTCTCCTGGGCTAGAAAATAAGCACTGTAACAACATGTATAGGATTGCATTTTGTTTTATCTTTCATTCAAATCACTTTCTGTTTAGCATTATCCTTGTGACGCAGAAGGCCCTACTTGTGTCGTCTGCCCATATCAGTGTTTAGGTGTTAGGTAAGCATGGCATCTTCCAAATGTTAATTGTTTGAATGCCACCTTCATGATATTTACCATAGATGTTGACCATCTGTATTTTTATTCAAGATAATGATTTTTAGTGATCAATAGTATTAATTAATACCAATTTCAGAGTGTGCATGTTATTTTCATTCCATTGTCTTTCTTTCTTTCAGTTCAACTTTGTGCCAAGGAAGGAGTTGCAGTTTAGTTTTGGTGTATGTATCTTTAATATCCCTGTCACAGTTGGAGACCTTCCTTGTGTATGTAGGCAGCAGTATTTGGCTAGAAGTGAATAACATTGCTTTGATCTTCTATTGTTTTTGTTTTTTGGCAAGTGATACTAATTTTCCACTTATGGAAGTGACAAAAAATTTCTTTAACATATACTTAAATTTTAAAAAAGAGTCGATTTAAAGGAAAGCAGCATATCATTCATCTATTTTTGTGTATCAGTTCCCAGAACTAGTGGTTTAAAAAGCAATGGCTTATTAGAGTTCTAATAAGAGTGGGGTGCCTGGGCTCAGCAAGTAAATTTTCCTTTTTCATATGATGTTTGTGGGGGTCCTTACTGTGGCTTGGGAGTTTGACTAGGCTGGAAGTTCCATGATACCTCTACTTGTTATGGTTCAAAGGTTGTTGTCCCCTCCAAATTCATATGTTGGAACCTTATACCCAATGTGGTAGTGTTAGGAGGTGCTAGTTCTGGGAGTTGATGAGGTCACGAGAGCTCTGCCCTTGGGAGTGGGATTAGTGCCCTTATAAACCAGGGCTAACTCTTCTGCCATGTGAGGATGCCATCTATGAAGCAGGCCAAACCCTCACTGACACTAAATCCAATAGCACCTCGATCCTGGACTTCCCAGTCTCCAGACTGTGAGCCATATTTTGTTGTCTATACATTATCCAGTCTCAGGTTTTTTGTCATACTAGCAGGAACGGATGAAGAAACTTGTATGTCTGGCAACCCAGCAGCGGTGGCCTGAATGGCTGTGACTGGCTGAGCCCCCTTCTCTCCTCAGAGTCTCTTCTTAATGGTAAGTCTGGCCTGGGCATTTTTACATCGTGGCTGGATCTGAAAACTGCCAACTCTCTTAAGGCCTAACCCGGAAGTCACAAAGCATCACTCCTGCTACATTTCATTTTCAAAGCAGGTGACAGGACAGGTCTGGATTCAAGGGGAAGATTCATTAACTTCCCATATTTTGGGGAAGTTAATGGCTCATTAAGAGGAATCTTTGGTGAAGATTTTCTAAACAGTCTGCAGAAATGGTAATTAAATAATAGGATGGGTTATAGGAGATGCGGTAAAACTTTCGAGTGTTATTCAAATGCCTGATGTTTGGAAGGTGTTGCATGAGCCTGGCCCCTGAATATCACACTGAACAGTCAGTCAGTGGACAGTTTGTAGTATCTTGTAAATACTAATCACAGTGCTAGACGTCAAGAGGTTTAACAACAGGTTATAACATGATACACATCTAGTAAGGGAGGCAGGTATGTAAATAAATAGGTATAACACAACAAACATGATGCATGTTACAACAAAGTGTTTGAAATAACAGAACTGACGTTTTATGTGAATGTTTGAGTGCATGTGGATTTTCTTGGGCCCAAACTTTTTAACAAATCTCAAAAAAGTGTGAAACCCTAGAAGGAACTAAAAAGCACTGAATAGACACACAATGGTGTGAAACAGCGAGATCAAAGCTATTAACTGAATGGGTGAGGAAAAGGCTTCACAGCAGTGGGAACATTCCCAGATGGCAAGTGGGATGACAGGGGTCAAGCTTTGGCTGGAGTCGATGGCAAGTGGGATGACAGGGGTCAAGCTTTGGCTGGAGTCGGAAGCCAGCCAGATGTGGGGAGGTGAGATGGGCATGGGACAGGCAAGGGGAAGGTGACGGGGGATGGGAGTTTGTGGAATGGAGAAAGCGGGGAGAAATTAATTTAAGGATGGCTGAATTTTTCTAGCTGGAGAAGAATGGTAGACTGTAAGAGCAGGTTCTCTGGGACCTTATTTTTAGAATTTAATCTTGTCCAAGTTGTAATTGAGGTTTTCACGAGATAAACCAATGAACAGTTGAAAATGCAGGTCTGGAACTTGCCTACCTGTGCTGAGCATCTTTATAGGAACTGAATGAAAAGCAGTGAGTGCCCTAAGAGTTTATAACGCTCCACTGCAGTTGGTGGGGGTGGGAGGGGAAGGCGCCGGGGAAGGTGACAGTTAGTATGTAAAGAAGTTGAAATGAATTTTATCCAATGTTAAGTGTGAAGAATAAAATAAAGCTAATTAGTGGGATAGAGAGAGTTGGGCAGCTGCTTTATCTCGGGTTGTATGGAATTTGAAGGCAGCTTTCTGAAATACAGCATAGAGCTGGGAATGATGCTGTCCTCTTTTAGCTTACTTAAGTAGGAAAATTATACTAGCAAGAGATTAACCTTTGCCATCTAAGGTGGTCTCTCCCAGAGACCAGCTCGTTGTGAGTGACTCTTTGCTCACCACCTGTATCCGCAGACATCTGAATCTTCCCTCTCGAGTGTCAGAACAATACAGAGAAGATAATGAGTATAAATGAAAATTCATTCTGCTGGCTGGGACACCAGAGTGCCTTGTGGGGAGGGAGGAACCATGAGATGGGAAGAGAGAATAATGGAAGAGAGTGGAGGGGGAATTACTCGCTGACTAATGAGGGATGGACAGGATCTGAGATTGAGTCCCTCTCCTATGGTTATTACCTGGGAATAGGTACCTCACCTAGTGATGCCCTTCTTAATTCCTTGTACACTCTGGTTGTTGTCCAGGATGGATTGCATCATTGTAGGAGATGGATTACATCACTTGAATTTGAGTGAAGAAGTGATTGTCTAATACTCTGGGTTTCAGGTGAGTCTATTTGAGGTATTGGGTAGGGCACAATCTTTTATTCCCACCTACCTGCACATGTCTGGGCAAGATAGGGTGAGAACAGAGTGCCTCTGGGCCAAGCCCTGCCAGACAGATGTCGTCTTGGATTATTCTACTCCAGACTTGCCAAAGTAAGGATATATTCCATTTTAAGGAAATTGTACATTAAATTATTAAATTAATAAATTACATTTATTAAATGTTATATTAAATTATTCTGATTTTTCAGTTACTCATCTCTGAATACATTTCAACCTCCTTGAAAAATGTGTATGGTGTTAAGTATTCAGTCTATTTCAGTGATTCTGATCCTATTTACTTTGCCAGGATGTACCTCCTGATTTAAGGGGAACAAGGATAAATCAGTCTAATATATTTGTTGAAATTATAGGATCCCACAAATAATAAATTTTGTGATTGGAACATATCATCATTTTAGAACTTGCAAAAGTGTCAAATATTAGGTGGGCAAAAAAGAGTTTAAATGATTGGATCTATTATTATTATTATTATTATTATTATTATTATTATTATTTTTTGTGGTGCTGGGGATTGAACCCAGGGCCTTATGCTTGCAAGGCAAGCACTCTACCAACTGAGCTATATTCCCAGCCCTATTATTATTTTTTTAACCTAGGTAAAATATCACTTCAAAGCCATAATCTTTGAATGGTACTAGATGTTGAGGATGGAAGTGAGTGGTGTGCCAGCTTATCTGCCATATAGCTTGAGGCCTCGATGAGAGAACTTTGAATTTGGAAATTATTTTAGAACATTATTTTTTGTCATTTACTATTACTGCACTGCTTCAGCCTATAAACTGGGGTTATTCAAAATACAAATGTTATCAGAGAACTAATTCACCAAACACAGGCACCAAATCAGACGCTAAAATGCTAAAAAATACACTTTAAAGAAAAGTTGGAAGAAATTTGGGATTAGTGGTATGGTGTTGCTGTTTCCCTTTTCCCACTGTTTCTGACCTTGACTATTTCAATCATGACATAAATCCATGGAATCAAATCCTGGCATGTTTATGATTCTTGGTCACGTTTTGTGGTTATTAATATTACAGAGGTGGCAAGGACATTTTCAACATACAGTGCCTCTGGTCAAGACAAAATGAAAAGCTTTCAGGGGCACCTTCTAGAGTGCGGGCACTGGACTGGTCTGTTTGTCCCCCAGCACAGACTTACAGTAGGATCTGAACTTGATGATAATACAGATGGAAGTTAGGAATGCCTCTGTTTTTTTTTGTTTTTTTTTTTCTTGCGGTGTTGGGGCTTGAACCCAGGGCCTTGTGCTTGTGAGTCAAGCAGTCTACCAACTGAGCTATATCCCCAGCCCTGCAATGCCTCTTGTTTACTGTTTTCTAGGAACTATTCTAAGCTCCTTCCATACATTAGCCAATTTAATCCCTACAATGGTAACGGATATTATAACTAACCTCCTCTTACAGGTGAAAAAACTGAGGTCCAGAGAGGTCACACAGCTACTAAGTAAAGTGCTGGGACAGGAGTCTGGTGCTGACAGGTGAATGACACTGACAGTCAAACTGAAGAAGACATGATTTTTCTGCAAGATGAGGAAGGTCGCATGAGATAAGCTGCTACAACTTTGAAGTCACTGCACCCATTGAAAGGGCCAATGTCAGTGTCCCAGCCCCAGGTCTTGCAGCTTCTCAGGCTGGGTCCCACCTCTGTAAGAAGAGGAACCTGATGGAACAGAGGTTTTGGGGGCTGCTCCTGAGACTCTTCTCACCAACAGACATGCATTTTAGAATTATGAAATGCTTGAGCTGGAAGGATGGTTAGGAACCACTGAACTCAGTTTACAGAGACAGCCTTAAGGCAGCACATGACCTTACTGTGTCAGTGTTAGGGACACTTTCTTTTCTGGGTCTTAGGAAAGGAACCTTTTTTCAGGGGGCAGTTAACTAAGCAGGATCTGGAACCCCACTTATTTAATATTCTGTCCTTGACAGACAGGAATCACAAAGATAAAAGTTAGGATAAAAGAGAAGAGATAATACCAAATTTTATGGAGAAACGTGAACAGGAAGGGGACTTTCAGGAGGGATTTCTTTATAGCTCTGTGGAGACTGTATGGACCTATGTTTATGGGTAGGGCGTATTCGGGAACTGTGATGTTTAAATTCCTCTAATGTTCTTAGTTGGTGCCTAGGAGGATTCATTATTTTAGTTTCATACTGATACTGTTAGGAAAAGTCAGAAACTTCCAAATTGGTGCACAGAAATTCTTGCTGAGACCTCTTTCTGAATACTTCTACCTGGGCATCCCTTGGTGCTCCACATTTTGGACAAGAGATTCTGACCCTTACCTGGACACCCCGGTGTAGACTGGGCCTCCATTCATGTTGTCATGTTGGAGAGAAGGAATCTCCCATTGCTGCCAGAGTTTTACCCTCACTCTCTCATTACTGTGACCAGGAAATTATTCCTTTGTCACTTCCTAATTATGCCTCTGGGTACTTTATGGTAAGGGTGACATTTTTCTCTTGACAGACAGTATTATAGTATAGAGCTGTCCTTGTCACTCTTTATTGCTTTTAATAACATGAAATCTCTTACAAGATGTGTAGAGCTCCATAAACATATGTTGATGGCACTCTTTTATCCATCCTGAAATGGTCAAGGTCACAGACAATGTGCCAGAGGAAGGAAGACAGTGAACACACTATTATAAATAGATGTGCAGCTCGAGAATGACCCTTTCAGACATGGGGACATTAGTTGGCAATAAGGAAGGAAGTGATGAAATACAATAATAATTTTGTTTTTTTAAAGGAAAGTTTCCAGGTGTGTGCCAAATGTTTGCTATTGTTTTTAATCTGATTGGCATCTTAGCATGTCAGAGGTTTAAACATGTATCACTTTTTTATTGTAATGAAAAGTGAATCAAAAGATAAGAATGGAACCAAAGTGCAGTTTGCATATCACAAGTTAGTATATTATATGTCATTTTAATTTAAGAACTGTAAAAAAACATATAAGAACAGTGTCCCCTAAATTTTGTCCTTCTGAACTGTTAAGAACAAACACATGGGAGGCCACCATTTTAAGGAGTCCTGAATTTCCTGATCTCTTGAGCTCTCATTCATCATCAGCAAAGGAAACATCTGAAAGGTATATAGGTTTGTTATTTACCTAAAAATGTCCCCAGGCATGGGCTTAGATTTGTCAGTATATGGGTTGATGATTTGTGCTTATTATACCTCAAAACTCTCAGCACTAGGGAAGAGAGAAAGATAGCAAAACACAATATTGCTTTTGATGCTTTCAATCAGCAGCATCAAAAGTAATGACAATAGCATTAATTGTGTGTCCTTACACATTAATCTTAACTCTTTTAATGCTTGTGTAGGCAAGTGTTATTATAGTCATATAAAGGGTCAAGAGTTCAGGCATTCAGGTTAAACCTTGGGTAAGTTAATTAATCATATCTGAATTGCAATTTCCTCATCTGTAAAGGAAGAATATAGTTTAATAATAATAATAACAGTAATTATTATTAATTGTCTTAAAGTTTTTTTCCTGAAGATTAAATGAATAATGCATATAAAACACTTTGTATAGTGCCTGTTTTATGATTGCTAGTTATTATCATCTCTATCCTTGTTCCAGTTTTTAAATGGAGAAACTCAAGCTCAGAGATTCAGGAAACTGGAAAATGGAAAGCAGGAGCATGGAGGTGTCTGACACCCAAATCTCCACTGGTCACCAACTGTGCACTACCTTACTGCATTAGGGAGTGTTGCTGTGTGGGAAAGGAGCAGGTGGGAGTGGGGTTCAGCCTTGGGGCCAGGAATCTAACTTCGGGAGAAGGTGAGAAGGACATGGGGAAAAGTCGTTATTTATAGTTGGGCCTCAGGGGTGTCAGATGTTGCCTCTGGCGCTTTTCTCCTTCTGCATCTCCCTATGGTGTTGTCCTTTGTATGTGTCTTGATTCCCCAGCCCTAGGAAAATGTTCAATGGAGAAGACCAGTTTCCTTGCTCATGCTTAATTCCATGGATAACAGAAAGAAGTGAAGAGAGCTGACCTCCCAGTCAGACATCCACTGCCATCCCCTTTCATGTGGAAGGGCCAGGGTGCTCAGCATGTCTGTACAACTCTAGTCAATTTGCATGGCCTATCTGTAGCATCTTGTGGAAAAGACAAAATATGTGCTATTCTCAAATGAGAGTCACCACAGGCAGAAACATAGCAGTTACTGTGGTCTTATATCTATTCAGTTCCTTTTGTGTTAAAGAGTAAGCATTCGTGTCAGGCAATTACCTATCCTTTGCAATAAATTGGGAGGGAAGATGCTTTTTAAGATTGAAGATTTCTTTGCATGACATCAAGTCATTCTCAATTTTGTACTCTGGCCTTTTTTTTTTTTTTTTTTGTGTTTGATGCGATGCTGGGGATCGAACCCAGGGCCTTGTGCTTGTGTGTCTGGTCTTTTGAAGTGTTTCTAAGAATGATGTTTTCTCTGTCGTATAATCTCTTGGTAGGCATTCATGAAATCATCTCCTTATCAGTATTTGACTACTTTTCCCTCTGTGTTTCCATCCCTTGGATTCATGCTTTCATTAGATTTGGTTGTTTTCATGTTTGTTTTCCTTTGCTGGGGTATAGGCTTCTTTCAGGCAAAAAGAGGGATGACCTCCTTTTCACTTGCTCTGTGTTTAGTATAGCATACTTCTCAGTCAATATCAGAGCACATGGTTAAGTGGATCACTGCATAATAATTTGGATCAAAACTTGTTGGCCACTACCTGACAAATGACTGAAAAGAAGGGAGCATATAGTCTTGACTTTAGGAGATATAAATGATTTTTCCAATCTGGGTGTCTTTTGCAGTCACTGATACCAGCAAAGCTGTGGAAGTGATGGAAAGGAAGAGAAGAAGGTAAAGAAGAAGAAAGATGCAAGAAAGGGCCTGAGGATGAAAAAGAAGGTCTAAGGTAGGAAACACATTTGGCATCACCAATATTTCTTCTGATTCCCACCCATTCTGGGTCCATAAGCTTTGCCATTTCCTAGCTACAAAAGTCCTCATTTATTGTTTTTTTAAAGCTTGGAATTCACTAGGATCTCAAGCCAGAAAGAAATGAGGGTTAAAACTATTTAAGCAGTGAAGAGAATGTCACTATCCTTCCTCTAGACAGGTCAGGAGCTCTAGTATTAGCATGGAACTCAAGATGTAAATCTGGATATCTGATCTTTCAGGACCAGAACAATTGATAGTGGATTGAGAGAGGAGGAAGAATTGGGTTCCACTGAGTAATTTGGAGTAATTATGTAATAAGGCATATGCTAGTTTGGAGGAATTATACATAGTATATCCAGGGGAAGTCTGGGGTAAACCCACTACTCTATAGGTAAATATAAATTTCAATTGATTTCAATGGGTCAAATTCCTGATGAGCAATGTTTCCAAATTAATGGTCTTCTTCTTCCTTTTTTTTTTTTCATTGAACAAATGCTTTTTTCTTCTTTCATTTTCCTCTGATGTCTTCCTGGACTAACAGAAACAAGGAGAACAGGAAAAGGGGAATGCCTGGTTTTGAAAAGGGAGCATGAGCCATTTCCTAAATGTGGGTAATAGAATGTTAGCCCCGGGTTCTTTCAATCTAGAAAGAAAAACATCTTCAGACTTAATTCTGCCATTTGTGATACTTTTTGAAATATCTTTATTTAAATTTAATTGTTTCTACTGATTATCATGACTTCAGTAAACAGGCTTTGTGTCTCCTAAACCTTATTGTAAAGAGAATAGCTTTATTTCATAGAGTTCTGTAGGAGTTAATTATCAGTTGGGTGAGGGCCATGTGTTTCCTGTGAAGATACTTCTCCAAAGAGAAAAGAAGGTATGTGAAAGAGAAGGAAAACAAAACAACACAACACAACAGAACAAACAAATGACAACAATAAAAAACAGGCACGAGTAAGGAGGAGACATTTTCTAAAAGGTGAAACACTAATTGTCATTGATTGATACATCTGACTTTTGTTTGAATGGAAAGTACACCAGCTTCTTATTCCTAGAGATAAAAGCAGTTCAGTGGCCTTGTTCTGCACACATGGGTGATAGTCTCTGCGGGTCCCTGGCCAGCATTTCAGTGTTGACTGTTTCTGGACCATGGAGCGAGGGGGAATGCAGCTTTCCACTCATGTTCCCTGTGTATTCCATCTGTAGTGCTTTCTGTCTTTTAGTCTCCAATTTGCTTGAAATAGTCTTATTTACTCTAAAGTAGGATGTTGCTGTGTTGCCATCGATAGGCTTTGCAGCTCCATTCTTCCAGAAAATACAGTCGGCCTAGTATTAGAGAATAAAATGCTAAGAGGTGGAAGTCGAATAAAGCCAGCAGCATGCACAGATGGCAGTGCAAACATCTTAACTTGATTCGGTTTGGGTGTGCTTTGTATTTCCAGGCTCTTGCGAAGGCGGTGCAAGAAGACCCTAAGCAAGGCTCTTTTTAATCCACACTTGCGGGAGGAGTGAACCTAGAATTTGTTTAGTGATTTGGTTTCAACATTTTTTTTTCATTCTCTCATATAATCTGTTACCCAACTTGCTTTTAAAGGGAAACATGGAAGGTCCTAAAATTTAGTGAACTGGTCCAAAGTTTGGGTGCAACCCATGTTTATTGCGTCTCCTTTCTATGTTCAACATCAGGGTTTCAAAGATGTCTAAGAGCAACCGTGGCCTGATCTCAACCAGGTTCATAGTGCAGTGAAGAGAAACCAAGACTAAAGAAGCATCAGCTCAGGTTGAGACACTGTCTATGCCTCACAGTATTTTTTAAAAGAAATGAACCAAATGCTAGAGTTCTTAAACAGTACTGTCAATCCATTTTAGTGATAAAGGGAGATAAAAAGCCCCAAGAATAAGAGAGGGCAGGGGAAATTTAGTGGTGGATGCTGTGTAAGAATTTTAAGAATGTGAAAGGAAGTTTTCCTTCTACTTTTTAAATGGAAAAATTTCAGACTTACAGAAAAAATAGAAAAATAGTACAACAGGTCTCCACAGATCCTTTACACAGCTCCACCAATTGTTAATGTTTTGACAATTCATTTGTATTATCTGTGTATGATTTTTTTGAGCTGTACAAGTAAGGGACAGTCATCTGGCTGCTTCTCCCCTCAGTTGTTCAACAGGCTTGATCACACTCCCGGAGTAAGCAACAGCTCCATAATAATGCTCTCTCTCATTGAATTCACATTCAGATTTTCCTAATTGCTCATGAATCGACCCAGGGTCACCTGTGCCTTCAGTTGTTGTGACTCTTAGTCTCTTGGGATTTATATTTTTGTTTTGTTTTGTTTCATGACATTGAATTTCTGAAGAGTGTTGGCTAGTTAAATTGAAGAATGTCTCATATGTTGGGTTCATAGGTTAGATCTTCATGAACAGAATCGGGGTAAACATTTTTTTTTTTTGGCAAGGATTCTACAATGCAGATGTTATAGTGTGACAGATTTAAATCTAGAGTTTATGGGCTTCATGGATTTATATGTGTATATATATCTATGTATCCCACTGAGGATAAGGTTTTAATTTTAATCAACTTTTCGAAGATTTCTAAAAATTCAAAGAGTCCTTAAAAGTGAGAACGGGAAGAGATAAAGTAAGTTATTATTGGTAGGATGCAAATAGGTATTCTGCCTACCAATTGAAAAGTAAAAAAGTTTAAAATATAAAATGTGAAATCTTAAATTTTCTTAAATCATTAGATTTTATGTGCATTCTAAAACAGTATTTTAAAGTAATGCAAATAAACATGATAAAAATTTAACCAATATCCAAATATTACAGTGAATAGTGTCCCTTTGACTCCAGTTTTCCAGGTCTCCTGACCTTGTTGGCAGAAGAAATCTGTATTCCCAGTTTCCTGAGTATCCCTCCAGATAGTCTATGCATAGGTAGGTGTAGATGTGGACATGTGTGCTTTATTATTTTACATAAATGGGAGAATTTTAAGGTGGAGGTGTGCCCTAAGTGAAGCTGATTTGCATGAAGTCCACCCAATGTACTTGACAAAGCAAAGATTTAAAAAATGAACCAAAACAAAGTCAGAGAAACTCAGCACCAGGGACCCACACGTCATTCATCAATGACTGAGCAGAAGGCTGACACAAGGAGTATTTCAATCCTTCATCTTCAAAAAAATTATTTCTAATTTTTATTTTATTGTGGTAAGAACATTTAACATGAGATCTACCTTCTTAACAAACTTTTAAATATATAATAAAATATCATTAACTACAGGCACAATGTCATATAGCATCTCTAGACCTTCTTAGTCTTGTGTAATTTAAAGTTTACACATGTTGATTAGCCACTCCCCATTTCTCCCACCTACCAGCCCTAGGCACCCACCCTTCTCTCTGACTACTTTACATACTTAATATAAGTGGAATCCTCCAGTTTTTGGCCTCCTGTGTCTGTCTTATTTCATGTAGCATAATGTCCTCCTGGTTCATCCCTGTGACAGCCAATGGCAGGTGTTCCTTCTTTTTTTCAGGCTAGACGGCCAGCTCTTAAAGTCTGTACTTATCACAAAGGTGGCTCCTAAATGGAAGTAGCTTCATCTGTTGTGCAACTGAAGAATCAGCAAAGCCATTCAGTACCAAGGGAAATACCCACTCTGTGTAGCGTGTGCTGCCAGAGGGTTCCTGAACCTCCAGGTTGGTACTGCTCTGAGGGGCTTTCAAGGGTCACCTGGACTGTGTGCAGTTCCAGCCTTACACACAGACTCAAGGGCCTCACGTAGGGGCCTCCTCTGCTCCTGGTCCAGCTCTGCTGTGCTTTTCAAAATCTGCAGGCTGTCTTGGTTCTTCCACATTAGCAGAGAGAGAGACAGAAAAAGAGAGAGAGAGAGAGAGAGAGAGAGAGAGAGAGAGAGAGAGAGAAAGAGGGTTCTGCTTTATTCTTTTAAAGTATGACATGATATTTCATTTCCTACATGCACCAGGATTTCTTCAAAGTTACCCTCTATTGATGGATATTTAGGTGGTTTTCAGACTTGTGTCTCAACAATTACAAGGCTGCAATGAATGAGATATCTTCTTTTAATAATACATTTTGGGGGATCCTGCATGACCAAATGACCACAGGAGAATAATTAGAATATTTTTTCTGTGTTTATTTCAAAATATGGGATTTTGTTTTCTCATTACTTTTGTATTGAAATTGTTTTGATCCTAATTTCTATGATTTCAGTGTTTTAAAATTTGAGCTTAAAATAGTATTAATTACCCTTTAAGAAACCATAATAGCATAGTTTAAAAATTGATTTAATGACATTAGAATCCCCAAAAGGTAACTTACCAATTATATAGAAGTTATTGTTTATTCAACATATATTTCTTCTTTATCTTTATATGCCAGGCATTACATTAAGAGTCTTAGTGCATTTCATATTTCCTAGTATTATTGAAATTCTGGTAAAATTTAGAGCTAAAGCTATCCTTTAAATTATTGGCAATACATTATACTGGTGGATTAGAGAGGTAGGGAAAGAAAATATTGTAATTTTATTTTGTTGTATTATCTAGATATTACTTATAAGAACTGTAAATTCCTTCTTTCCTTCTTTCTTTCTTCCCTCCCTCTGTCTTTCCCTCCCTCCTTTCCTTCCTTCCTTCCTTCCTTCCTTCCTTCCTTCCTTCCTTCCTTCAACGATGATTATACCTTGTTATGGCTTAATATTAAATGGTTTTGAAAGTCATGACTCTTAGATTTCTCATATGAGGTTTTCAAAATATTCTTGATTTAACACTGTAAACCTAATATATCTGCATAAATGGATTCCAGATATTTAAATGCTTTGATATGCTTCCCTTAATTTGATAGAACAAAGTCAGTTATAAACTTTATTCATCCAATTAACATCTCTATATTAAAATTATTCATTTGTTTTTTGAATGGATTATACATGCATATGATATAAACTTTCAAAAGGATACAAAAGGCATCTGGTTCAGTTCCACAGAGTCAACAGTTTCTTCTGAGATGTTTAGTGAAGATGCAGCAGTTACTGGGTATGCATTTCCTTCCTTCCCTCCTTTTCTTTCTCCAATTTAAAAAATTGGCATGATCAGTTCTTCCTCATTCCTCTTCTTATTTTTCCCTAGATGCCTTTTCCTGATTCTTATTACTTATTTAGTTTTATATAGGAATTTTAAAATCAATTTCTCTGAGTTGAAAAAATATTCTACTAATAATCTTGGGGGTGGATACACAATATTTATAAATTAACTTTGAAAGAATTGATGTCTTAATATGCTGAGTCCTTTAAAACAGAGACATTTATTTTCTACTTGCTTCAATCTTCTTTTTTTATGACTGTTAAGTTAGTCTCAAGGAATTTTTATCTTTGTTGTTGTGTTTATGAATACAGCGATTCCCTTTTTTACATCTTTAGACTGTTGTTCAAATGTGGGAAGATTATTGATTCTCTGTATTATGTTTCTTACGTAGGCTCCATACTGGGTTGTTTTTCATAGTCTGAATAGTTTTTCAGTTGATCTCTTGGGTTCTCCAGCTAAGCAATCATTTTATCTGCACATATCTCCACAATAATATTAAATAATAATGATAAGTTACATGGCTAGGTTAACTTGTTTATGAGCACATTTTAAAACAGTCTCTCTGGCTAACTGCATGATTGTAAAGCAATGTAAGCTGTTAAACACACACAAAACACCCAAACTGTGGATACAAGAAAACAAACAAGCTTGCAAGCAGTTCTCATATGTAATTGCTTGTGTATAAGACATGCCGCAAGTTAGTGAAAACAAAACAGGATGAAATGAATTGCATACTGAGGTTAAGATTTGCATCATCATTATGAGTAACCTTCAATTTCAAAGTTTGTTTTTTAAAACTCACTATTCTTATTAATCTTATAATAAATATGTTACAAATTTGAACTGATAAAATATTCTAAAAAAATATTGATTTTACTACCTGCTGTCATGTTGTAGATCCACAAAAGATTTCACTTGAAGAGTTTAGTTGACAAGAACAATGGAAAAGATCCAGTGCAGTTCTCTTGACTCTTAGTTTATTGACCTAGAACTTGTCGTGGTACACCCAGAGTCAGTAGGTCAGTGACCCAAGAGTCCCTGTCCTTTGTGCTGGAAATATCTGTACAGAGGGAATTTTAGACTCCTGTACATGAAATTCCCAACAATACTGTTTGTCTACCTGTAACATATGGATTGTTAAGATAAAGCAGGGTGGGAATCCGTCCTACCCAGGCGTATGGTGCCTGTGAATATGAAGGAAATGATTCATTGACAACCCATAAGACCTTGCCCAGAAAACACAACTCAGTACTGCATCATCAGCATTTGAAAACAAAGTGTCCGGGGGAAATGAGGAAATGGGTTGGAAATCAATCCCTATCACATTCTGTTATTGGTTTAACCGTTTTATGTGTTAACAATGGCAACTACCACTTGCGTTCTGTTTCACTGCTTTTGAGTGTATTTTGGGAACCTTGGTTGGTGGTGAGGTCAGCATCGTTGATCACTGTACAGGTGAGGGAGGGAAGGCTCACAGAGGCTCAGCGATTTGCCCAGGGTTGGTAGGCAGGAAGTGGTAGAGTCAGAAATTACCAAATCTAGTTCTGTCTGGGAAGTGGAGGGCCTGGACTGTGTGATTTAATCTCTTAGAAACTAAATGTTCTAATCTGTAGAATGACTGTAAGACTCATTTTACAGTATTGTTATAAATATGAACGAGATCATATAAATAAAGCATTTAGGTCAGAATTTTCATGTGCATGGAATTCAATATATTTTTATTTCATTTGCATGTAGTTCTGTATTCTCAGTGCCATCTTGATAGTCTATAGTTGTAGCATTAATCTATATTTAAATTTTTCCCCTGCTTAATTCCCAGTATACACAGTAAGTTAGGGCATTTGTATATTGAACCCTCAATATAATGCTTTTCCTGGGGACTAACTTACAGCAAGTTTCTTTTGGTATTTTAGTTACTAACTAACCTCTTTGCTCATTTTTGGATAAGGCCAAGAGTATTTTGAGGGGATTAAGATGAACCTACAACTTTTTGAATCATACATTAAATAAAGGTAGAGAGAAGTTATAATACATTTGCAAGGTGACATATCTAAAGGGACAATAAGCAGCAGGCATGAGCAAAATCATTAAAATCCACTTATCTGCCAACACGTTTACGTGAGAGATTACGCTACTGGTCAGGAATTTCCTGCTGTATGTCATTTTTTTCTATGGAACTTTTCAATTGCCTGTAATGGGCTGTTGTGCTTCCTCTTCAGACCAGGCTGTTATCAGTTCCAGTCAGATATTCCTTCCTACTCAGTTTGGAGTGCTTTGTGACACTTAAGGATGGGTGTGTCTATTTTTTAATGATTAGAATGTTGATTTATGTCCTAGGAGACTCATCATTTTTGCTTCCCCACACATAGGACTGTTGTAAGAATGTACTCTTCTCAAACATGTATTCGTTCTTCCCACCTCTAAAAAAAGGGCCGTAAAAATCAAAATTGACATGTATTTTATTAAAAAATAATTTCCTACTAAAATAATATGCAAAGATAACAATCGAAGAGAAATTCTTTGTCACAGAGAAAACAAATTTGAGTTTTTCTAATTGCATAGATATTGCCATGTGAAGAAAGCACGGTGGAGAGGGCATGTGAGGTGGTGTGCAGCAGGAATCTGCAGTTTGAGTCCAGACTCTGCTGCCCACAAAGTGGGTTGGGCAAGAGGCTTAGGGATTCAGATTGGTTTTCTTTGGCTTTGGAAGTGGGGACTCTATCATTGTTCTTAATTTCTGATTTGCTTTATTAGAACACATGTAACACCCCAGAAAACCCTACTTGGCAGATGTTATGTAAAACTTTATTTATGCAGCCTCATTTCGGTGTGCTTGAATATGTAAATTAAATCTTCAGCTATTTCAGTGTTTGCACAGATAATTGGTAAATAGAAAGCAATGTAGAAGAGATAAATAGATTTAATGTTTTCTAACTTTCAGTGTCCTATGCATGAAACACCTTAGACCTTCTTTTTTTTTTTTTCTCAATTTTATAACAATTTACTAGGAGAGAAAAAGAAAAAGTTGTATTTCCTCAAAATGTCTGTTGCCTCGATTGTGTACAATGGTTACTTGTAACCTGTTAAATGTTTTGACTTACTTAAATTAAAATTTCTGACATATCATCCAGGCTTAAAGATTAAAAGACATACTTTATAACTTTTCTCCCTGACTATAAAAATGGAGTTAATTTCCAGAAATGATAGTGTATATTTACACTTTTTCAGAGACTCTATGGGACTACTTCATTGCACTACTGGACACGAGTACCTTTGAAAAGGAGAGGGCAAAATTATCACTCTCTGTAGGTAATATGATTGCCTCTTTGGTCAAACTAGAAATTCAATAACACTTTTAGAAACAATTAACAGAATTTAATAAGAAGGCAAGTTAAAAGTTAAAATATACAAAACTCATTAACTTTCTTACTCAAAATTGCCCTCTAGAAAGTATAAGGAAAAGAGAGTTCCACTCTCACTATAATGTAAATTGTATGATGGTAGAAACTATCTTTGTTCCGCTGCAGCTTCCATAGCTCCTAGAACAGTGCCTGTGGGCAACTAGAATAGTATATAGTGGGCAACAATAACAGTCTTTGACTAAATTAATGAACAGTAACAAAATCACAACAAAATGATTAGAAATCATCTTCATGTAAAATACATAGGGCCTTAATGAAGGAAATTATTAGACTGTACTAAAGGACCTAAATGAAAAAACAGCTTGTTCTTACCTGGGAGTATTCAATATTGTGACATCTTCAATTCTCCCTAAAATAATCTACTTATCTCACAGCCCAATCAAAATCTCTTGGATTATTTTTTTGAACATGTCAAACTAATTCTTTATTTCATGGAAGAATGGTTGTGTAATAAGAGCTGGTAAATCTTCAAAAGAAAGGGTAGGGGTTGTATGTAGGAGGTTTTCCTCTTCCAGGCAGCCATTGATTTGGCCAATATGTTTGAAGATACTCTGTGCTTTGGCAGCATTCTGGAACTGGGGATACAAAAGTGAATCCAAGAGACCAAAATGGGTTTTCTCATGGAACTTACTCTCTAGCTTGAAGAAGCAGACAGTATGCAAATAAACAAGTAAAATGTATTGGCTGTCAGGTGGTGATGTGTTAAGGAGAATGAAGTGAAGAAGGGGCTACAGAGTGCCAGAGGTAGGGTAGGAGCTAGGAGTGGGCAGAAGTTGAAACCGCCAGTAGGGTGCTCTGGGAGGATCTTACAGAGAAGGTGGTAAAGACCTGAAGTAGGCAAGCCATGAGGATATCTGGGAGATTAAAAGCTACAGTTGTTAAACAGTCAGGTCTTAGCTCCAAACAGACAGAAAAATGGAACAACATGTTGAGTTTAGAAACTGGTCTAAATAATATGAAGATATAGCATGTGGTAAAGTGGCCAAGAAAATGGACTATTTATAAACAGTGCTGGGAGAACTTGTTAGCCATTGGGGGAAAAAAAGGTAAGTTGAGGTCTTATCTTTGCAAACAAAAATTACAAATAGATAAAAGAGTCTCATGCTAAGAAATGCATATCAAACTACGGAAAGAATATGTAATTTTTAAAAAAATTCTATTCTTCAATTAGAGAAGGCCTTTTAAAGCTTGATAATAAAGCCAGAAAGTGAACAAAAAGTCTACAGATTTGACCCCATAAAATTTCAAGGTAGATGAGTTGGGGATGTAGCATGATGGTAGAGGGCTTGCTCTAGCATGTGTGAGGCCCTAGATTCAATTCCCAGCACTGCAAAAAGATTTTAAGGTGTCAAAAATCAAACAATATATCAAACAAAAGTTAAAAAAGTTTTGAAAACTCCCCATGTGTCACAGAAGCACTATATTTCCTTATTCTAATTCTTCACTGTCTTAAGTTAGTGTGTAATTTTATGTGGTCATGTCTCTTTCTCCTTGCTCTTAGGAGCTGTTAAATTGATAGTACATATTCTAATAAACTGCCGGTGGTAAAGTAGAAATAAAGTATGTAAGAAGCTTTAGATAGCAGGAATCTCTTTTGCATATTCTAATCGCAACAGTAAAAAGAATCTGAACACAATTTGTAAGGAAAGAAATGAAAATTGGCAGCCAGTTGGGTGCAGTGGTGCATGCCTGTAATCCCAGCAACTTGGGAGGCTGAGACATAAGAATTATACGTTTGAGGCCAGCTTCAGCAATTTGGCAAGGTCCTTAAGTAACTTAGGGAGACCCTGTCTCAAAATAAAAAACAAACTGGGTTGGGGATGGAGCTCAGTGGTAAAGTACCCGTGGGTTCAATCCCCAGAACCAAAACAAAACAACAAAACCAAACAAAAGCAATTGGCAATGAAACGATGTTTAATTTTTTGAGTAATTCAGAAAAGGTAAGCTAAAACAGCATTGAGATGCAGTGTTTTACCAATTTGATGGACTTGTTTGACGAAAATCAATCACGAGAGACAAAGGGATGAGGGGCAGAAGAGAAGAACGAAGGATTCTTTGGAGAATCTCATGAAAACTATGGCCACCCAGAAAAATGCTTACGTGCAGATACACTCATCATTTGTATGCCAACCTCCTGGAATAAAAAGGGATATATTTATTCTAATTTTAATAGCTCAGAAAATTAAGAGCTCAGAGAGAGATTAAATGATTTGTTCAAGGCTTCTCTGTCCAGAGGGTTTGTTCCAGAATTAAAATGCTGCTCCTCTGACTTTAGATCTGCTTCTCTGTCTCCATTCTGGACTGTTCTACTCTTCATACTTTGTACAGTCCAAAGTCAAGTAAAATTATGTTTGGTGGGTTTTCCCACTCTTAAATTCTGGTTTTGCTGTAGCAAATATTCTAGTCTATATGGAATAATTATTTAAAGAGCATTTGCAGATAATATTTAAATTTTGTGGCAAATTCTGTTGTCGTTAAATATTATCATTACATCTCTTATCTACACAAGTCTATATGAGTTGTATTTTGGTAACAATTAGGTTGTTTAGATTGAGGCAGATACCTGGTAATTGCTGCTTTTAGGTATTTTACACCCCCACCCCTATGATAAGATAGTGAAATCTGAAAGACTAAGCATTAGATGTACATATTTGAAGATCATTTGTTGGGGGGGGGTGTACTGGGGGTTGAATCCAGGGTGCTCTACCACTGAGCTAAACCTGCAGCTCTTTTTAATTTTTATTTTGAGACAGAGTCCCTGTCAGCTGCTGAGGCTGGCCTTAAACTTGTGATCCTCCTGCCTCAGCCTCCCCAGTCGCTGGGTTTATAGGTGTGTGCCACCTCTCCTGGCAGAAGATAGACTATTTAAAAAAATTGTTTCACCATTGAGTTTTTTCCCTTGTCTACTATTACATATGAAAACCACTGACGGTAACAGGAAAGGGAAAAATGTCCCAGAGGACAATTCCCTTGGGCTGAATCTAAGAGTTTCCTGTTGGTATAAGGTGCCACTTTTCAGAAAGTTACTAGTAACACCATTTTTTGCTTCCAGTAAAGCAAAGCAAGATTTCTCTTTCATACATTTGACATCTGTAAATTACTTAGTGATGTCAAGCAAGGGCATTCTTGAAGTGTGCTTAGTGAAATATGTTCAAAGTACACAAAATTCTCCGTTGCAGAAAAAATTGTTCCACAAAACCCCAAGGCTTGAGGATATTCCTTTAAAATGATAGTTTACTGACCTTTGTGGTTTGGGGATGAACCAGATCAATAACTAGAGATTAATCTAGAGAAGAGGGAGGGAGGAATAGAACAGAGGTAGAGGACATGATGTTGAGCTCTCTGGGAATTAGGGCACAGGCGATGCTGGAGGGGCATGAAGGCTCTCTGAGTTTCCAGGGCTGAGTGCCGAGTGCTCTGCCCGCATCTCTTCTCATCATTCTTCTTACACGTCTCGGAGGTGGCAGCTACTGTTATACACACTTAAAAATATGAGGCAACTGGTCAGACAGGTTTCTGTAAATAACTCAAGATCACACAGCTAGTAAGGAGTAGTCTGGATTTGAACTCAAGATGTTTGGACCTGAAGCCTGTGTGCTTCTACCGTGATGCCTATGTCATCCAAATCGTGCTGACATTTCTCCCAACTTGGTTAACTGCCCAGAATTTTTAAAACACAAGTGCCACATACTCTAGTTTATTTTTATTCAGAGATAAGAAAGAAAGATATAGGTCCTTTTATGGTTTGTTGAAATTTATTCTGTATTTACTACTTGTTGTGCATCAAAACTATCTTATTAGTTGAAAAAAGAGGCATTAGTTCTTGTGTAGGATTTGAATAATATGTTCTGTGTAAATTTCTAATTTTTCCTTTGGAGTATGATAATTTGCATTTGTCTCTTGACTTGAGCTTCTGGCAGTAGCTGGTAGCTTCAAATATTAAAATCAATGAACTACTGCATATGATTTTCTATATTGTATAGGAGGAGAAAAGTGAACCTGGGGGACAGATCCAAATGATCTGGGATTCTAGCTGTAGTCTTGTGTCCCCCTGGGGAAAGTTACAGCAGTCTGAAGGTATATAGAGAGGACTCTTGCTGCTATCAGTTTACATGTCAATATCTGGCTCAGAACACAGGAAGAATGCTATAGCAAGATTGAGCTGTTTTTCTTCTGAAAGAGAAAAAATTTCACAAGAGTGGAAATTTTATGAACATACCCCATGCCTGACCATTGTTTATTCATTGAGTATTTGTTGAGTAGCAGATGCAGGAAATACAATGATGATTTGATGATTTAGTGATTATTTTGGCTTTCAAGGAACTCATGGACCAGAGGGGAAGACAATCTATAAATAAATTCTAGTATAAAGTGTCAAGGCCTGTAGTCATAGGGACACAGGAGAGTACCAAGGAGAGGTGCTTGTCTTCACTAGAAGCATCAGAAGAAATGTTCCAGGGGAAGAAACTTCTATTCTGAGTCAGTCTGGCTGCATAATTAGTGGAGTCCAGTGCAAACGGTAAATGCAGATCACTTGTTCAAAAACTAGTAAGACTTCAAGATGATGATAACAGAGCCTTAGATCAAGCATGGGCACTTCTAACTCAGTTTCCTTCCACTTAGACAGTAACACCCACAATGGGAAAATTCCAAACCATTGTTTAACAAAATGAAGTCAGCCTGGGCATTGATGCTATCTTTTGAAGTATTGTTATTATCTAACTAAAATCAGTGGGTCTAAGAAAATAGATGTAAATCAATTTGGTGTGGCCATAATGATTTTGGAGGAACCACAGGATGTTAGAATGGATCATGGAATGTTTATTATTTATTGCATTTCCCCCAGAGAAGAACAGTTTTTGGGAACCTCAGGGAATCCGTAATACTTTCTCCAGCAGACTGCCTCTGAAACAAATACTTTATGTAATTGATAAAAGTGTTAGTATTCATTGGAAACTAGAACAGCAACAACAACAACAACAACAACAACAGCAACAAAATCCCACCTGTTGATTACAAAAAGCAGGGAACATAGCATCTGTGAAATATTCTGCACTCATTTCATGGTGTAAGAGTTTTATCTGTGCTTTTCTATAGCCATGCAGTTTACAGTGCCTCTTGGTGTGTTATGGTTTAGATATGAGATGTCTCCCAAAAGCTCATGTATGAGACAATGCAAGAAAATTTAGGGGTGAAATGATTGAGTTTGAGAATTTTAACCTAATCAGTATATTGATCCACTTGTATGGATTAGATGGGTGATGACTGTAGGCAGGTAGATGTGGCTAGAAGAGGAAGGTTACTGTGGGCGACTTGGGTATATATTTTGTGCCTGATGAGCAGAGCTGTCTCTCTGATTCCTGGATGTCTTGTCCTGAGCCACTTTCCTCCACCACACTCTTCCACCATGATGTTCTGCTTCACCTTGGGCCCACAACAATGGAGCCAACTGTATATAGACTGACATCTCTGAAACCATGAATGCCAAATAAATGTTTCCTCCTCTAAAATTGTTCCTGTCAGGGTTTTTGGTAACAGCAGTGAAAAGAGCCATGAAAACACTGTAGAAGGAGCCTACCTACTTTTCCCACTGAGATCAGGCTTGGTCATGTGACATGCTTGGCCAATAGTGTGAAAGAAAGCCCCACGAGCCAGGCCTGAACAACATTCTGGGCAGACACGTTTGAGGCAGAAGGAAGCGTTAAAATGGACAGGCAGGAAACTTGGGCTCTTTCAAGGTCAGGTTTCTATTCAGCAGGCTGAGAAAATACACAAGGCTTCATCAAGGTCAGGCTGACTCTTGTGTAAGCAGAAAAAACGGATAGTGAGACATCTGCTGTCTGTTACCTGGACTTCCATCAAAAAAGGGAGCACAATAACCTAACTGAACCAAAGAGTGTGTGAAGAGCTTGTGAACACTGAGTGCCTTACCCAGGCCTGGGCTGGGGGCTAGCTCCCTTAACCCTGTGAATCCACAGAAACTCCTAGACAATAGCCACCCTCTGGGATGCCTCTCTTGGCACGCCTTTCCCTCTGGGGAACTCTGCTTTCTTTCTATTACTGTATAACAAATCCTGTTTGATCTCACCCTTGTGTCTGTGGATTTCATTCTTTGAATTTGCAAGGCAAAGAGCCCAACTCCTATGTTTTTAAGAGTCATGGTGATTTGACCCTCTCTTTTTTCCTTGCCAAGAGTTCAGTATGTCCCCCCAGAAGAGCTATTCCTTCAGTCTGGATTCAGAATGAGGAAGTCCCAACACATAAAATGTGAATGAGAGATAAACCTTAGTTGTGGAAAAGCCACTTGAGATTTTGGGGTTATTAATGAGGGTAACCCGATGAAAGCTGGCCATCACAGTGTTTTACTTTTAATGGGACAATGTTTACAAATAAAGTGTTTGCCTAAAGGACTTCAGTAAAAAGGGCCAAAAATAAAAAAAAATTGTAGTTTGCAACCATCAATTAACTTAAGATTACCCAGCAGGTGAAGTGTAGACTATTAATTCTTACCTCCTACTTCTTCCTCAAGCCTAATGAGCTCTTTTAAGCAGGAAGAACATGTATCTTTTTGTCTACCCTTGTTTCTATGTATCCTCAGTTATGTTACTTTTAGAGGATAAATTATTTTATCTTAGAATAAAGTTAAATCTCAGCTTTCCCTTCCCCTTAAGGCCAGTATTCTTTAATCGACAGAGCACTGCAGTTATGTTTTGGAGAACACCTTCAAACGTCTGTTTGTTACTTGAACAAACAGAGCTGCATGAGTTCTAATAAGACACTCTGACTTCATTAGCCATTTCCTTATCTATGAAAGAGGAGCCCAGCTTGAAGATTTTATGTCTCAAATTTTGAATGAATGGGGTCTGAATTTTGTTATACTTTGCACACTGGTACTGTACACTGATACAGATTCTCTGATGTGCACAGGGGTTTGTGTAACTTGGGCCACTTCCTCTCAGAGCCCCAGGGAACAGTAGACTAAATCCCTGAGTCTGTGGCTCATGAGAGAGAATCACCCTCTTCTCTCAGCATCTCACCCTTGTACTTTTTCAGGCCGGGGAAGAGATCACCTGTGGTATGTTTCTGCCCTTGAGGGTACAGGGGCTTAGAGTGACTTCAAAGGTTGCTCAAGGAAGGCAGAAACACCAGGGAAGTATCATTTTTTCCTCTTTGGCTGTCTGGGTAAGTATAGCCATAACAGTGTAGTTCAGGAGGGCTGAAACACTTTGGAAGAAGTGATTCAATTTCGAGTCACAAGATCAATTATGAGAGGTTCTAGAACTACTGAAACTCCTACAGCAGACCTGTGGCACAGGCTCAGAAGGTGACTCACAATGTCTCTTTCCTTGGACATTGAAGCTCATTACCTGAAAATTACTCAGCCTTGGCCTTTAGGGAAGTCTTAAGTGCCCTGCCCAAATGGCATAATCTTATTTGAAATACCAAGATCTCATGATAACGACCAATGTTGAAAGGGAAAGGGCTCTTGTCTGGGTCAGACCTCGTCAGTTTGACCATTTCTGACAGAGAACACATCTCCAGGTAACTATTCCTGTCATGTGAGGGGTCTAGGCACTTCTGGCTGTGTGCTAAGAGTAAATTATCTCAAGAAAACTAGGCAGCAGGTGGAAAGAGAGGAACGCGAGCTCACGTTTAATGTTCTTGACTATGAACAGTCTCTGAAGGAACGGACTTCATCTGATGGTAATTTGTATTTGTGCTTGCAAACCAGGAATATTGCATCCTACCTCACAGGGTGTGATGCGGGCAACATGGAGCGAGGTAGGCAAAGTCCTTGCCTGGTGGTAGGCAGCTCGTGGAGCGGATCCAGTTTTCCCCTCAGGCTTCACTCATCACATTCCTATCTGATGTCTGTGAGGTGCCCGGCTCCGTGCCTTGCAAACCAGGGGGAGTTGTTTGAACCTGTCCTCAATGAGCATGTGGTTTAGGAAGGAGGAAGAGATGCAGAAATAGACAACTCCTGATGGGGTTTGAGGAGCCTCAGAGTTAGCATCAGTCTTGGCTGAACTGGAGACTAGGAGATGGAGAGAGGAGGGAGGAGTCAGTGGATCTAGCCGGGGCGTGTTGATACGTGTTCTACCATTTCACTCATTAATTCAAGTTCTGGGAATTATCTTAAGGAAATACTTATTAAAAGTAACATAGGTAAGAGGAAAGTAATTACTAACATTTTAAAAATGTAGCAATATCTGGAAATTACATAATTGTTCATCATTAAGGAAATGATAGATAAATTATTACATAATAACTTCATTAAATATTGAACACTGAAAACTGATCATTATAAAGCCTATGAAGAAACAGGTAAAATGACAAAAAGTCAAATGAAGAAATACATGCCAGGATACTATAGAATATTCATTCATTCATGCTGGAAGGCAGTGTGAAGAGGGACAGAGGTTTGCAGGTAGAGCAGTAGAATTTCTAGTGTTTTCCCTTGAAGTGCTGGATGGACTCTAATCTTGCCTCACAGCTAATCCCACCTCACCCTCTGTGGACCTGAGAGGAAAAGAAGCCTTTCACTTCTGGCCAATGACCTGGGGTGCTGTTTGCCTGGAGTTGTTGGTGGCTTTGACCTTCTTTCCTCTGCAACTGGAGAAGACATGTTTGCAGCAAGAGAAAATAAAACACTGGAGTGCTAGACTGGGAATTGGAGGGATGTCTGGAGACATAAGTAAAGGGGCAGATATCCTGGCAGATTCACCTGAACACAGTTTTGAAGTCCCTGAGACAAACCTCTAAATCTGACGTGCATGTGAGCCCATGAAATTCCTTTCTTTGACTAGTTAACCTTGTGCTGGTCACTTGCAGTCAAAAGTATGTTGATGGTGGAACTGATTTAATTTTACAATGTTTTTATTTGATGTTAGAACTTGCCAAGGTTGTTATTTGTTTTTTTGTTTTCAAATAAACCTTTGCTTTCTGAAGTACTAGAACATTTTGTATTGCGTGTAAATACTGCATTTGTGAATCATTTCCCATTAAATCACTGATAGAATTTTGGTCTCTATTGAACTGCCATTTCCTCTCCTGTCCTTGCTTTTCCTGCAACATCAGTCACATTAACCATTTCCCCATATCCTGCTTTTGACAATAGTCAATCTGAGAATGCTTTGGAAAGTGTAGCCTGAACCACAATGTGAATTCAAATCTGTACAAGGCAAGAATATTGGTGAAATTCCAAATCAATTGACCAACATTGATTGAGCAGCTACTTTGTGCCAGGCACTGGGGCTGCAATGATAGTAAAAGTAGACAGACGTTCAACAAGTTTTTAACGTGGTTCTTCAGTTCCTTCACATGCTTACATCTGTGGGTGCATATGTGCATTTATTAGAATTACAGAGATGGTCTAGTCTGAGAGTTTATTTTGAAGTTATTATTTATTTAATACCTTGGTACAAGGGACAACAGAATAACAGGCAACATTTATTGAACTTTTACTATGCCACACCTATATACATTAAGTATTATTTCCCCTGTTTTACCAGATCAAGAAACAGAGGTGTAATGAGGATATTTAATATAATCAAGATTACAGAGCCAGTAGGTGGTAGAGGTGGATTTAACCTGAAGCAGTCTGGCTCCTTGTCATTGGATAATTCTGTTTGTACAATATCATAAGAAAACTGCTCAGAAAGGAGGGTAGAGTAGGGAGGAAGGGAGAGAGGGAGTTTGGTTAATGGGTACAAAAATCCAGTTAAAGAGGAGACACCATAGGGTAACAATATTTTATTGTAGATGTCAAAACAGCTGGAAGAGATATAGTTCTAGTTAAAGGAATGCTTGTTAGCAGGACTGACTAAATCATAATGCTGTTTCTTTTTCAATTTCAAGTACTATCCTCAGGTTTTTCTTGAAATGTAATAACTTTCCCTTTTCTGATGCCATTCATTGTTGTAAACTTCTTGGAAGATGTCTTTATATTCTCAACAATTGGTTCAAACCTATGGAAAAAGTTACTTCTGAAATGGTGTTGCATATTCTCCATCTGGAATATTTAAAAATAGATATTTAGGAAATTCTGTTTCCAGTTTTTATTAATGTGCAGATAGAAGAGTCTCACCCACGTTATTTTTTTTCCTACGGTGAGACAGTCATATTATTTTTAGCCATCAGCTCAGTGATAGGGAAACATTTCCCCAATTGTATGAGTTATCTCTTACTGCATAACAAATGATCCCCAAAGTTAGTATCTTGAAACAGAAGACATTTATTATTCATATTTTTGTTGTTCAGGATTCTAAGAGTGGCTTAGCTATTTTCCTTTAGTTCAGGGTCTCTCATAAAGTAGCAGTTGAGGTGTTGGCCAGTCCTCCAGTCAGCTCAAGGCTGGACTAGGGAAGGATCTACTTCCAAGTTCACTCATGTGTTGACAGGCCTCAGGTCTTTGCTGTCTATTGGCAGAGACAGTAGGTCCTTGTCACCAGGCTTTTTCATAAATGGGCTTCTCCATAAAGAGAGTGAGAGGGTGAATAAGGTGGAAGTCACAGTCGTTGTGCAACATAGCCTAGAAATAACTTTTTTCATATTCTATTTGTTAGAGAGTCACTAGGTACAGCTCACACTCAAGGGGAGGGGATTACACAGGCTTGGAGACCAGGAAGAGGGAGTCAGCGGGGGCCATCTCAGAGGCTGCCTACTGTAGTGGTACCCATTTTCAAAATAGCAAACTCATTTGCTATTTTGAAATAGCAAAATGGGATGTGCCCATTTTCAAAATAGCAAATTCATTTAGAAAAGCAGTTGCTTTCTCATTCACTATTAAAATGCCATCTTTATCTCGAAGATATATATATATATTTTTTTTCTGAGAATATTTGTATGATCTTGGAAGCCACTAGTCATCACAGGAAAGTTCAGACAACTTGGGAGCTTTGTCTTTATAAAGGAAGAAAGTCATCTTTTAGATGGAAAACTCTTTTAAGTCTTTTAAATAACTAGTCCACTAGTATGAGTTATAAACATTTTCATCTAACTTAGAAGAATTGTCCAGACTATACTTTATAAACGGCTTATATAAGATTAGCCATTGATGGCATCTTCTGGCAGGTGGAATTCAATTCATTCCAACACACTGAAAGGAAAGAAAAATGAGAAGGGCTGCCACCCCACGCCTCCTGGTGAAACTTCTTTTTTTCTTTAGGAAAACGTAGGCATATCAGTGAAAGTCAGAGTGCAGGTATCATTCCATATATTCAACATAACTGCATCTAAATTACTCCTTGTTTTCTCTTTAGTTTTGTTAAAGACTGAGGATATGTGAAAATTGAAATGCTAATACTGTTTTTCTGACCTAGTGTGGCTTATTTAGGGCACACCCTTTGGGGACCTCAGATCTAGGCCCAGGGTTGTTAGCTCAGGATTTAATGCTTATGGGTGATTTGCTTTCAAGGGTTGAAAAGAGTGGCTGAAGCTCTAATCAGATGTCCCCAAACCATTAAGTACTACTTTTCTAGGTGATGGACAGTGAAAAATTTTAAGGAGAATGTTGAGGATCTTGAATGTCCCCCAAAGGCCCATATGCTGAAGGTATGGTCACCAGTCTGTGACACTATTGAGAGGTGTGGAATCTTTGGAAGTGGGGTCTTATGGGAGGCAGTGTGGTTATGTGGGGGGGAGGGGTGTGACTTTGCAGGGGGTATTGGGATCCTAGACCCTTCCCGTCTCTCTCCTTGCTTTCCAGCCACCATGAGCTGAGCAGGTTTTCTCTGCCACATGTGCTACCTTGCCATAATCCCACAAGCAATGGAGCGAATGACCTGGGACTGAAGCCTCTGAAACTGTGAGCCAAAATAAGTTATTCCTTCTTATAAGTTGTTTTTTTTTTTTTAATCTCAGGCATTTTGTCATAGTGACAGAGCTAATGCAGAGAACATGAAGAGGTTTAAAATTCAGGGTGCTGCTTGTGCAGCAGCATGGAGGGTGACTGGCAGAGCGTAATCCTGGAGACAGGGAGAGAGGCACCGGGCCAGCTCTCTCAGCAAGCAGAGGGACTGGGTGGGTGGAGGGGTAGGGGGGTTGGCCAAGGCAGTGAGAGTTGGGAGAGGCACAAAAATCTGCATGTGCCGCGGCAAAAGGATGCAGAGTCATTAAGCCACTAAGTGTGGATTCATAAGACAGTTTAGAAAGAAAACGTGTTCTTGAGAAGAAATTACAATTCAGAGCTAACGACAGTTCAGGTCCACTCTCCTCCTCTCTTTCCCTTCCTCACTCCTGGAGATTAAAACTGGAAGAGAAGGATACAATTCAGAGGTTATATTTCAATATTTTTTTTTAAAGTCTAGCATATAGATGAAGGATGTTTGGAAAGAGGGGCTGTAGAATGATATTGGAACCCCTAATAAACTTTTGGTCAATAGACATTTTCCAGATTGGGAAATATAATTGATTTGAATTTCAAGCTGTGTCTTGTTTAAGCAAAGTGAGATGTTTTTAAGATCTCCTCCCTGCTTTCTTTTAGGTTTTGAATTTTTTATTATGATCTGCATGGCTCTGGTTTTGTCTAGGTTCCACAATAGCTCCTGATCAGTCTTTTATCTGTCTCTCTCTAAATTAGAAAGTGACAGGCCTCACCTAGCCCTTCACATTCACTTTCCTATGTAAATATTTCCTTGGTCATTGCTCTGAGTGTCTGATTCAGCTGCAAGGAGCCCAATGGCATTGTTGTCCTGGTGGATTCTCAAGGCTGTGGCTATGGTTTTCCTGGGGTTCAGATAAGATGAGTGGGGTGCAGGAGCAATGGGCGTCACTCTTGGAGAAAGAAAAGCTGCAGTTCCATTTTAACAAGGGCCTCTTTCAGACCTTGCTTGGCCTCGCGTTTCCCGAGGCCTAGATTTGCTAACCCTTCCAGAAAAAACACTGAGCACACTGGCCTTTCCCTGCTGTTGTGGAGGCTGGTGTTATTCCTGTGGCCCAGCCAGGACACCATTCCGAGGAACACGGAGCCAGTGTGCTGTGGGAGTTGGACCTGTGTTGAAGTTGGCTGTTTGCTCTGCAGCCACAGTGGTTCCCACTGGAGATGAGCCAGGGTTGGAGGGTGGGCAGGGAGGCAGCTGGAACCACATCCATCTTTCTGAGTGGCAGGTGTCCACAGGACACTGTGGATTGTTCCCTGGGAGATTATCTTGACTTCTACGATTTCTTTTGGCTATCAATGGCAATGAAGTGAGGCCTCATGCTACAATTTTTTCCAACCTGGCTGGGTTAAATCTCCTGGCACATGGCAGGTGGTGCTTGAGAAATGGAGGAAAAGGACTTTTAGCTGCCTTATGAATCTAGTCCCCATGTTGTATAGTGACTGTTGGGCATATTTATTTGGTATATAATTTAATTTTTCATTTGAAAAATTATTGTAGAGGTCTATGAATATAGCTTTTTTGTTTCTGTCTCTTCCCTTCTCCCTCTCTTTTAAAATTTGAGGTATGGACTTGAGAGATTCTCTGTAATTCTGGCTGATTCTGAGCAACTACAGTGGAGTTAGAGCTGGACTGCAGTCTCCTCTCAGCAATGCAGTGTGACTTGAGAAAATTGCTTCTCTTCTTTAAGCCCCTGTTTTCTCAACTGTAATGACATCTGTTTTATCGCAGGGTGGGATTTCTTTATCATCAAAAATTCCAAATGACTAGTAATGCACTAGCATTACTAGTCATTTGGAATAGCACCTGTCACATCAAATGAGCTTGCTAGATGAGAATTACTATTTCCCTATATAAATTGTCACCTGTGTGGCAGACAGGGACTTTGCAGAGAGTGAATCAAGGTTTCCCGCAAGGAGTATGTGTGCGTGCAAGTCTTATGACTTGAGTAAGAAACATGACCAGCTTAGTCAACAAGTATTTATAAAAGTCTCCACTGATGATGTGCTGCAATGGTATTAGCGTCGTACAGAAAGCAACAAAGAAACAAAAAACAAAACAAACAGAAAAAACAAAACAAACAAAACAAACAAACAAAAAACCCCTCTGTAGTCATTAAAAATTTGAAATCATATGTGGCAAGACATGGTAACACATTTAGAAAAATGTAGTTTTTAAAAATTTCAGGCTGTTCTGCAGTTCTTGAGGTCTTCTTATTCTTTTTAATAGTAAAAAAAGAAAACATCCTACCATTATCCCTGGATGTCTCTGCCTTTCAACCATCTATAAGTTGGCAGTGGCTTTTGAAGTGACGTGTTTGCACTGGGTTTGGGGCATTCACATTCTCATGTGTGATAAATGTAGTAGAAAGCCCATCTGTTAATCTTGTCCCCTTTGCCTGTGTGGGTATCTTGGTGTTCCAGAGGGATTTTCGAGTTCCCTCACTTTTGCTCCTTGTTTCCAGGGGGTCACTTTCTCTGTAATCTCCTGGCATCTCTGCTTTGCTGTCTATTCTGAAGTCTCTGTCCCTCACCCCACTGTCCTTCACGATGCTCTCCTTGAAGCCTTTCCAAACAGGTGCCATCTGGCTTAGCTCCTGATAGCTTTGCTGCTAACCCCGGTGTCTTGGAGACTCCGGCTTCTGAACACTGATGTGCCACCTTCATCTAGCCCTGGCTGCCTTTGCATTTCCAAGCTCATCTCTTGATGTTAAGTGCATTTATCTTGCTCCTCCGGAGAGCCTGTGAGGATGGGGGTCCCAGCCTTTGATACCTGAACTGTGCCTCTTGTTACTGTGGATGGAAATAATGGAGAGAGGGTGTCTCTGGGAAAACTCTGTATATTCTTCTGCTTCCTCTGGCTTTTTAGTTTGGCAATTCTCATATGAGTCTAATAACTTCCTATTAACTGCAATGTATTAGGCAAAGGTTCTGAATTGTACCTTGCAGGACGAGAACAAGTTTGGACTGGAAAATGAGTCATTGACTCTAAGGAATTTAAAAGTGGTGGTTTACTATGAAAATGAGAGAGAGAGAGAGAGAGAGAGACAGAGAGAGAGAGTTGAGAAGTCCTGTGACAGACAGAAACAACTAAGTGAGGCATTTCAAGTCCCCTTGCGACTCACCAATAACCCTTTCTATTTGTGTGTACAGAGGTCAAGAGGGAGAGACTCTGAGGCTCTCAAGGGAGAAAGAAGAGAAATGGGCCACAAGTTTGTACCCCCCCCCCCCCCGCAGCCCTCCTCACCCATCACAGTGGTAATTGAGCCCCTTGTTTACTGAACCTCACTTATGGAGCTCCTTACTATGTCCAACATAATGCTATTAAAACAAAAAAATCTCCATCTCATTCAATCCTCACAAACCACCTTTGAAGATCTGTTTTCACAATTTTACATGAGGGAGCACACAAGCCCAAGGCCACACAGTTAGCGAAGGGCAGAGTCAGGCTGTGCACCCGGTGTGTCCAATCTGAAAACCGTGCTGAGGTTGGTCCTCACCTTATGTGTTCCTTTTGACCTTCGATCTTGAGCTCTACCCCCACCACTCCTGGAATGAGGAAGACCTCACATTTCTAGGTAGAGAGAATTTGCCTTTTCCCCAGGACTTAGCCTGTTGGGTAGGTTCTTCTTCCATTTTGCTGAATGAATGAGCCAGTCCAGCCAGCTGCTCTGTGATGGAACATGGAACTGAGAATAACTTGGGGTCTGGAAAAGCAGCCACAGTGAGGCGGTAGGAAGGAGGCCCAGGTTCTTGTTTTTCCTCTCTTACTAACCATGTGGTCTTGGGCACAGCCACTCAAATTCTGTGGGCCTCAGGGTGCTGCTTATAAAACCTGAAGGGGCTGAGGAACAGTGTAATTTCTCCAAAGCTTGATTCTTGTGAGCATTGGGGGGGAAACCACTAGATCCCCTTGGACATGTGTGCCACAATTAAAAAAGAGGGCTCCTTGTCTGGCACTCAGGAATTCTCCTCTCTCTTTTCATCTCAGAAACCTATCTTTGCAATTTATAGTAAACTCTTCCATTTTCTTGTGCCATTTCTCCCATTTGCTAAGGAGATATATTCACACCTCCTGCATCCTTCCTGTGTTTGCTATTTCCCATAGCCTAAAAATTTATATATATACACATTTAGTTGTAGATGGACACAATAGCTTTATTTAATTTATTTATTTTCATATGGTGCTGAGGATTGGAACCCAGTGCTTTGCATGTGCTAGGCAAGTGCTCTACCACTGAACCACAACCCCAGCCTCTTAAAATTTCTTAGAAGACAAAAATATAGTAACAATATGATGGGGCTTAATGACCATAAAAACCCACCATGAACATTGTCTAATGAAAAACTTTACTATCACATCTTTTCACCCAAGGAAATGCTGAACTGTGAAGGCATTTTATGTTCTGGGTAACTAAGATTTTTTTTTTTTTTTGGTACCAGGGATTGAACCCAAGGGTGCTTAATCACTGAGACACATCCCCAGCCCTTTTATATATTTTTAAATTTTGATACAGGGTCTCTTTAAGTTGTGTAGGGCCTCACTAAGTTGCTGAGGCAGGCTTTGAAACTGTGATCCTCCTGCCTCAGCCTCCAGAGTTACTGGCATTACAAGAGTGTGCCACCACACCCAGCTCTATAGATATTTTAATATTATGTCAACATTATTGCTTTTAGCAGTTGAAGAAAGGTGTCAAGAAAATCACAGATTATTTGGACATAGGCCAATATAATGCATGATGGCCCAAGTCTACATTGTAGTCACTGACAATTCCTAAATTGAAATAATCCCAATCATGAATTCATGCTTGTTCTATAATATGAATTCTTTAAGAAAGGGACTCTATTTCAGAAAGAGAGAAGATAGCAAAGTGAGAAACATTAACATCACATAGTCACCTATAAGCGACCGACTTAAATAAATTGAAGTGTTGAACTTGATGGCCTTGACCTTCTCATGCTTTCTTCCTGGGATTGTAGTGACCAGAATATACACATTCCAGAAACAAAAATGTCCTTAGGGAGAAACATGAAACCTTTTTAATTTTTTTTTTTTTTAATCTGTGAGACATGAAACCTTCAACATGAGTGACCAGGGGAAGTGTTGACTGATCATTGATATCTTCCTGGGGCAGGAGGAAGAGAGACTGTGTGCCCAGCGCCACCATCCTTGTTATTTAGAACACATCAAGAGGGAGACAAGAGCAGGTTTACAAGGGGGAAAACAGGCAGGGAGCCCTTGAATTGCCAATACAAGGCCACACAGATGGCAAGTGGCAAAGAAGTAATAAAGCCCCAGGTCCTTTAGCTTCCCTGTAAGTACTCATCTACTTTATCACACCCTGACATTGTTCCCCATTTCTTGGATTTGCAAGGTTAAGATAGAGAAGAAATGATAGGACTCTGCCCATAATTACTAACATAATTATTAATTAATTGGAGCTCTCACTTCATTTGCTAATGGGAGAGGGCAGGAAAGAGATGGGGTGTCATTGAGGGTAGGGATCAGGGGACTTAGCAGCAGGGTCTTTCCTTCTCTAAAAGGCAGATGAAGCCTGTTTCCTTCCAGAGAATTCTAGTGTTGAAAGACTCATGATGGGTATTACTTTCAAGTGCCTACTTCAGAGATCTCTGCAGTTTATGTTTTCTCCTCTGTTAGCTCAATGGTGCTCAGAAGTTTCTCAGTGTATCAGGCCTGCGTTGTGTCTGCTCAACATCAGCTTACTCTGTCTCCCGTTTCTGTTTGAATTGATACCTCACCCAATACTGGTTAAACTCAACAGAGGTCTTTGGATAAAGGTACCTGCTGGAACACCATCTTTTGGCCTCACTGCCTCCCTGATTCCTTTTGGAGGGGATTGGTTATCTTGGTCTCTCCCACGGTTGGTTTGGAAGACTTCTCAGCTGTCCTTGTCACTCAGCTCTCAAGGGTAACTTCTGTCATCAACCAAATATTGGAACAGGTGGAACCTGCCGCTGGTAATATGACCCACAGTGGAAAGACAGTGACTCAGTCCTGGCAGCTCAAGTCAGGTTTGAGAGAGGCGACCGTGGGAATCCAAATAACCTCCTGTGGTTTTTGTAGCAAAAGACTTCATTCCTGAAGAAAGGTACAATTTCAGTGTCATGAATGTGACTGGGCTCAGTGCAACCACACACACACACAAAGCCACTTGCTTCATGTTGGCTGCTGGAGAACCTGGTCTCCCAGCCCTCACAAGAGGAGGTCCAGAACCGCAGGGCAGCTCTCAGAGGGTTTGCTCTAAGGCTCAGACATGCAACTGAGGGTCTGAGCAGCAGTTTCAAATGAAGCCAATGAGGAAAGAAGTTTATAAAGAAGTTTATAAAACACTCAGGTGTCTCTCCTTTTCTTAAACAACTTCATATTGTTGATAGGTTAGCATTAACTTACATGCGACTCATTGGACGTCAAAAAATCTGTATGTGCAGTTCTTTTAGCCTTACTTCTCTTTCTCCCAATGTTCAGACCTACTCTTGGGTCAGGTTGACCCAACCTCAAAATATCTTGAAGTTTGCCCAGGTAGCCAGTCCTTCTTGCTTAGCTCAGCTGCACGTTGTGACTTTCTAAATGTATGTAAAGGAAGAATAATCTCATGGGAAGGTACTCTAGTGTATTTAGGCGACATGAGTTTTAAGCCAAGCTTCATAAATTAACAGTTACGTGACTTGATCTCTTTTGCGTAAGTTACACTGTCTTCTAGTATATCCGGTTTTAACTTTGTATAATAAAGATAAGATGCGAGTTTGCCTATGTAGAGGGCTGTCATGAAACAAAGGCATGCAAAGCCCCAGAACTCCTTGGAGGTAAATTCAGCAAATTGACATTCTTATGATGATGTAAGTGCATGGGCACGCTCAGCAAGGCTTAGCTAGGTAAACTTGGGGAAGAGGTGCTTTTGTGCTAAAGAGTCAGCAGCCAGCAACCTTCTTTCCCTCTTATTTTCAGTATGTGTGTGTGTGTGTGTGTGTGTGTGTGTGTGTGTTGTGTGTGTGTGCATTGACATTTTTAATTTCCTGATTCTTTCTTGTGAAGGTTTTGCTAAAACCTGTAAGTTTAGACTATCTAATGAAAAACCATATCCTCTTGTTATTGATGTTTTAAAATATTTAAGTATTTTAACCTAAATACTAAAGAACAAAGTCAATTGTTTAACTAAAAAGGCAGAATGTAAATATTTAGCTTAGGTATTCGATGCATCTATTTTCACAGTCACAATACTTCCTCGCAAATGTTTGAGAACAAGTTATAATACAGCTCTTTGAAAAGCGTGGGAAATTAAGGATGAAATAAAACCTGACCATAAACTTCCTTCCTCAATTTTGAATGAGATTTCAATGAGATTCTCTTGCATTGAAAGTGGACTTTATTAGCTTTTTTGGTGACTTCATAATATTTATTTTTTGAAAACATAAATTTCATTTTAATAAGACAGTTTATAGCAAATTCAGTAAAATGCTGAAATACAATTCTTTGAAAATTGAAAAAAAATGTGCTTTTGATTTTATTCCTTTTGGGTTCCTTTATTTCCAGATACTACAGGTCAATTTAAACTTCATAACTTTGCTTACCAGTCATTCACTTCTTGTTTGAGCTTTTGATCATTTATTCTTTCATTTGGCTGCCTATTCACTTATTTATACATTAATTATCAAATATTCGAAGACCTAATAATATGTGTCAGGCACTGTTCGAGGCGCAATTTTATTTTATAAAGGTATGAGTTTTCATTTAGGCATATTTCTTTTGTGTTTGGCAAAACAATTTGTTTTAAAGCACATCCTGAACTCTAGAAAGAGACTGACGTGACTTAGTATGGTAGTTAGTGACTGTCTACACTCGGGACTGTGACCATGTAGGGGAACAGGTCAGGGGCAACCATGATCATTACTTGCACCAATAGACCCTGCGGTTTGCCAGCACCATTCCAAGGGCTTTCCATCCATAAATTCCTTTAATTCTCACAATAATTATTCATGTTCTCATTTTGGACAGGAGGAAACTGAGTCAGAGTGCCCTACTTTAAATGACATTGTAAAAAATCACAGAGGCTTAATCTCAGAGCCAGAAAAACTGTATCACAAATTTCAAAGTGTTTTCTTTTAAGGTTAAAATAGGAAAGTCATGCAAAGTGTTTATATTTTAATACCCACTAAGAGAAAGTAAACCATTTTACAAGCTAACCAAGGGACTTATTTAAAATGTGCTCTTACTAGCTGTATAAATTTGGGAAAGTTATTTCACTTCATTCTGCTTTAGTTTCCTCATCTATAAACTGAGGACAGTGATTATGAATATTAAATAAAATTATGCATGTAAATAATTAGAATGTGTCTGGCATATGAAAACCATTCAATAAGTAGTAGCTTCTTATATTACTGTCACTGCATGAGAGAGAAGACTGGTAAAACAACAAATTAAATTAAGATGAAATCTTTGCTTAATAGGAGGTCAGCAACATGAACCTCATGCAACTAAAATACCATATTTACCAAACTGATAAATTTCTCACAATATATGGTACAAGTTATCGTAGTGTCCAGATGTAATGCCAAGAAGCACTTTTTCATAGAAGTATAGAACAGGCTGAAGAATTCTTTGCAGGTCAGTTTGCATTTATTGAGCATCTTTTGTGTACCAAGCACAGTGCCCGTATTTCAGGGGATAAGGAGGTGGCCCACAGAAGGGAACCCACATTCTTTTAGCCACCAGGTGTGCAGTCCAATGGGTCAGGTGATCCCTATTCAGAAGAAAAACTATACAGCAAAACAAAACAGGATGTAGAATGTGAAGTAATCACTGCCTTAGAACAAAAAGAGTGAGGCAACGTGCCTGGAGTGTTCAGGAAGGTTCCATGTGGACAACGGGACCCCTTTGAGCTGAGAAATGGCGTAGAGGAGGTGAATAAACCTAGCAAAGAGCTGAGGCAAATTACAGACAGTTTCGACAGAGAAGTCAAGAAATTCGAAATCATTTCAATTCTTTAACATCTTTGAACTCAGATTTGATTTTTTTGAGGTACATGGCCTAGAAAAAAGTACAGGTTTTGCACTCAGATTGGATTCTCATCTCAGTGTTGAATTTAGCTGCATAACTGTATCAATGTATTTGACCTTACCAAGTCTCAGTTTTCTCATTTGTAAAATGATCATATTTTTTGAGTCACCTAAATAAATCTAGTAATTATGAGGCTCCAGTGAAGTTCGGACAGACAATGCCTTACCAAGAAAAAAAAAAAAAAAAAAAAAAAAACGCTCTTGGTGTAGGAATTTTATGGTAGTATTCGTATTTAAATGCTGCTTTCAGGATCCTTACATGAAAAATAGGTATATGCTAAATAAAATGGAAAGCAATCTTTTCCCTGGGTGGTAATTAGTTTGCCATTATGCACTTCTGTGTTCTTGTTCTCGTTCTTACAATTCTTTTGTAAGCCACTTCCTTTTGTTGAAATCTTGAACTAGCCTTGATATTGAAACTGGCTGTTTGGGGTGATGGTGAGTGAGTCAGTGTACTAAAGTCATTGCCTGATCTTTGGGGAATGGTGGTCTCTCATGGTTCTTTGTCATGGATAACATCTCCCCCCTGCCACCATCCCTGTCACAGAAGCTCATCCTTAAATACTTTTAATTGATGGCGTCTTGCTGTTCTGTAATTCTAGCTTGTGAAATAAGCTCTCCTAAATATATCATCTGATGACTACTCCCGTTTGCTATGCTTTGAATTTCTCACATCTTAGGTTATTTGAAGACGTTTATATTTACCTAATCCCCTTTCGGCCCCAGAGAAAAGCAGGATGCCAGGAGGCTCCTCCAAGCACACTGGGAGGGACGAAATTCACTTCCCTGGATTTTATACAAGCCACTACTTCTTTTACTCAGCCATACATCCCTTCCTTTGTTATGCTTTTTTTGAATCATTGTTGCTGCTGATAACCAAATGCTGTTAGTTTATTTGCCTCTCTGTCCTCCCTCCTTGTTAGGAAGTTTAATATCTTGTCCCCCACAAAGAGGAAACATTAATGTAAAACTAATCTTCAGGTTTTGTGACTATGGATTTAATTAATACAATCAGTATTTTTTTCATATGGCTGGGGATGGAGGAAGGAGAAAAGCCGCTATTATAGAACTCTAGTATATGTTTTAAAACCTTCTTGTAATTTCCATTTTTTTCCAATTCTTTGAAACAATGTTTCTTGTACTTTAGGGCTAAAATATACTTCCCTTCCTCTTCTAGAATCTAGGATACAAACCCTTGGTCTGTAGTTTTCTTTTCTTTTCCAGGACACCCCTAAGTGAACATTGTAGAGGCCGTTGTTCTAGACTAAGTTCCAGCACTGGCTCGAGCAGACCAAACCAAAAGACAAAATGGAGTCACCCTCACTAAAGTTCCATGTCACCATCTGAAAATGAGATGCTAGCTGACCTTCCCCAGAAATCAGGAAGGACAATAGCCAACTTTCCCAAACAGGCCTTCATCTCAACACAAAATGAGTAACTTGAAATAACATGACATTCACCAAGCAATTATTTTTCTATTTATCTCCTCTCTGTTCCTACCTTACCAGGAAAGTAACTGAAATGACCAATCTGCTCTTTGTTCTTTGTTTCTACTTCCTTCAGCCCTTCTCTGTCTGGAACCATTCTCCTCTGCCTAGTCTTTTGGGACACTTATTCTATTTTATGGGATGAAGTGTTTATATTTACCTAGTCCCTGCAGCAGAACCAGAGGAATCTAGATTTTAGAGTCTAAAATAAAGCCAATAAAGATTGCTAAACTAAAGTGTCATAATTTTGTCCTTTGGCAACACTTTGCAGTCAAGAGTGATTGACAGAATAGGTTAGGCAAACTTTGCTGTAAAAGGAAGATCTTGTCAGAAGGATTTAAGCTTTAAATGTACTATAATCTCTGGTCCATCTCCTGTCCCTTTTTCCCTTTGCCCTTCCTCCCCACTATGATTGCAAAGCTCCTCAAACACTTTCTGCCTAGTGGTCCCCTGGCCTCTGGATGGGGAACTCCAACATGGTGCCCTTCACCTCATGGAGTCTTGGGTTGTGCTCCAGTCAGCCTCAGAGGGTATCCTCTGGAGCTGGAGGACTCTCTTTTAGCCATTGGGCTGCTGCTTGCTCCAAGTTTTGGTGCCTTTGCACCATCTTTTTCTTGCAGAGTTTGGGATGTGAATCTGGTAACTGCAAGAACTGAAACACTCCCATGTACTCTCCACAATAGAGAGAGGCAGAGAGATGTTACTTGAAATCCTGAAATTGGCCTCAGCTTCTAGGAGTAAGGAGGCTACATTTTAAGGAGGACACAGTGAATAGAGAAACACCTTGGCCTCACCAGCCCGAACCTGGCCACACTATTTCTCTTAGCCTCAGTTTCCTCCTATATAAGATGAAACAACACCATCTCCCTTGTGTAGTTGTTTTGAGGAGGCAAATGAGATAATTTAAATGAAGTATCCAGTAGATGGGGGCTGGTGGAGGGGAAGGGAGACTTAACAGGTGGTGTCCATTTCTCTTATGGAGAATCAGTTCTGTTTTGGATACAAGTTGGGGTCTGTCTTCTGAAGTTTGTTTTTTTGAATTGCAGGCATGTGATTTGTATTTCCAGAATATCTCCTAACTCTGGTTGGGTGTTTTAATCCACATTTGCCTGTGCAGTGGGGATTCCTGAAGGAAGGTCCGGTATGGTATGCTTATCAGTGTGCTGGGGTAAAGAGGCATAGAGAGGGGGTATATGAGTTTAGACTGAGCTAGGCTGTCTGGGTTCAAATGCTGCTCCTAAATTAGTAGCTGTGTGACTTTAGTCAAATTCTCAGTCTTTCTGTGCCTCAGATCCCTCATCCAAAGAAGGTAATATTGAATATTATCTCATGGAGAGATTGTTAAGAATTTAATGAAAAAAAAATCCAAAGAGGTATGTAAAAAGCTTAGGACAGCACCTGGCTCAGGTAGCCGTTACTAATCACAGAATAAGTCAGACTGCCCTCAGACTGTCGGCTGCCTGGGGAGCACTCCCCAGGTACTCATCTGCAAATGAGTGGGCAGAGAACCCCTGTTTGTCCTTGTGCTCTATAGGGACACAGTGTGAACAGTACATGCTGATGAGAGATAAAGAGATTAGAGTAGAATGTAAGTTCCTGTTTTGGGGTGATGTTCTCCTGCAGGAGCCTTTATTTCTGCTTTAGTAGGACCCTCAATTTCCCTCCCATTTGGAGCCCCTGGGGTTCCTGTCTGAATGTATTTTGGCAGTCACTTCTGGGGCGGGGATCATGTCCAACTTGTTTAATACTGTATCTGTGACTCTTGGCCTCTGACATAATAGATTCTAAAAGCATGTTTTACAAATGATGTGTGGAACACTAGAAAGTGCTATTGGACGTAAGCAGTTTCCAAGAGATACTATTCTTGCACTTAGTAAGGTCAACACACTGGGCCAGCAGGGAGGCCAGGGACACTTGAGAACACAGCATTAGTGGGAACATACCGTAAATTTACAACTACAGGAAAAAACAAATGTGCAGGGTCATAATGCTTGATTTAGAAAATGGCCCTGTTACATATGTGTTAACCCTAAACCCTGGTATTCGGTTTAACACAGAATATGGGTACAGAAATCAATGGAAGACTTAGCATGTAAGAACCACACAACAAAAACTGACTAGGTATTGTAGTCTTTCTCAGAGCAAATGTTTATGATCGCTATTTCTCACCTATTAACTGATGGTCTAGTGTCTAAAGGAAATGAGCCCAGGAAAGCTATCCCATCATATTTTTAGAAGTACTTAAGTGACCTCCAGCTACTCTAACAACTCCTTGAGAGCTATGGCAGTGTCCAGGACATTTTGTATCTTCGTCCAGCATATGATATATTACTGCTGCCTGGCCCAGTGTCTCTTAAGGAATTCTGCAGATCAAGTGTCACGCCATGGCGGGAGACTTGTTCTAAAACAATCACCAGCCAGGTTGAAACAACATTAAAAATATTTTTAAGTTTGCCAAGAGTATTGGTCGTGGTGCCTCAGCCCAGAGTTATTTTTCTTAGCATCTTGTAGTTCTTGTGGAGGCGACTTCCCGTATTTACATGACCCACAACAGTGGATGCCATGTGGACAGGTCTACCAGCAACCCATTCCAATTCAGCAGCATGATTAAAAAAGACAGGAAAGTCCTGTTGAAGTTTGACTCTACACTCATAAAATCTTTTACACTCCAAAAGAATTGATACCTTACAGATAAAAATGGGGTGTGATACAAATGAAGACACACACATCACATGTTAAAATGGGCTGGGACTTTGGGAGACCATTTCCAAATTGTAGATTATAATTTTAACGAATGACATGGAATTTCATCCTGACAAATGCAACTGGTTCTAGTTTTTTTTTTTTTTTTTTTCTTTTTCTCAAGGGAAAGAAACTGGAAAGGCTATTTTTGCTTTGGGATTAGATTTATTTTAGGCCTATTCCTTGACTGTTGGACATATGACAAGCCCCTGCAGAGAGAGCGAAGTGCTGGAGTGGGAGGATGGAGCTTTTTATCCTGTGTTTTGCCCTGACCAGGCACATGCACTGGGGTGCCTCTCAGCTTTCTGGTGGTTGGTTTCCTCATCTGAAAAGCAGTGATAATACATCTACCTCACACCCCCTGGGTATGGGTTGTGTTTAGCCCATCCTGAGCAATAAGGATTTTAAATTCTGAATCTAGGTTACTTTTTTAATACACACATCTGTAGGACGAAAACCAGGCTTGTGCCTGAAATCCTAGAATCTTGGTCTACTATTTCTTAGTTTTGAACAAATTAATAGAAACAGAGATTAAGATGAAAGAATTTGAGGGAATTATCTAATGACAAAATGAAGGTCTAAAAAATGAGGGGATTTTGGATAAGGCCATGTGTAAGTTGGTGAGGCGCATCGAACGTGAGCTGGGATTCAGAGGGGACTAGTCTCAGTTCGTCCAGCCATGCAGTCCTGCTTTTTGGTAAAGAGCTGCATGGATTTGTTATGATATAATTATTTTTGTTTCTGGTGTCAAACTAAATTTCATCATCTGAGTGCCAAAAATGCTTCTTTAGAACCAAAGATGAAAATAGCAGTCATCAGAGGAGGATGTTAAAGCAGAGAACCTCTGAGTTCAGACACAGTTCAGAAAACTGAGGTTCAGAGAGGGGAATTCCAGGCTGGATTGACACATGGACACACAGGGCCAGAACTCCTGGTTCTTCATGTCATGGCTTCTTTATCTGATGGGAAAATAGAAAAGTACCTTGGTGAGGGAAGAGAGTATGTCTTGCATGTTGTTTGAAATCCCCACCTTGGCTGGCATAGTGCTTCTTCGCACCATGTAAGTTTCTCTAACTGCCTTCTAAATTCCATGAAGAATAAAAAGCTACTACCAGAATTTTTGGAACTACAGAATTTCAGTATTACTCAATACCTTATCCTAATCAGGATGTAATCAACATCCTGATCCACACATAGAGCATTTCCACAGTTCTGGAAGCCTCCTGGATGCCCCCAGCAAGGCTACTCCTATCCTCACGTCTGACGGCAGAGGCAAGGTCTCTCCTGTGCTTGTGCTTTATGTGCACTCATTTGTGTACTTATTTGTGTCCAACTTCTTAAGAGGGAATATTTTGATGTTGGTTTGAATCCACAGGAAGTAGGATTCCAAATGGGGAGGCTCCAAGAGGAGGAAAAAAAGTCTTTGGCATATTGCAGTTTCATTTCATGATGGAAAGCTGGTGTCAATATAGCAGTTGATTAGTAAGAGTGTGTAGGTGTAATTGAGTTGAAACTTGTCCTTATTGCCAAGATATTTGTTCCTTAAGTGATTCACTGCATTTTACACTAAATTATAATTTTAGCTAGGCCAATTGGTATAAGTAAGACAAAACTGAGGAAAATGAAAAATAAATCCCTTTTCCTTATGTGCTTTCTCTCAAGTTGATTTTTTTAAACACATTTTTAATGGTATATTCAGAAAAGAATGACACATTTTCTAAGCAAGTAATCCAAATAAATAGAAACACTTGCATGAAAATTCCAGATGATTCTTAGTTATCTTTGTATTGCTACTGTCTAACTAAAAGTCTGACACGTAGTAGGTCTTCAATAAGTGGTGGCTGCTAGAATAAATGAATGATGAAATAAGCTTAAACAAGATAGCAAAGGAAGACATCATAGACTATTCTGGAGAATACGTACCATTCTGAAGTAAAGAGCGATACACCAGGAGCTTTAACATTCTTTGTAGATGATGGAAGATAGTTTTGGAAGTAGTTTTGCCTTTGAGATCTGGAGTCAGGCAGTTGTAACCCTCTAATTTCCATGGTGACAGAGGTTGCTAATTATCTCCTAGGGTTCCCTTTCCTTTTCTTCTTTCGGTAATGAAGTTCCTGAATATTAGCAATGTACCCAGCTACTTGGCTAGATGCAATATTTCACAACATCCTTTGCAGTTACAAGACTAAGTCCTTGCTAATAAGAAATGGCCAGAAATGACGTGGGCATCTTCTGGATCTTACTTTTATAAAATCATTGCCATCGGCTGGGAAGTGTTTGCAGAATAGCTAAGGACAGCCCAGAGATGCGTCATGTATTGGTAGCAGGGTCTCCCTGCTCACCTTTGTGCTATTAGGTCAGAGAGAAACAAACTTCTTTGATATGAAGACATGATTTTGGGTGGTGGAATTCCTTTTCAAGAGGACATTAAACATTATTACCTATAGTAATACATTAGGTATATATAGGTATATATTGATATAGGGTAATGCCCTATATTAATGAGGATGCATTCTAATATCCTGTACCAGAAGCAGGATGCCCCCATAATAAAAACCTAAGTTTTATGCCATTGGATAGCAACAGATAGAAGATGACATGGACACAATATTTAGCCAGGAACATTGGTAACACTTGTTACTCTGTGTCACATTGTTTGCTAAAAGTGACCTACCATTATCTGGAAACAGGCTATGTGCATACTGACCTTTAGCTCAAGGGGAAAAACTCAGAATATCTGTATATGTTGACCAGTCCTCACTTTCTTTTAGTAATGTGTTGTGAGAGGAAATGCAAGTCACAGAACTATTAACCAGTAAGCAGAGATAGAAAGGAATACAGTTCTGATTAGGGAGATTCTTTTTGCCTGTAATTTGTAGTCTAATATGACTTGGAGCTTAAAAGATGGGGCCATGCAATGTTGGTTGGAAAATCTGTATCCCCAAACAGTAGTTGAGTTGGATGATGCAGGAGTTTCCCAGGTGCCTTCTGCTAAGGGTTCTCCTGGTCAAGACACTGGAAGCTGGCTCAGAGTAAGGAGAACTTTGGGTTGTTGCCTTCTCAACTATTTCAAATGGCTGCCACTAAAGGAAGCCAATATTAAATTGAAAGAGAGAAGGACAAGCTGAGCATATAGACCAGTAAATAAAAAGGAGAGTTGGCTTATAAACTGTGGCAGAGGAGCCCTTTGACTATTGCTATTCTTCCATGGAAACCAACAGGTTAGTCCCACTCTCAGGGACTGAACTAGATTAGTTACTGTGAGGGAGTGTCGTCATGTAGTGAAGCTGCCCCTCATGTTTTGCCCCCTTTGTGTCTATGTCTGCCTGCTCTTCTTCTTTCCACCACAAGTTGAAGCAACAAGCTGCCAAACCATTGCCAGATTTGGCTGTTATGTCTTGGGGCTTACAGCGTCTAGAATTTTGAGTCAAAAAATAAACCAACTTTTCTTTATAAATTACCCATTCTCAGGTATTCTGAAGTAGCAACATAAACCCTAATATGACAGTGGTATCTGCCTCATTTCCACCCTCTATATCTATGTCACACTTATGCTATTTGTTTTTTTGTGAATCAATTTCCTTATAGAATCCAGCTGCAAGGGAATATGGGAAATGTAGTTTTTGTTTTTGCAACCTCTCCAATCAGAATGAATGGAAAGTAAATGAACAAATCCACAGTTCCTGCTCTTGGTCATCTTGTTACTCAAATAGACATGATATATTATTTACTTCAGGGGGTTGTTGGGAGAATTATATGAGATTTAATAAATGGGAAGAACACATAGGTGTGTGTGTGTGTATATATATATATGCATATATATATATATTTGGTACGTGCTAAAAAATGATAGTTATTATAGCCTTTAGTTACTTACAATATGCCCATTTGCCACATTCTTGTCTCTTTCTCCAAAATATTTGGTTGTTCAGGGACTGATAAGGTAGATAAAGGATGGTTTTTTCTCTATACTCATATATAAATATCAACTTCTCTATTTTACAAAGCTTACCACTTGAATATAATTTTGACGAATGCTCAAGCAGATGATACCATTCCATGGTTTGAAAATAGAGAGGAATAAGGCAGAAGGAGTCTGAACATTTTTACTGTCTTCAAAAGCCAGCATTCTATTTTGGAGTAGGGAAAATCCACTGGATTTTAAATTGTGGAGAAGCATTATCAGACTCGCTGTTTTGGAAGCTGTCTCTGAACAGAATGAAGAATGCATTTAGACAGAGGTTAGAGGAGAGATGGGTAGTGGGTGGTTGCAATAATTAAGGTGAGTGATGGCAACATCTTAGACCACTGAGTAGTAGCTCCAGGAAGAAGGGCAAGCAGTTTGGGAGGTGTCCTCTATAGGACTGGAGATTGACTACCCCAGATCCTATCAGGGCAGTTTTGGGTTGAAAAGATAAATTTATATTTCTTAGTTAATATGTACAAAATGTTTGTAGGGACCTTTGGATACTTATTACCTGGTATGAGTTAAAAGTCTTCTGATTCATACAATTAGGTGAGAGGAAAGGAAGATGATGTCATCTCTTATTGGTTTACAACTCTGAAGGAAGCAAATATTATATAAGATTTTCTATGAACTGGGCCCAAAGTTATCCAACAGTTATTTAATGTCTGAGTGTAAAAGGCTTTCGAAGCATAGTTAGGCTGTACTGTGATGTATTAGTGACCAAAATGTTGTTAAATTGCTTTGTGTTACATGACCAGACGTTTTTACGATGTAGACATTTTACATAGGCCATCTGACAAGAGGTGTTGTTCAGGAAGGCCTCATGACAAAGCACAGGGTCTAGCCCAGCTGCTTGTGCTGAAGTTAACCTTGCTAGATTGTGTTTCATTAATCTCTTTGGATCTTCAGTCAAGGAAAACAATACTTTGATAGTATTCTTATGGTTGCTTTAAAAAAGAGTAAATAATAAAGTGCAATATGCCCGTTTTAAAATCAGTGATGTCAGAAGTAATTATAAGATATTGAAAAACTGCAGGGAAAGCATTCAGGTCAAGTGCAAATAGATTGTTGAGTTTTCTAGCAGAGTTCCCCTTAGCTCCTTTCCCAAGTCACTGGTGGCAAATGTTAGTGTTGCTGGTATCATTGCAGGTAAAAGGTCGGTCATATTCCAACTTCCTTAGTCTTTAGTATTTCCTGTGCAGGCTAAAAATAAACTTGGAGAGGTTGGTTGAGTTCAAAGGGTAGGAGAAATCTATTTTATCCCAAGGAGGAGAGGCCAAACTTTGTTCACTTAGTGTCTAATGGTGGAACAGTGAAAGAAATGACATCATTTAAACAACGTCCAAACTGTTTGATTCAATTAAAAAGCAGTTATTGGATTTGATGCCTGTTAAGATGTTTCTGGTTCTTTTTCATCCACTATGATAATCTAAGAGTTAGTTTCTCTCCTTCCAATCCTTCTTGAGAAGCATGGCCTCTCAAAGTGGGCCTTTTGACTTAAAATTTCTAGAAACTTAATTCCTAATGATGTCATATGTCTGTGACTTGGTCTGATAATTTTACCAATTTGATTTATTTAATATACATTTCTGAATATCTATTATGGGTAGGCTCCTTTGAGTGGTCAAAGATTTTTAAATGTACACTCTACTGAGTACACGTTTTCCTGGATCCTCACAGTCCCCATGCTAGAGATAGGAGAACAGACTGATGTCCATCCAGGAAAAATGAGCTTCCCTGTAGAGACAGAGGGAGTCACCTGACCAGAGTTCTGTGGATAAACTGAATGAAATGTTTCCCAACCTACCTCTTCATTAGTCATTTCCATGTTGTGTGTAATTACATGACTCAGAATAATGTAAAATTGACACCAGATGACACTTGATTTTATATAGGTATTCCTAAATAATGTAACAATATTCTTATGTTTTACTGAGTCTCTAAAATGGTGTAAGCTTAGATTCTTTACCAAAATGTACAATGAAACTATAAATACAATGAAAACCATAAGGGAATCTTATTTTGAAAAATTTCAGCATTTTGCTTGTTATAGTTACTAATTTATCAACATTCTTATGGAATCTATTTCCAGCTTTAAAATTGTAGAAAGATAAAAGAAGAAAAGTAAGAAAATTTAGAAGTCTGATTCAGAGTTGCCTAAACAGTGTGTTAAAAGGCAATGAACTTTTTTATTCCTAGCCTGGACAGTCACAACAAATTAACTGAAATGTCAGATTACTGGTTCAATTAATTTTTTCCCCAGATTTATAATTTCTATTTTTCAACTGCAAAGAAATGATATGACCATTCTCCATCTCTCTCTGTCTCTGTCTCTCTGTCTCTGTCTCTCTCTCTCTCTACACACACACACACACACACAAACACATAAAATGAGGGACATATGCACACATATATATATAGACTTTATAATATGTATATATACTTGTTATACACACTATTATATATACTTTACATACTTCATAATATTTATATATACACTTCATGATATATACTCTATACTTCCTACACCACATTCTACCAGTTCCACCTGGGAAATATCCACTGCTCATTGTTGGTGGGGTATCTTTTCAGATACTTTCCTATGAATTTCCTTGTAATTTTATTTCTAAAATTCTACTGCATTTTGAGAAGAAAACACTATGTCCTCTCATCCCACTTAAGTGAGAAAGATCCTGCAGATGGAAGAATGAGTGGAAGATAAAGTAAATTTATACTGGCAAAATACAATCTCAGAACGCTTGTGTTTCTGGATTAACCTTACAGTCTGCTATGGACTGAATTGTGTCCTTCCAAAATTCATATGTAGCAGCCCTAACCCCGAGTTGTATTTAGAGATAGTGTCTGAAAGGTGGTAATCAAGGTTAAAATGAAATTATAAGGGTGGAGCCCAGATACTATAGGATTAGTGTCCTTATAAGACACACCAGAGCTTGGCTCACTCTCTGTGCCTGTATAAAGAGTTCACATGAGCATGTGGCATGATGGCAACTGCCTATGAGCTGGGAAGAGGCATCTCCAGAAACCCACTATTGACATCTAGATGGGTCCAGATGAACCCCTAGTTCCCTGTTTTCTAGTACCTTACCTGCCTCAGAACCCAATTCAGTTTTTTCTTGACTAATCCACTCAGACACCTGAGTGGGCAGTCTCAGGGCCCAATCCTGTTTCTGTCATGGCTTGCAAACCCAGTATGAACCAAAAAATATGCTCAAACAAATCCACATAGCTCGCAAAACAGTTTTGTGGAAATTCAGAATCTGAGAGAACTTATCCATGATCCCCAGTTGCAGCAAGACAGCCACCAGCACAGTACCCAGCAGATGCCTGCACCTTGGTTGCTGGATCCTCAGAGAATTGGGAGCTCTGCTCGGGACCTGCCCATGTATGGTGTGCTGAAGGGTCAGGATGAAATCCGCAGTGGCCAGAGGGTATTGAAGGATGGGGAAGGATAGGAGATAGAGCCAGAGATAGACACAGACTTGACTGTGAAAGGCCTGTCTGAGGAATCTGGATTTTATCCTAGGTACCTAGAAAAATGATGGGAAGTTTGAGTTATGTGATGGTTACTGTGTCTGCTGTTGGAGAATGGCTTTAAGGAGGGCAGAAGGGGAAGCAGAACAAAGAATTTTGACAGCTATTGGTCAAGAGGGAAATGATTTTGGCTTAGGCCAGGATAGTAGGAGGCTGGAGGGAAGTGGGAAAGTAGGATATGTATTTGGTGTCCAGATGGTCATCCTTTGGGGGATTAGTTCCAAGACCCCCAAGGATATCAAAATATGTGAATGCTCAAGTTCCTTATGTAAAATGGCATAGTATTTACCTAGTCCTATGCTTATCCTTCCATATACTTGAAGTAAATTCTAGACTACTTACAATACCCAATGGAAATAATATGTAAGTAGTTGTTATACTGTATTGTTTAGGAAATGAAGACAAGAAAGTCTGTACATGTTCGGTACAAGTGGAATTGTTATTTTTGGTTGAATCTGTGGGTGCAGAACCCATGGATGTGGAGGGCTGACTTATTTTGCATTAGGGCTAATGGAACCTGCTGGCTGATTGGATGTGATATTGAGGGAAAGCAAGGAACTGAAGAGAATATTAAGTTTTAGGTTTGAGCAAAAAGGTGAAGGATGATTTGTTAGAAAAATTAGAGATCATGGCCAGGCGCAGTGGCACACGAATGTAATCCCAGAGGCTCAGGAGGCTGAGGCCAGAGGATCACGAGTTCAAAACCAGCCTCAGCAAAAGCGAGGTACTTAGCAACTCAGTGAGACCCTGCCTCTAAATAAAATACAAAATAGGGGTGGGGATGTGGCTCAGCGGTTGAATAACCCTGGGTTCATTCCTGGATCAAAAAAAAAAAAAAAATTAGAGATCATGTATGTAAAGGTTTGTTAATGGAGTAGTATTATTAAAATAATATTAAAAAGTAATTAGCATATTGCTTTGCAGTTCCAGATGTTAATCTCTTATAGAATTTTAAAAAAACTGGTGGACATTAGTTTACATTAGATTTATTTCTCCTGATTTGTAGGATAGTTAAAATAGAATCTAACAAAATGTTTATGTTAGATTTTGAATTCAGTGACTGCTGGCTTCCTTGTTTTGTCACAGATGGAGTTCATACTTCTACTTTAACCCAATAACTCTATGGAAAATTCACCTAAACAAAATGGGTTAGCCATTTCAAACATTTCAGATATATTTACATTCCAAGATTTGCACTTCTCACTGAGTTCTGCACCCTTAAGAGGGAGTGGAGGTGAATACATATCTGTTTATAGATCCTAAGAATAGCTAATTGTGCAACTGGAGAAAAGGAATTAACTATGTTTGCTGTTTTATTTGAAGGATCTCAAGAAAAGGAGCAGAAATGAACACAAGTCATTGAGGAGACTTGAGAAGAGGTTGTAGAAGTCTCCTTGCTGTGTCACTTCCTTGGGCTCTTCATGCCATGAATGAAGATGTGGCAAGGAATAGATGTGGGAAGGTCAACCTTAGGCAGCGTTATTCTGAGGGACTCAGGATTGGGTTTCATGCTTCTTTGAAGATTTGCCTTAGTCATGCCATGGTGGTTAATGTTTACTTTAGTCTGTGAGTCAGGAGGTCTGCCTGACATCCCTGAAGACTAAAGTCTTCTCTGTGGAGATCTCTCCAGCACATGTGACAACACCGGAAGTGTCCTTAGGAACAGGTCAATGTATGTGCTTAGTGTTGACTTTTTTTTATGGATTTTGACAATGTGTAATCAGTCATGCTCTTTTGATCTTTGGCTCTTTTTTTTTTTTTTTTCTGGGTGGTGCTAGGGATTGAACCCTTGTGCATGCTAGGCAAGCACTCAACCTACTGAGCTATATCCCCAGCACTGATTTTTGCCTCTTTTTCTGAATTATTAATTAATTGTAATATACACTAACAACAATGGAAGGATGCACTTCTTGACTGGGGTGGTTATTGTATACTGGTTTGTGTTGCCAAGGAAGGTGGCACAATCCACTTTCCTGATGGCTGTGGCACCATTCTTCCTGGCACCTCAGAGATGGCAATGCAGTGTTATGTATACTCTTGTACCTGGCAATAGCCAGGGTGCTTTGGATGGACACAAAGTAAAACATAGAGGAGGACCATGGGAGCCTTATGAGGAAGCTGGGGTAGTAAATCATATCTCAGCTCCCATCTGGAGTGACTCGCTGAAGGAAGTGTTTTGGTCCTATAAGTAAAGTGATCAATTTTCAAACTCATGAAAATTTATAATCGTTTGCTGGGCATGCTGGATCACATCTGTAATCCCAGCAATTTGGGAGTCTAAGACAGTAGGATCCCAATTTCAAGACTAGCCTCAGCAATTTAGTGAAGCCCTGTCTCAAAATAAAAATAAAAAGGGCCAAGGATGTAGCTCAGTGGTGAAGCATGCCTCAATTCAATCCCCAGTACCAAAACAAAACAGATTGAAACAAAACAGATTTCCATTCATTAGTAGTTATTAATTTTTTGCCAAATCTTCCAAATTACAAACTATGTTATTACTGTTCTCTTCAATTAGAACACCGTATACATTAGTTTCCCCCTTTAGTCTAATTTCTATGAAAATTTAACAAAATATAATCAAATGAAACTAACTAAAAAACTTCCAAAAATTTTATTTATTTTTTCATTAGTGCATTTTGATTGTATAGAGTAATGGGTTTCATGGTGGCGTATTTGTACAAGCAAATAACATATTTTTATATGTTGTTGCCTTCACTCACACCCCCATCCCCTTCCTCTTCTCTAATAGTCATGACACATTTCCCGCCTAAACTCCACAAGTGAGGGAAACATTGTTTTTTTGAGTCTGACTTATTTTGCTTAACATTATGGTCTCCAGTTCCATCCATTTTCCTGAAAATGACATGATTCCATTCTTCTTTGTGGTTGAGTAATACTCCATTGTGTATATATAACACATTTTCTTTATTCATCTTCTGATCAACACTTGGGCTGATTTCATGACTTGGTTTTTGTGAATTGTGCAGTGATAAACATGGGTATGCAGGCGCCAATAGTATGCAGACGTTAACTCCTTTGGTATATGCCAGGAGTGGTATAGCTGGATCATATGGTAGTTGTATTTTTAGTTTCTTGAGGAACTTCCATGCTGGTGGCTATACTAATTTGCATTCCCACTAAGAGCATATATTGTTTATGTATTTTTGGTCATAGCCATTCTTTTTTTTTTTTTACCATTTTATTTTATTTTATTTATTTATTTATTTTTTATTTTTATTTTTTTAAATTTATTTATTTATTTTTTTTATTGAACACAAATGGAGTACAGCTATTGTTTCACTGGTTGTACACAAAGTAGAGTCACACCATCTGTGCGTTCATGCATTTACACAGGGCAATGGTATCTGTCACACACTCTGTTATTAATTTTACCCCCCACCCGCCCCCACCCCTCCCTTCCCTCTATGCTAGCTATCTTTCCTCCATTCTTGCCATCTTTCCCCCCC